>CM061045.1:15662246-15997246 GCA_030762985.1 Adelphocoris suturalis | reverse complement strand
CGACCCTTATCTTACCGTCTCCCCGTTATGGAATCAAATACAAGAGAGCCTCATAACCCCCGCGGGCCCATTGGCTCCCGGGGTTCTAGGGGAGGCGCTCGGGGGCGCCCCAGGCAGGGGCGTCGGCCATCCTCTCCCTCTTCTTCATCCTCGTCTTCCTATCCCTCATCCTCTTCCACGACCCCAGTAAATGCCCACCAGTGTGCCCACTGTGAGAGAGCCTTCAGCTCCAAGCGTGGCCTCAGTGCCCACGTCTGGCAGAAGCATCCTATACAGGCCAACGCTGCGATTGATATAGAGCGAGAGCGGCCCAGGTATGCTTCTGAGGATTTGCGGCAAATGGTAGCAGAGGAGGCAGAGGCTGTGCGTAATGGGGTACGTCATATAAATGTATTTTTGCAACAACGTTTTCCCATGCGCACGCTTTCTGCCATCCAATCTCTTCGCCTGAGGCCCCACTATAAGCAGCTTGTCCAGGATGCGATCCTGGCAAATAGCGGTGGGGCCTCTCCCGCATCTCCTACAGGCGTGGGGCAACAGCCCGCCATTCAGCAATCCTCCCCCGGGACCTCCGGTCTTCTTGAAGACTTGAAGACCGAAGTGTTGAGGCTCGGGGAGCAGGTAGGCCGTATTGATAGTTATGAGAGTGCCTACCTGCAGGACCTGGCGAGGCGGGCTGTTGAGAGGCCTGAAGGCTTGGAGGACAAGGTTGCAGCCTATATACAGAGGATCTTCCCACAGGTTGAGGAAGCGACCGTGACGGGGCATCAGGGAGCGGTTCTTCCTACTTTGGTGCCTCGTGGAGGTCGCAGAGCAGCGAAACAAGCAAGAAGGCGGGAGTATCAGCGGGTCCAGAAGTTGTGGAGGAAGCATCCGGCTCGAGTGGCTGCGGAGGTACTGGAGGGAGCTGGGGATGAGCAAGTTTTGCCCCCTCTCCAGGAGTTTGTGGACTATTGGGAGCCACTCTTGAGTGCTCCCAGCCACAACCCTGGAGAGCCGGTGGTACCCCCAGCTTCCACCAGGGATTCCTTGCGCAGCATCATGTGCTTGCCGGTGCTTCATGACGAGGCACATAAGTGCCGTGTCAAAAACTCCACTTCTGCTGGGCCTGATGGTATTTCCGCCCGACGCTGGAATAAAGCTCCAAAGAATGTTAGGCTGCTCATCCTCAACCTGTTGCTACTATCTGGAAGACCCCCGAAAGCGTTGACCCGCGCCCGGACAATTTTCATCCCAAAAAAAGGAGGAAGTGGACCTGGGGGCTACCGCCCGATATCTATATCGTCTGTAGTCTTCCGCCATTTCCAGAAGATTCTGGCATCCCGCCTCCAAGCGGCTGGTGTCATAGGTGACGTCCAGAGAGCATTTCGGCCAGCCGATGGCACAGCGGAGAACCTTACAGTTCTCCAAACTGTCATTTCGCTGGCCCGTATTAAGAAACGGCAACTCCATCTTGCCGCTCTGGACGTCGCTAAGGCCTTTGACACCGTTAGCCATTTCGCCCTGACCGATTGTCTTCGTGGTGTCGGGGCACCTACTCGTTTAATTGAGTACGTTGCTCGCCTGTACCACGAAGGCGTGACGGTCCTCGAGGCACGAGGTGAGATGTCAGGGGATGTTGTCATTGGGCGCGGGGTACGTCAGGGGGATCCTCTGTCGCCACTCCTCTTTAACCTGGTCGTGGACACGGCCTTGGGTAAGCTGCCAGCTGAAATAGGGTTCGATCTCGCCCCTGGGGTGCGAGTAGGTGCACTGGCTTTTGCCGATGATGTAATCCTACTCGCCGAAACCCGTGAGGGCTTGCAGGTCGCCCTCAATGCCTTTGCTGAGCAGCTAGCCAGGTGTGGTTTGGTGGTTAACCCAGATAAGTGTGGGTCAGTCTCCTTGGTCCCGTCGGGTCGCCAGCATCAGGTGAAGGTGGTGGATGAGGAGTGTTTTGTCATAGGACAGTCACCCATCCCCACCCGATCCTTGCTGGAGGTTTGGCGGTACCTTGGAGTTGACTTCATGGGTGTAGCCACCATTGCCGCAAGCCGTGTGGACCTTGGTGGGGCACTAGCTCGTATCACCAAGGCTCCATTGAAGCCACAGCAGAAGCTGCGCCTCCTTCGCACGTACTTACTGCCAAAGCTAACCTATGGGCTAGTCTTTGGTAGGCTTACTGCGGGGAGGCTGCTAGAGTTAGATCGTGAAGTTCGCTCTGCTGTGCGCTCTTGGCTAGGCTTTCCACCTGGTGTCCCAAGTGCCTATATCCATGCATCGGTCAAGGCCGGTGGGCTCGGTATTGTCTCTCTCTCAGCTAGTATACCATCTTTACGCCGCCAGCGCCTGCTCGCCCTTAGGGGCTCGAGCTGGGAGGTCGCTCGCACTGCTGCTGACCTTGACTTTGTCAAGCAGCAGTTGTTGTGGTGCGACCGAGCAACACCAACTGCTCCCAAACCCAGCTCATCTGCTGAGTTTGCTGCTGCACTGCATGAGTCAGTAGATGGTAAAGAACTCCGACAGTGCTCTGAATCCCCCATTTCTTCCCAGTGGGTGGAATGGGCTTCAGAGGGCATTGGGGCCCGCGACTACCGCCATTTTCATGCCGTCCGGGTGGCCACATTGGCCACTTCGGTGAGGTGTTCGAGGAGTAGTCGCGGGACAGTGGATACCCTTTGCCGTGCCTGTCGGGGTAAAAATGAGAACCTGTATCATGTAGTGCAGCAGTGTCCTCGTACTCACGGTGGTCGCATTCTCCGTCATGATGCGGTTGCCAAGCAGATAGCAGGCGCTCTGTCATCCAGCGGTTGGGCTGTTGAGAGAGAGAGACTATATCACATGCCGAGTGACCGGGGCAAGAAGCCGGATATCGTTGCTGTCAAGCCCGATGGGTCTGCCATTATCCTGGATGTCCAGGTTGTCAGTGGCAGCGTGGACATGGAGCAGACCTGGCGGGCTAAGAAAAGTAAATATGATATAAATGATCTGCGACAGGCGATATCTGAGCTAAAAGGAGTGGCACCTAATAACATCAAGGTCATGGCTGCGACCTTGTCATGGCGCGGGGTGTGGTGCGGGAAAAGCGCCACGGAGTTACTTGAGTTGGGCATCTCTGCAGGAGTACTCCGTGGTATCACCACCCGCGTCCTGAGGGGTTCTTACTTGAACTGGTGGTCATTCTATAGGGGCACTTCCTTTCATCCCATTCTTCCTCCTCGTCCTGCAACTTCCCTTATCCCTAGAGCCGGCGTCGGGTAAACCTGGGCGTCCTCCCCACTTTTTTATTTTATTTGTTTATTTTTCAATTTATTGGTGTGCCCCCTCCGCCTTTGAGGGGAGTTTTGTAAAAAAAAAAAAAAAAAAAAAAAAAAAAAAAAAAAAAAAAAAAAAAAAAAAAAAAAAGTGTGTGTGTGTGTGTGTGTGTGTGTGTGTGTGTGTGTGTGTGTGTGTGTGTGTGTGTGTGTGTGTTTGTGCCCTGACCGATTGTCTCCGTGGTGTCGGGGCACCTACTCGTTTAATTGAGTATGTTGCTTGCCTGTACCATGAAGGGGGTACAAGTACAGGCAGTGACGGTCCTTGAGGCACGAGGAGAGATGTGTGGGGTACGCCAGGGGGATCCTCTGTCGCCACTCCTCTTCAACCTGGTCGTGGACACGGCCTTGGGTAAGCTGCCAGCTGAAATAGGGTTTGATCTCGCCCCTGGGGTGCGAGTGGGTGCATTGGCTTTTGCCGATGATGTAATCCTACTCGCCGAAACCCTTGAGGGCTTGCAGAACGCCCTCAATGCCTTTGCTGAGCAGCTAGCCAGGTGTGGTTTGGTGGTTAACCCAGATAAGTGTGGGTCAGTCTCCAGGGTCCCGTCGGGTCACCAGCATCAGGTGAAGGTGGTGGATGAGGATTGTTTTGTCATAGGACAATCACCCATCCCCACCCGATCCGTGCTGGAGATTTGGCAGTACCTTGGAGTTGACTTCATGGGTGTGACCACCATTGCTGCAAGTCCTGCGGACCTTGGTGGAGCACTAGCTCGTATTACTGCGGGAAAGCTGCTGGAGTTTGATCGAGAAGTTCGCTCTGCTGTGCGCTCGTGGCTAGGCTTTCCACCTGGTGTTCCAAGTGCCTATATCCACGCACTGGTCAAGGCCGGTGGGCACAGTATTGTCTTTCTCTCAGCCAGCATCCCATCTTTATGCCGCCAGTGACTGCTCGCCCTTTGGGGCTTGAGCTGGGATCGCCCGCACTGCAGCTGACCTGGACTTTGTCAGGCAGCAGTTGTTGTGGTGTGACCGAGCAACACCAACTGCTCCAAAACCCAGCTCATCTGCTGAGTTCGCTGCTGCACTAAATGAGTTAGTAGATGGTAAAGAACTCCGACAGTGCTCTGAATCCCCCATTTCTTCCCAGCGAGTGGAATGGGCTTCAGAGGGCATTGGGGCCCCTGTCTACCGCCATTTTCATGCCATCCGGGTGACCACACTAGCCACTTCGGTGAGGTGTTCACGGAGTAGTCGTGGGACAGTGGACATTATTTGCCGTGCCTGTCGGGGTAAAAATGAGGATCTGTATCAAGTGGTGCAGGAGTGTCCTGGTACTCACGGTGGCCGCATTCTCCGTCACAATGTGTTTGCCAAGCAGATAGCAGGCGCTTTGTCATCCAGGGGTTGGGCTGTTGAGAGAAAGAGACTATATCACATGCCAAGTGACCGGGGCAAGAAGCCGGATATCGTTGCCGTCAAGCCCGATGGGTCTGCCATAATCCTGGATGTCCAGGTTGTCAGTGACAGTGTGGACATGGAGCAGAGCTGGTGGGCTAAGATAATTAAATATGATAGGAATTATCTGCGGCAAGCGATATCTGAGCTAAAAGGAGTGGCAACCAATAACATCAAGGTCATGGCCGCTACCATCTCATGGCACGGGGTGTGGTGCAGGAAAAGCGCCATGGAGTTACTTGAGTTGGGCACCTCGGCAGAAGTGCTCCGTGGTATCACCACTCGCGTCCTCAGGAGCTCTTACCTCAACTGGTGGTCATTTTATAGGGGCACTTCCTTTCATCCTATTCTTTCTCCTCATCCTGCAACTTCCCGTATCCCTAGAGCCCGCGTCCGGTCATCCTGGGCGTCCTCCCCACTTTTTTATTTTATTTGTCTATGTTTCAATTTAATGGTGAGTCCTAAGCCTTTGAGGGGAGTTTCGTAAAAAAAAAAAAAAAAAAAAAAAAAAAAAAAAAGTGTGTGTGTGTTTTGGCCAATGGATGGCATAGCAGAGAACCTAACAGTTCCCCAAACTATCATTTCACTGGCCTTCATCCAGAAACAGCAGCTCCATCTTGCCACTCTGGACGTCACTAAGGCCTTTGACACTGTAAGCCATTCTGCCCTGACCAATTGTCTTCGTGGTATTGGGGCCCGTGCTCGTATAATTGACGATGTTGCCTGGCTGTACCACGAAAGAGTGAGGGCAGGAGGTGAGGCAGGGGATGTCGTCATGGGGTGCGGGGTATGCCAGGGGGATCCTCTATCGACACTCCTCTTCAACCTGGTCGTGGATACAGCTTTGAATAAGTCTTCAGATGAAATACCGTTCGATCTCGCTACACTAGCCACCTCGGTGAGGTGTACAAGGAGTAGTTGCGAGACAGTAGAAACCCTTGGCCGTGCCTGTTGGGGTAAAATGAGAATCTATATCATGTGGTGCAGCAGTGTCCTCGTACTCACAGTGGCCGCATTCTACGTCACGATGCGGTTGCCAAGCAGATAGCAGGCGCTTTGTAATCCAGCGGTTGGGATGTCGAAAGGGAGAGAATATACCACATGCCGAGTGACCAGGGCAAGAAGCCAGATATCGTTGCTGTCAAGCTCGATGAGTCTGCAATAGTCCTGGATGTCCAGGTTGTAAGTGGCAGCGTGTACATTAGACTGACAACGAAAAAAACGAAAGTTCGAATTTTTGAGGGGCTCAAAGCTCAGATGATTGCATCAGATTCGAGGAACAACTCCTGAAAATTTCAGTCCGAACCGATAACCCCTTGAGGTCTCCTAAACGCGTTTTTTGATAATTAAATTGTCGATTTTAGAACACTAGACGCTTAGGACAAAAAGACGGTTAGGACATGAAAGATCCATGCGTCTGGACACTTTTTATACTCTATTCCTATGTTTTCGGTGTCGCGGAACACGATGCCGCCATTATTGCAAGCGCAGAAGCTGTATTTCTTTTGATATTCAAGAAATCAGTTCAAATTAGTGATGGAAAAAAGGCATTTTTTGCCGTTTTTATCTACTTTTGACTGGGGAAAAAATTGTTTGCGGGTCTTTTCTGCTTCGGACCTTGTTTCCTGGCTTGTTCCGAATGAAACAAGACCAATTTCGTCCTATAATATATTGCCCTTTTGGAAATATCTGCTCAAGAGCCGAGTTAGCTTTTTTAATGGTAACCGCTCTATACTTACCAGTAGCTACGAAATCAAAATTTAACGCCCTGAAGCCCTTTTTATCCCATTATTTTATGTTTTTGGGCTCGTTGAACATTACGTGCTAGTAGTGGAGGCGTAGGACTCGTATTTCGGTTAATAATCAAGAGCTAGGTGTCAAAAATCGGTGAATAGAGTGGATTTTTCTTGATGTTCAAAAAATCAGTTGACAAAATTAATAGAAATAAGGGATTTTTCGCCGGTTTCACCTAGTTTTGATTGCGAAAAACTATTTATGAGTGTCTCCTCTGCCTTGAACTTTGTTCTGTGACTTATTCTGAATATAACAAGACTAAGTTTGTCCAATAATACATTTTTCTTCTCGAAATATCAGCTCAAGAGCCAAGTCGACTTATTTAATAGTAACCGTTCTATACTTACCAGTGGCTAAAAAATTCCCAATCAAAACTAGGTGAAACCGGCGAAAAATCCCTTATTTCTATTAATTTTGTCAACTGATTTTTTGAACATCAAGAAAAATCCACTCTATTCACCGATTTTTGACACCTAGCTCTTGATTATTAACCGAAATACGAGTCCTACGCCTCCACTACTAGCACGTAATGTTCAACGAGCCCAAAAACATAAAATAATGGGATAAAAAGGGCTTCAGGGCGTTAAATTTTGATTTCGTAGCTACTGGTAAGTATAGAGCGGTTACCATTAAAAAAGCTAACTCGGCTCTTGAGCAGATATTTCCAAAAGGGCAATATATTATAGGACGAAATTGGTCTTGTTTCATTCGGAACAAGCCAGGAAACAAGGTCCGAAGCAGAAAAGACCCGCAAACAATTTTTTCCCCAGTCAAAAGTAGATAAAAACGGCAAAAAATGCCTTTTTTCCATCACTAATTTGAACTGATTTCTTGAATATCAAAAGAAATACAGCTTCTGCGCTTGCAATAATGGCGGCATCGTGTTCCGCGACACCGAAAACATAGGAATAGAGTATAAAAAGTGTCCAGACGCATGGATCTTTCATGTCCTAACCGTCTTTTTGTTCTAAGCGTCTAGTGTTCTAAAATCGACAATTTAATTATCAAAAAAACGCGTTTAGGAGACCTCAAGGGGTTATCGGTTCGGACTGAAATTTTCAGGAGTTGTTCCTCGCATCTGATGCAATCATCTGAGCTTTGAGCCCCTCAAAAATTCGAACTTTCGTTTTTTTCGTTGTCAGTCTAGTGTACATGGAGCATACCTGGCGGGCAATAGTAAATAAGAATAAATCAGCCATAACGGTTGCCTTTTTGAATAGTGGTTCATCCTGCACTACAATTCGGGAGGGTGTTGCAAGGGAAATAGGGGTTGTGGGGGCGAATCGCCCAATCAAGATGAAATGGTCAGAAGGTCCTATTCGAAAAGAAGACAACTCACAGAAAGTGAAAGAGTAAATTTCCAGCTGAGTTATTACACAGCCAAAAAACAAGGACACCTTTGGCATTGTTGACCCAAAGAAAGAGGCAACCCCCTTGGAGGGGATTCCAAATTCCATTTTGGGGATAGAGTGCAAGTAAATTTTTCTATGGATTGCCTTGGAAGTAGGTACCGCAATCAGGCAACACGGAACAATGATGTATGCTTAAACACAGCAAGAGGAAAAGCCCGACGCCACCAAAACCAGCTCCAGAAAACGTGTGTGGAAACACAGCTCAGAGGTATCTTGTGCGAAGGTTCTGAGGCAGAGTTTCCCTTGGCAGACGAATAAGCCATTGAAGGGCAGAAACACTATATGCCTGCTCCACACTTACACCAAACTAGTGGGGAAACGGGAAATGAAGATGAAGGCAGGGGGAACTAGGAAACTCATCAACAGGAAACTCATCAAAAAAATCGTAGAACCCCATTTTTGATCAGTTTCCCACGCGGGGTGGACACTCCTCAACTCTTCATGAACGAGCGACTCATCGAAAAATGGAATCCAATAAATTTATCCGTTTAATTCAGTTATGAGTCAGTATAAATTTTTTTCGACTAGAATCCAGCACTGTCGAGACACTCCTCAAAAACTACCTTGAAGGAAACTCATCAAAAAGGAGCTGACGGGAAACTCCTCAAAAATGGTGGTAGTAGTAGACGGATATTGGTCTTCTTTGGGTTAACTACCTGCCATTGTTACAGCTCAACGACAACCTGGCCGAAAACCTAACCTTCCAAATAATAGCCGAGACGTACGTACCCTTCTTTATGATGACAAAGGCTTCAATTAATTATTTTTTCAATTTACTTTAGAAGTAAAAAACCTTTTAATAAACACTCACGATGAAATTAAATGAATGAAATTCATTTTTGATTAAAGATGAAAACACAAATAAAATTGGTAGCTTGAAATTACTTCACTCCCCGATTTCTGTGCGATGAAAACTGCTGAAGTTCCATTCCCCTAGTAGGTTGTACGTAAAAATCATTAGTTTGGAAAATTGTGACATCAACTTTCGCGTGACGAAAATTTTTGGTTGACCCCCCAGACCAAAGACATATACATGTCAAAAACCTATAACGGTCCAATAAACTGAAATTAATTAAATCTGAGAACGTTGGTACTCCGTTTCTAGATGGTATTAATCGTTCGAAAAGTATTCTAGTGAGGGTGGTAGTACGCAATTTTGATATGCTTTATAATTGGCGTCAAACACGGCCAAGAGCGGTCGGAGATCAGTAACTGATTCTCTAGATAACGTTTTAAAATCAAGCATACTATCAACGTGATATGAAGCTTAAACACGTTTATTTTCATACGTTTCTTCAATTTTACTAAGTGCTAATAAATAATTTGCATCGGAGATCTCCCTTGTTTCGTGAGCGTGAGTATGCAAATTTTGCCGTGTTTGTATGAGCGCCCTTATGGACATCGGAATTATAAAGCGCCCACATCCATCCTTTCTTGGTAATCTTACTTCAGATATTGGAGCGAATTTCGTTTCAAATTTAGCTCGAATATTATTCTCTAGAGCTTTTATTTCGAATGAAGTCAATGTGCTAGCTACATCCCTGTAATATTCTGAAGGCAACATAACATTAATTTCAGTGAGTGCATCACAATATCCAAAGAAACGATCACGAATTTTACCAATTTCATTGCAGCGGGCCAAGAACTGGGATATAACCAGCCCCACCCCAACAGCCTTCGAAGCGTCAAAAGCTGCTTACAGCTGAGAGAAAGCGTTTTCCGTAATTTCATATAATATTCCTGCTTGGTCATACGTTCAGCATGGTGTGTGTCATTATCTGGGGGAGTGCGGACGCAGTTGTATTTTGGTAGGTTGATCCCTCAATCAAGTTCCGACTCCGATAGAATTTGGGCCAATGGATGCAACTGACCCCACGACACCAATAAAGTCAACCAGATTATACTTGTTCAGAAATTATAGCAAGAAATGAAACTTTAAACCTACAAGAGAAGGTACCTACAATTTCCAACTTAACTTAGAAATGATGACTTTAACTCAGAAAACCACCTGCGCGATCTCTACAGATTATATGACACTAATTGCAATAATATAAATTGAGAATAGATATGTTAGTGGTCATATTAAACTAAATATATGAATTGATTTATAATAAATACGTTACGAAAAAATCGTTGAGAAACAATGATGTCTCACTCGAACATGTGCAGCGACCCAAACGTATTCGTTATTTGTGAACTACAGGTCGGGCTATTACCTGGCCTGGGGTCTGAAGGCCTCCAAATCCGGTTACTTCCTTCACTAATAACGGTTGGGTCTGGCACACGGTGAAGCCTTCCGAAGGTTTGGTTTGATGAGTTTCCTTTCGATGAGTTTCCCCTTAGGAGCGTTTGACGAGTTTCCACAGGGGACAGGAAAGTCATCAAAAATAATTGTCAACTACTTTTAATCTTCCAAATTTACATTTGATTTCTATTTGAAATTATTTTTGACGACTTTCCCTTCCATTCAGTTTTGATGAGTGTCCCACCCAAAGGGGAAACTCCTCAAAAAGCCTCGACCTCACGTTTTTGATGAGTTTCCGTTTGATGAGTTTGTAGGGACCCGAAGGCAGGTACCTACTCGGAGCATCCCCACAGAAGGAGAAGGTAACTTTCCACCGAGACATCCTTCGCCGATCTACCAGGTGCCGTAGACTTCCAGACGGCTACTCATACTCACCTTGGGTTAAAATAGAAAGGGAGGAATGAAGTGTCTTTGACGATACTACATTAATTAATATTCCTATGGAATTTGTCACCATGAGGTTTTGATCATATTAGCAACAAAAAACTCAGTTGTGGGTATGTACGAGAGAAATACAGCAATACAGAATTCGGTTCATCCATTTGTTACTGATAAACATTTCACCCCATAATTTTTAGCGAGAAATTAAGCCATGACATTTTCGAGCACAGCACCATGTGCAATTAACAACACGTGCAATTAATTGCAGATTTCGATTCTACACAAAATTTTATGAAAAAACTTACCCATCACTTGATGTTTTTTAGCACTTTACGTGCAAATAGAGCACTAATTGTGAAAGATCGAGTTTTGAAGATATTGAATTGCCACTCGCAAAACATGATTTTGGGGTATTTTTTCACACTGAATCACGTTGTGATGATCATTTATTGATACTCGTTACACCCATTCAGAAAAACACCGAAAAGCGGTCAGAATTGCCTATTATCCCACTCATTTTCACACAGCGCTATGAGTACTAAAATTTTGTTTTTTCCCCCGGTGTTTTCCAAGTTGATGTTATCATTACATGAACAACAATACGTGGTTCAGCATGACAAAATGTCCCAAAATCATGTATCGCATGTAGTAATAATTGAATATCTTGAAAAACTCAGTGTTAAACTATTTCTGTTTTACTTGAGCGTGATTGTGCTTGTTCTTGCGCACTCATAAGTTCAAGACGTAATTTCTTCAAGAAATGTTCGTAGAATCCAAATCTGCAATAGAATACGGTGGTTCCTCTTAGAAAAATCTAAGATGACGTTAATTGCAGATGGTTGCGTAATTGAACGGAGCGCGAAAATGTCATGGTTGGTTTCCTCGTAACAAATTATGTTAGGATACCATTTTTTAGGTTTTTTTTTTTTTTTTTTTTTTTAACTCGTACCTATATTGACGGATGCTTGTGCATTATTCGTGAGACACCCTGTTTACCTCAGATGGTACATGCCTTTGGGTTGATAGTACGGAGTGCGCTGGCTCAAACATAATTTATATCCCAATTTCGTATTTGAGCATGCGTAGGCACATATATATTTTCCATTCGGCTTATTTGTTCTATTTTGCATTCAACCATTTTAACTCGTACTTTGTTCAAACAATCGGAACGTCCATGTTAGAATAACTGAGGAAGCCATACTGCTCACCCAACTTGGCAGATGTTGAAAAATAGCTTTTCCGAAGAGTGTTTGGATCAAAGACGTATGTCAAACGATGGCTTTGGTCAAACGATGGTTTGTTAAAAGACCTTTGGTTAAACGACTTTTCTTCAAAAGATGGTTTGTCAAAAGGCGTTTGAGAAAAACCGTCGTTTGGCAAACCTTTTTGATCCAAACACTCTTCAAAAAAGCTGTTTTTCAGTAAAAAGCTTGTTTAGCGTTATCCAAATCGTTCCAGTGCTTCTTCGCGTTGAGGATGAGTCACCGCATGACGAAAACGATGCAACCAAATTCTCACACCATAACATAACAGCTATGCCTTGCGACTATGTTTGAGTAAACAGCTTCTTTGACTAACGTCGTGTGACGAAATGTCTTGACAAAAGTCTTTGTACACAGGTCTTTGACAAAAAGTAGTTTAACACAAAGTCTTCGATCCAAACACTATAGACACCACTTTCAGTGGAGTTTTTAGTTGCTTTGTTTTGATCTTTCGGATCTCTTCAGCTTAGCGTGTGTGTGATGGCTTTTTCAAGCCGACCACTAGCTTAGGACAAAGTTGAGTAAACGGATTCTTTGACAAACGTCGTGTGACGAAGGTCTTTTGACTAATCATCGTTTTATGAAATGTAGTTTGACCAAAGCCGTCGTTTAACAAACGTTTTTGGGAGACGGTTTTTATTCATCTATGCATCGAAAACATCGAACATCGATGTTTTTCATTCGCAATTTGATCCACTAAATTTGTATTATTTATTTTTTTACCGTGCTATTCCTTTGAACTGACTCTGAAGGAAAAAAAAAAAAAACGGTTTGGATTTATTCACAACTTCATTAAGATTTTGGTTTTTCAATGCTGCGTTTGTTATTAGACAAACAGTATCTGTTCAAGGTGTTTCGTCTTTAGGTAAAACTCCACATTTTGAAGATACTCTTGTGAAAAATACAGCAGGAACCTAATTCATCATAAGCCCAGTATTGTAAGTTTTAGACGTAGAACCAGACCTTTCATAATAAACTGCACTTTCTGCCAAGCTTTCTAGAGACATTTGTACATGTTGGGAATTCTGGAAAGTGAAGTAGGCACAATTAGTTCAGAAAATGTTCAAAGGAAAATGGAAAAGGAAAATGTTCATGTTCAATATAATGTCCAAAGGATTCATTGACAAATAAACTAGTTTAGTAGAAAAATTACTAGTAGAAAAACTATCCAGTTCCTAAGTAATACGTGAATAATAGTTATTATTAATTCATCAATAAACTCATATTTTGTAATACACGAGTAATATATATCATCTTCATACTAAGGTAACATCTAGAATACTCTGCAATTAATTTATTGATTAATTATTATAATACAAATAAGTACATACTATCAAAATTTTACAATAAGCGCTGAACTCAATTTAAAATTGTGCCCCATATCTCGCTAACTTGAGAAGATTGGCACTTTTTTACAAAAAAAAAAAAAAAGGATTCAAAATTATATTTTCCCGAATAGGAATTTCTGGTTAATTATGTACCTATGCAGATTAAAGGAGAAAAAAATATTTTTTCATTCACTGATAATGAAGTGCAGAAATTCAACAAACTGTCTATCTGCAAGGTTTGAAGTTATGAAGACATTTTTCTCCCCCACTACCGAAGGTAGGGAAGCTTTGTGTTGGTGAATGAAGTCGGAAAAATTTTTGTCCTCTAAAATCAAAATTCCATTTGCTTTTTGCGTTTCAGAGCTTGCTGATCAATTTTGTTTCCAGGTCTGTCTGTCTGTTAGTCTGTGAAAAATCCTTGTCACGCCAAAATCTATACCAAGTTTCAGTCCGATTCCGATGAAATTTTCAGGGATTTTGAGAGTTAGCTCCTACACAGTCCCCTATAATTTTCAATGCCATCAATTCAACAGTAGCCTGTGCGCATGCGCAAACGTGAACTTATCATAACGTCGATTTCTTATCACCTGTAGGTCCGATTTCGTTCAAACTCGATAGGTAATTGGGTATACATTATAGAAAAATTCTCTATAAATTATATCACGATTAGTAGAGTAATAACCATTGCGCATGCGCCAAACAGATGTCGATTGACACCGGCAAAACTCCAAGTATAATGGAACGATTTTGATGACATTTTCAAGGATTGTGCGGGATAGCTTCTAGTCGGTCTCATATAAGTTTCATTGCAGTCACATTGATAGTAGTCTGTGCGCATGCGCATACGTTAAGTTAGTATAATGTCGATTTCTTATCATCTATTGGTCGGATTTCGTTTAAACTCAGGGAGCAGATAGAAATACGTTCTAAAAAAATTCTTTATGAATTGTATTTCGATTGGTGGAGTAATAACTATAGCGCATGCGCAAAACTAAAATTAATCGACACAGACAAAATTAAGAGACTAATGGACCGATTTCTATGACATTTTCAAGGATTTAGTTCCTGGACGTTCCCATATAAGTTTCATTGCCGTTGGAGTAACAGTATTCTGAGTACCTACGTGCGCAAACATTAATTTTTTATAACGTCGATTTATCAATCATTTCGACTCGTACTTTGCTCAACTAATTCTATACGTCCATGTTACAATGTGTGAGGAAGCTGTACTGCCCACCCAACTTGGAGACTTTTTTTCTAAGTGACATATAACCGAATTTATATATACTTATAAGAGAATATTACCAAATAGGCCTGAGATTCTTTTCTTAGGAAGCTCTATAAATATATGTGATAGTCAGACAGTTGACTTAGTTCGCAAATCACTACATCTCTCTCAGACCCGAGGATTGCGACATCAAACTGGATACCTATAAATTCAATTTCGTTCTAATCGTAATAAACGAAATAGAATGATAACGAATATCACATTGGATCCCTAACAAGGAAGATATATAGATAACGTCTAAGGTGTAAATGAAAACGTGGCGTCGATAAGAAGATACATTTTAAATTATGAAGAATTTATAACAAAGCGATATGTGATCGTAATGAAATTATCAGGGTGATAAGTGATAACACTCAAGTTGTCTCTAACTGCAGGGATAGATTCCACAACTGATTAGCATCGAAATGTCCCTATTCGATTTTGCTTCCTCATTGCCGAAGGTAGGAAAACTTTGTATTCGTGAAAGAAGACGAGAAATACGTTTGTCCTCCAAAATCCAATTTTCCCCATGCTTTTTTGTTTCAGAGCTTACCGATCAATTTCGGTTCTGGTCTGTCTGTGGTAAATCGCTGCGACGCCGAAATTCTATTGGTCCGATTTCGTTCAAACTCGGGTAGTAGTTGGGTAAATGTTCCGGAAAAATCCCGATGGATCACATCGCGATTGGTGAAGGAATAACTATTGCGCATGCGCAAAACAAATTTGGTTAACACTCCGAAAGTAACGGACGATTTGGATGAAATTTTCAATTATTGTGCCGGTTAACCTTTAGAAGATATGTGAATGCTCAAACACGAATTTTGCTTTCCAGCATTAATACACAGTATACACATGTATTATACACTGTTCTATATTTCATTCAATCATTTCTACTCGTAATTCGATCTTAAACTGATTCTATACGTCCATGATCCTCTGCTGGAAGCTACATTGCTCACCCAACTTGGCATTCGTTTTTTAAATATTTTTACTTAGCTTCCAAGTAGGTATTTTCACGTATAAGATTTGTTTCATGTTTTTGACCTTAAGACTTTAACAAGGCCATAACTTCCCTAAAAGTTCACATGGACCATTTAAAAAAAAAAGTCTGCCAAGTTGGGTGGGCAGTATAGCTTCCTCACATATTCTTATCGGAAGTATAGAATTAGTTGAAGAACAATATTAAGAGCGAATAGGTATGAAAATCGGTCCATTAGTCAAGGAATGCCAACTAGTATTAGTTTTGCGCAAGCACAATAGGTATTACTAAATCAAATGCCATAAAATACATACGAGTATACTCAATAACCCCCGAAGTTTGAACGAAATCGCACTGATAGATCATAAAAATCGACGTCATATGAAATTCACGGTTTCACATGCATACAGACTACCATCAATCCAACGGCAATGAAATTTATAGGACATAATCAAGGCGCTCCCTTGCACAATCCCTGAACTGATTATAAAAATCGGTCCATTAGTTTCGTCGTTTTGCCTGTAAATCAATTTTAGTTGTGTGCATGGGCAGCAGTTATTGCTCAACCAAATATGTCATATAATTCATATGGTATATTTCTGGAACATAACCCAACTACCTACCCCACAAGTTTGAACGAAATCGGAACAATAGATTATGAGAAATCGACGTTATAAGAAATTCATGCACGCGCTTGAGCATAGATTGCTATGGTTCCGACTTTAATGAAAGTTATAGGGAACCGTTTAGGTGCTAACCCACACATTCCCTCAACGTATCATCAAAATCCGGCTAAAACTAAGTATAGTTTTGGGTTTCAAATTGATTTACCACAGGGAGACAGGCAGACGGACACGGAACGAAAATTGGTCAGCGAGCTCTGAAATGCAAAACCTAGAAGAAAATTCTATTGTGGAGGACAAAATTTTTTTCGCCTTCACGCACGAACACAAAGTTTTTTTTATCTTTGGTTGTGGGGAAGATATAAGGACACCGTTGGATAGGGCTTTAAATTTCCCATCATAATATAGCCATAATAACAATTTAAAAGCATATTCAGCAGATGTGAAATTGGACTGGTGCATGTAAAACTTCTTAAATTCACGAAATCACAATTTTTCTTCATATTACATTCTTTTTCTACATACCATTTTGCTTCAAGTCCCCTGAGAAAAATATATTTCGTCAAACGCGATAAAGATAAACATTCTCATGAACTCGGCTTTCCAAAGGTGAGGTCAAATTAATTCTATTCTTTATTTGTTATAGAAAATTGCATTTACAGGTTGAAAACATGGATTTTTCAAGGAATTCAAAGGTATTTATTTGAAAACTAAACTTTCATGAGCTGATGTAGGTAGATGGGGTCAATTTCCTCTTAATTTTTTATGCAGAATTGAATGGAAACACCTCCAGGTCACTCCGACTCCGCAATTACCGAGTTTTGGACGTTAATTTAAAAGTTATTTATTTATTCTTAATGCTCATTGTTGTGAATTTTTAAGTATGAAATTCAGTCATTACGGAGATCTGAGAGTGTTCCCATTCGATTCAGCGTGAGGTTACGGGGAATCGGACACTCATCAGTTCACAAGTTCACAACCTTTCATTTTCTAGAAAACCCTACGTTTCTTAACCTCTAAATGCAATTTTCATTAAAAATGGTGAAACTAAAAATTGATTTGTCCTTACCGTTGTAATGCTGAGGTGATTTTACAGCAAACCTAATGAGAGTTTAAGCCTTTTTAACGTCAAGGTCGGAATCACGAAACAAATCTCAAAAGTGAAAATACTTCGAACTAAACTTTTATAGAAAGTTGCAAATTAGAAGTAGAATAGACCCCAGAAGTTTGTCACACCTTAAGTGTCAACACCCTGTACAATGAGGGAGGGCGATCACGATCATCTTTCGATAATATAAAAATATAGGTATGGGTAGCTGTTCCTAAAGGCGCTTAGTTATATGACAATGGAGGTGATGGAAATGTAGTAGCTCCCCGTCAAAGGGGAGATGCGATTAACCTGCTTCACCCAGACAATATCCTGCAGGTTGAATAATATACCAAAGGTAGCATTTTCAAGAACCGAGAAGAAGGAACTACTCATATCCATTACAGTTACGTTTTAGGTAACTATAAAATTTAATTTGCGTTTTTCATTAAAGGAAATAATTGTTACTGTGTTGATTGCATCAATAGCTCATACCTCGAATGGATAGACCAAGGTGCGCAGTTCGCTACCTATTCTGAAACCGAGAACAAAGGCACAGAACATCACAATGGGGACACATATGCTGTAGCCTATGCGCTGAAGGTGGCTCAAGTCGTGGGGGTTGTGGTGGAATGATGGCTCCATAGTTGGCATGGCGTTGGCATCCAATGTCTTGTTAGTGAGCTTGGTATCTAAGGTGATTTCAAATCCAGTGCTGAAATTTCCAGAAGTGCTGTTAACAATGGTTTCCATTAGGCCTCTTGCGGTTTCGGATTTCCAACGGTTGAATAAACTGGATAGTGTGACGTTCAATAGTTTGATGATGTCAATATTGTTGTTTCCTTCGGCATCTTCATTGCTGGTTATCTTACGACTGAGGTTAAAAAAGTCGGGATTATTTTTAAGTTCACTTTTTAATCCGTTGGCTTTAGTAGTATTGGATTCGAACATTTTATAAAACCCAGTAATTACGAATTCCATGAGCGACCCGTGTCTGAAGTGATATTCTTCCTTCTCCTGAAGGTTGGATCCCAGGTTACGTGGAACGTTCTGTGCAGCAGGACCCAAGCTGTTTCCAGATCTGTTGGTTTTACGCGCGAAGTTGTTTTTCGTCGATTCGGTACCGGGGACATAAATATAATTTATATTGAAGGTTTTGGAACCATTCCTAGCTTTCAAATTCGCTCCTTGGGTGTCTTTTCCATGTAAGAACTGATCGGCCCTGGTCAGAGAACCTGTACATACATAGGCAGTCATAATGCACGATAGGAGCACATCGAGAAGATCCATCACAACACTGACGATTATTTTGTAACAAGGGCCGAAAACACAATTGAAGATCAAATAAACTATCACTAGGAACACTCCACTATGTTATCAGAGTAACTGATACAAAAGGAATGAGCAGAGGAGACTAGGTCGTGAGATTCTACACGGGCCCTCCAGGTAAGGGATTATCTAGTCAACTTTTTCTTATCAATGTGTCATAAAAGTATAGAAATATTGATAGTGTCGCATGAAATACTGATATGTAACTAACAAAGTTCCAGTCATGCAACATGACCACATGAACCATTTTCGCTAATTATGTAAAAATGAAGCTATTGCAATGGCTCAAAAAAATTTAAAATCAAACTTTTCTTCATTAAAAATGGTTAATTTTAACGTATTTGGCAGAATGTTAGCCAAAAAAGTTCATCAACAATCAACTAGAATATTTACAAAATTACCTGCAAAATTATGCTGAAAAATGTACTGAAATTTCACTGCTATTTGCTAAAAATCATTTATAAATGCCAAAAAAGTGAAAAAAATCCAAAATATTTTCTGAATTACGGAATATTATTTAGAACTAGTTTTTTGTTATAAAATTGGTAGTCAACATTTTATTTGCACTCAAAGTGCTCAAATATCCAAACAACAATATACCCAATACGATCATTTACAAAAATTTGCTCATAAAATCATGCTGCATGACTGAAAGTTTTTCGTAATTTTTCGGATTGTATTTATGTTAATTTGTTTTAGAATTCTAGCACTTTGTGGGCTTTGAAATCGTTAACGAGGCAATGATATGACAAGAAACCATTTTCCAACTGATAATCAGATTTACTAGTGAAATTATGTGTTTTTACAGTTTTATCGAATTTCCGTAGAAAATAAAGTTATTGCAATGACCCCAAAAATTCGGGCCCCATTGAAATCCGTTTTGAGACATTTTGTTACTATTTCCGAAGAAGTTTGCACTTTTTCATATGCATATACAGGGTTTCCTCAACCCCCCCCCCCCCCCCCCCCCTCCGCAGTGCTAAAATCATTGATAAAGGGTCTAACAAATAAATTTGTTTTTCAGTATAATGTTTTTTTGTAAAGATTCCCAAAAATGACAAAATTGCGCATCGCGCACTGGTGCAAATGTGAGCAATTGACATCAACTTCGTTATTTTAAATTTAAATTTTTTTTTTTTTTTTATTTATTTTTTTTTTATTGCATATTTGAATTCTTCGTGAAATTTCATGAAGAAATGACCCATCACTCGATTTTATAAGTGCGAGCAAACGAGTGCAATGCCTGTTCCATAAGTACGCAATTCCCTAAAAGTGCAAAAATTGAGAAATTCTGAGTTATTAAGATATTCAATTGCCACATGTAATACATTATTTTGGAATATTTTTTGGAATATTTTAAAAGTTTTGGATTAGATGTGAAGACGCAACCTTCTGGAAAAATTCCAATGGCCAATTAGTGAGAAGACATCCGACGTTGTTGATAGTGGCGAAAATAAATGGAGATAATTAATGCGAGAGTCGACCGAAGCCCGTTTTTTTCCTCCTTTTAAATTTCTAGAGGAGGAAAACTGCGACGGGATGAGCACAAAAGACAGGTAGGTAGAGTGATGGAGGGTCTTTATAAAGCGGTGATTCAAACTAGCCGAAGGTAGTCTTTTTGCTTCCCTTCCTCCTTCTCGAAGGACTCGATGTCGTCCAGCTCGTTTGCAAACATTCTGCAGACGCTCCTGAGCTTGAGATTGGGCTCCTTCCGCATTTGAAATGTTCACCTCGGCCGTCGTCACTTTGGGTGAGTTTAAAATCAAGTAAGACTAATATTGTTCTAACTTTTGATTCAACCCGATTTTCAATCAAATCCCAACTTTTATTTAGGTACCGTCATTATGGCCCCGCACTTTTCATAGAATTTTTTCGAAATTATGCTCACAAGTCAGTTTTTGATGCTCTAATCAAGTCTCCGTGGGCTAAAAAAAGTCAAGTCATGCAGCATGATCGTATGAGCGAATTTTCGAATATTATCTTACTATATTTGTTACATTGTTATGAAAATTTAGGATTTCGAGTGAAAAGAAATAGTTGATTACCAATTTTATGGCAAACTACTCGTTCTAAATAATAATCTGCTATTTAAAAAGAGATTTTGACATTTTAACCCATTTTGCCGTTTTTACCAATTTTTTAGCGCATTTTAATGAAATCTACGTACATTTTTCAGCACAAGTCCGTAAATTAATTTTTAAATGTTCTATTTTATAGTTGATAAACTTTATGTGAGCAATATTCTGTAAAAAATTATAAATTCAACGATGTAGCCTTTTTTTTTTTTTTTTAATACATAACTAGGTATATATATTTATTATTTTTTTATTTTTTATTTGGCACATCACAAAATTTCACATAAGAATCATGAGAAGAAATGAAAAAAAAAAAAAAAAAAAAAAAAAAAAAAACCATCTGCGAAAATTACTCTTAACATCTTCAATACATTTATAATGTGTCCACGGAAAGCTAAATTCTCAATGAACCTGTGTTTTTCCGTGGAGTCATTGGAGAGTTTTTGTATTTCTCGTAAACACGAAAACAAGCTGTTAGAGCGAGCACGATGAATGCTAACCTTTTTGCATCGATTTCTCGTAGTGTTTTCGTAAGCCCGAGAAGAAGAGAACTCTTACAGAGACGTTAACGTGACTCTTGTAGTGAATCACTGCTCAAAACTCAATTGTCACAGTAGACAATTTCCAACATATAACATGAATTAAGAAACAACGACCACTTACCTCTACATCATATGAAAACGATTCTGCCGTGAAGAACACGAATCTTTAAAAGGTGTAAAATGAACCTTGAAACGAAATCTTGAAACTGAAATGAACCTTGAAAATGTTAAAGCTGAAATCTTCGATAAAACTTCGAAGCAAGAACAAAATGCCGCGGGGAAAAAACAGAAAGAAAGACAAATACAAAGGTTAAACCAACAACAAAAGACGGCACGGGGAAAATTCAGGCGATTTTGTCGGGTGTGTGTGTGTATCCATGCCAACTGCATGATAGTTGCTAAGTTATTCTAGAGTGTTATCCTAGAGGAAGGTCGAGTTTTCGTCTCGTAATTACGATTCCGAAAAAGCTGTGCACGAGTAAAGCTGACTCTTCCCGTTCCGAAAAGCGTTTCCACGTTACGAAGACCTCTTCTCGTTTCGGAAAGGCCATTTTCGTATACGAGAAAATGAATACGAGAAGTACAAAAACTCTCTATTAATTCCAAGCTAATCAACTATTCCTGCACCAATGGCAATGATATACACAGGAATCCTAATGATGTTAGTTCATTAATATGTTTGTAACATGCCTTTTAAAATCACTAAAACTTATATTATTTTCATAGAAAAAATTCAGAGCAACAACTTAAGCGCTTCTTCTATATAATTCAATATTTATCTTAGGTAGTCTTAAATTAGACCTTTCTGCAGTTCTCGTGACGTATGTGCCTGTACAGGTATCTTCCACATCCACTCCCGATTTATATACAAAAGTACAGGCTTCTTGAACAAATAAATCAGGAATACACAATGTGTCGAAGTCTCTATACAACCAACTTGTGTGGTATCTGGAGGGCTTCCTTAATATAATTTTAAGAATAATATTTTGAACTGTCTGAACATATGAAAAAACCACATATACAGAACATATGTTCTGTATATACATAAGAAAAAGCGTTGAACTCTAGGATTCGTTTCAGAATGCCTCAAAATGGATTTCAATGAAGAAAATTTAGGAAAAATTTTGATTTTAAAATTGTTGGAGCCATTTCAATAGGTTCATTTTTTACGAAAATTCGCTAAAAGTTCCAGCCATGCAGCATGATCGAATGAGTGAATTTTCGTAAATTATCGCATTATATTATGTTACATTGTTTTGAAATTTGATCACTCCGATTAGGTACCTCCAAAGAATTTTTTCACTACCAATTTCAAGGCAAAAAAAAAATCTTGTACTATATAATATTCTGCAATCCAAAAAACAGTTTGGATTTTTAGCTTTGTTCGCATTCAAGTACCTACCTACATTTTTCAGCATCTTTTAGTGCATACATCTTTTAACGTTCTAGATCATTGTTATTAAACTTCTATTGACTAAATTTTTCATTAAAAAAAAAGTATAGATTCAACGATTTTTAGCCGTTTGCACCCATTTTTAGTGATTTTCTGTAGCACATGTTCTGAAATGTAAGCAATTTAATGTGCTCAAAAATTGCTGGCCAACGAACTCATACTTTCATTTAAAGATAGCTTGATTTTTAACGCAAGAATGGAATTTTTATCTCAGTTCTAAGGAGAATTATCGTCTGGTATGACACACACACACAAACAAACACACACATTTGTAAAAGCATCAAACTCAAGGAATAGTTTCAGAATGTCAAAACGGATTTAATGAAGAAATTCTTCGAAAATATTGATTGTAATTTTTTGGGGCCATTAGAATAATTCATTTTTTACAAAAATTCTCTAATCATAATAATAATAACAATGACAGGATTTTGAGTTATAACCAATTTAAGCGCTGGAATACGTAAATACCTGTACTTAGGCCCTTATATATAGAAAGCACTTAATTGTTTCACACAATTGTTGAGTTATAGTTGTGAAACTCCCAGAGCGAGAGCGTGGGAGCGTATTTGGTGTATAACCAGTTTTGCCAGGTGGTATGGCTGAAAAAAAACATTATGATAGGGGAGGCAGACTAAAAATAGATCATCATACAGTCTAAGTTCCATTCATGCACAATTATTGATAAGCATTTCCTGTATAAACTACTTAAAGCCATGTTTATTGCCTTGCAGAATGATACATAATGGTTAAATCATCAATGTGTTCCAATAATTTTCACATGTCGACTATAGTGAGTGGATTCAGATAGGTTTTGAATAAGATTTGATTCAAACTATTTCGAATATGGCGTAGAACACCGTCATTTTCTATCTCAATCCGGAGTCGAGATATAATATTTAAATGGTTTTTCGAAAAAATCATGTTTTAACGAATTTTCAAAGAAAAAAGTTCCAGTAATGTAGCATGATCGTATGAGCGAATTTTCGTAAATTTTCGTTCTATTATTAGATTACATTGTTTTGAAAAATGAGCACTTTGAGTGAAAAGAAAAAATTTTAATTACCAATTCTATGGCAACAAACTCGTTCTAAATAATAATCTCCTACTCAAAAAGGGATTTTGGATTTTAACGTTTTTGCTGTTTTTACCGAATTTTAATACAATTTTAATGAAATTTAAGTACATTTTTCACAATAACTTTGTACATCAATTTTTGAATGTTCTATTTATAGTCAATAAACTTTATTTGAGCAATATTCTGCTAAATAATACAAATTTAACCATTTTCAGCCGTTTTTTGCTATTTTCAGTGATTTTTGATAGCACATTTTTTGAAATTTGACCAATTTAATGTGCTCAAAAATTCTGGCCAACAAACTCGTCCTTTCGTTTGGAAAACTTGATTTTTTGGCGCAAGAACTGAATTTAAATCTCAATCCTAAGTAGAGTTATCCTTTGGGAGGACATATATATATATATACTACTATATTCTTTAAAATTTTGATTTAGTTTTTTTGGAGCCATTGCAATAGCTTCATTTTCTACGCAAACTCGCTAAAATGAGCTACATATTTAAAATGGCTTCGAAATTTTAAAAGTGGGTAGAAAGGTTCGGGGACCCCCCTACAAATCCGTTTCATTCATCAAAGAACACAATCCTAGATTTTAACGTCGTATGTATGTATATATATATATATATATATATATATATATATATATATATATATATATATATATATATATATATATATATATATATATATATGGTGTATTTCCAGACGATAACTCCCTTTAAAAACGAAGACAGGTCAAGTTCGACAAAGCCTAAACCTAGGCTAGACCGAACTAAACTACGTCTAGACCATATGAATGAGGAAGAAACGAGAAATTCTAAAACTACTAAAAGAATATTCTGAAATATTCCATTCTGAGGACCAGCCTTTAACCTTCACTAATCACATAAAACACCACTTACGAACTTCTGACGAAATACCGATTCACAAGAAACCTTACAGATACCCGAACGTATACAAGACAAGGCAGATTGACGACATGTTGAAAGACCTTCAAATTCCCCTTACAATGCTCCATTATGGGTACTACCAAAAAAGATGGATGCATCTGGACGATCTAAATATAGACTTGTCGTTGATTAAGTATAGGAAACTAAAAAACGAACGATATTAGGCAACATCCTTCTACCAAACATTACGGACATATTAGACAAACTTGGACGATGCCAATATTTTAGTAGGTACTCTTGACTTGGCCTCTGGATTCCTTCAAGTGGAATAATATGAACCGTCAATCCCAAAAACAGCTTTCTCTACGGACACAGGACACTACGAATTTCTTAAACTCCCATTCGGTTAAACAAACGCCCCTCCATCCTTGTCCCGCCTAATGAGCGGAGGACTTCGGAATGAAATAATCATGTTTGATTTATGTTAACTAACTAAAACGACTTTACTTTATATCAGGGTTATAGGAAATTTACCGGTCTTTCCAAAGGTGTTCTTAGTTTTGAGTTTACTGATTCTAGGGGGAGTTATGACCGTTTTAATGTCATGAAGTACCAAACACGAAAAAATCTTAAAAATTGAATAACTTGAGTGCAAAGCGTTCAAAAAGAAATCTCTAGGAGCAACTTTCGATGAGAAATGAACTCTAGAATCGATTCCTTGAGTTTGTCCCATAATTTCTGTAGACACCCCATATATATACATATATATATTATTCCAGACGATAATTCTCCTTAGGATTGAGATAAACAAAATCTGTTCTTGCGACGAAAAATCAAGCTTTCCAAACGAAAGGATGAGTTCGTTGGCCAGCACTTTTCAAAAAATCACAAAAAATGGATAAAAACGGCTAAAAATCGTTAGATTTTTATTTTTGGCAGAATATTGCTCAAATAAAGTTTATTCACTATAAAATAAAATATTAAAAAATGTTTGTACAAAATTGTGCTAAAAAATGTACTTGAATATGATTGAAATTTGCTTTAAAAAATCGATAAAAACCGCAAAAATAGCTAAAAATGCAAAACCCCTTTTTGAATAGCACATTTAATAGTTTTAACAATCTCCTGGCACTCAAAAATCTCAAATTTCAAAACAATTTAACATTATACAATACGATAGTTTGCGAAAACACGCTCATACGATCATACTGCATGACTGGTTTTATTATAAAATCCCCCCAAAACCCAAGTTGTATCTGTATAACTCGTAATAAAATAGGGCACTCTGTTGATGCCATCTTATTTATTTTTCCCAGCCGATTATATTTTATCAAAGCCATGATGCAAAGTTCATGAGTAGGTATATTAACGAGATAACAACTTGTTCCAGTTACAGTTGCTGTTATATCAGTCAATGTAGTAACTGCTTATCCTCAACAATCAAGAGCTCCGAGGCAGCTCAGGCAGACCACATCATCTACACCAGAACCAGCACCAGGTGAGGTACCTACCTGAGATGAACTCAATTTATAGATTCAATAGATAGATATGAGCACAGATTTTCATGCTGTTTAAGTGACCTTTCTATTTTAGCTTCCTGATATATCACTAGGTATGTACCTACTGCTAAAACTGATTTCGAAAGACAATTATGCTTCCGAGTTTACCTATATGCGAATCTCTGCAAATATTGATTTTCTCCAATTTTCGGAAGCAATATGCATAATCTGAACCAGTGAGGTTTTATTTGAAAATAGCCTTGAAACATGAAATCCGAGTAAAAAACGTTCTTTCGTAGTTGAAGGTACCTTCCTAGTTTGGGAATGCCTTCTTGATATTGAATATTCTGTGGGTTTTAATTAAATAATACAAAATAACCATCCATTAGACCAAAATAACTTTATTATTATTTGTAGATAACTTCATCAATGAAACGATTAGGCCTCAAAATTATTTTTTCTTCTCTATTTATCTTATTTCTATTAGATTCTCCTATTAGGGTAATAGAACCGCCATATGCATTACTGTCAATTTTCGTCATTTTGGACTTTTTCCACCAAAACCCCCGGGATCGAAACACTGTGCGCCGCGGCAGCGGCAAAGATTAAAAAACGTATGCCAAGTTGAGTGGACAAATATTGCAATACGGACGTATAGAATTAGTTGAAGAACAAAGTACTAGTCGAAATGACTGATAAGTCGACGTTATAAGAAAATAATGTTTGCGCATGCGCACAGACTACTATTAATCCAACGAAAATGAAACTTATAGGGGGTTATCTAGGAGCCAAACCGCACAATCCCTAAAGATTTCATAAAAAT
Organism: Adelphocoris suturalis; assembly: GCA_030762985.1. NCBI lineage: Eukaryota > Metazoa > Arthropoda > Insecta > Hemiptera > Miridae > Adelphocoris > Adelphocoris suturalis. Next base: position 15,970,430 of record CM061045.1, on the reverse strand, counting down.
CAGTCCATTAGTCTCGGAGTGTCTGTGTCGATCAATTTTAGTTTTGTGCATTGTTACTCCACCAATCATGATATAATTCATAGAGAATTTTTCTGGAACATTGACTTATCGATCTACTCCCCGAATTTGAACGAAATCGGACCAATAGAAGATAAGAAATCGACGTTATAATAAATTAACGTTAGTGCATACACACAGACTACTATTCATGCGACGGCAATGGAAGTTATAGGGGACAGTATGCAAGCTATCCCACACAATTCCTGAAAATTTCATCGAAATCGTTCCAGTAGATTCGGAGTTTTGCCTGTGTCAATCAATATTAGTTTCGCGTAAGCGCAATGGTGATTACTCTATCAATCGCGATATAATTTATAGGACATTCTTCTAGAACATATACCCAATACCTATCGAGTTTGAACGAAATCAGACCAATAGATGATGAGAAAACGACGTTATGAGAAATGCCGCACAGGGTACTGTTGATTCGACGGTACTGAAAATTATAGGGGACCGTCTAGGAGGTAATCCGCACAATCCCTGAAAATTCCATCGGGATCGGACTGAAACTTGGTATAGTTCTAAGCCTGACAAGGATTTACCACAGACAGCCAGCCAGACAGACATCAGACAGACAGACACGGGACCAAAATTGATCAGCATGCTCTGAAACACAAAAAGTAAGTGGATATTTTGAATTTGGAGGACAAAAATTTAATCGACTTCAATCACGCACACAAAACTTCGGTAGTTAGGAAGCAAAATATTATACAAATAAAGTAGAAGCACATAACTTTTTTGAAATTGGTTATAAGGATGTATTTATTAAATAAATAAATATTTGCAATTGAGCAACTGGATTTGTTTATACCAATAATAGTTTAATAATGGACTGTACTGTGTTGTAGGCCTCAGCTTTTTTCTTGTATTATATCTTGTTTTCCAGATTGGTTAATGTTGTGTTGCTGGAGGGTGGGAGGGGGAGTAAGTGGCAACAAAGCACGCGACGGCCCTGATTGAAGATGTGGATAGGTGCTAATACGCGACAAAGGGCGAAGGGATAAGTTTCAGTCTGTGTCTATCTTCTCTGTGAAGTGGCACAATCCCTACCCATTTCATCAAAATCGATCTATCAGTATCAGAGCTTCGTCAATAACAACCAGTTTCAGGTTTGGCATGTGCAATGATTAGGTACCTATTTCAGCAAAATTAGTAGGATGCCATCCTGAGACTTGTAGGTACCCAAATACCCTCGAACGAAATCGGACTGATGGTAGATAGTAGCTTTAGAATCCATCATAAGGTTTCAGCATAATTTAAGTGAGGATGAATCCTACTAAACAACCACCTTTTTTGAAAATCAGGTATATTACAATGTGCATGTCATGCCACCTTGAAATAGGAACCAAAAAAATTGATTATATGGAATAGGATTTTTATATTCGTACAATGAACGAACCGCTAACCGATAGCATTTTGCGCACATGCGCAATGCTCCACTTCTATTCGTAGTTCCTCTCACTCGTCTACGACTCAGCGTTGCAAAAACTCCCTTACAGCTCAAAAACGTGTCATTAGGAAAAAAATTATCCTCTACAAATGAATTACGAACAAATTAAATAAGCAACAACACTGTTAGTGCCAGAAAAATAATTTGAAGAATAGAAAGGAGGAATAAATACGAATATTGGTAATATGCGTGAGTGAACACCATGGAGATGTTCTTCAACTTTTTTGAAGTCTGGGTACCTACCTAGGTACTTCTGGGTATGTACCTAGACTATACTTCTTACCTACCTTCTACTTTGCACCATAAATGTTAATTTTTTCCCCTCGTGATTTCACGTCTACAATAATAATATCACTAGTTTTGGTTCATGGAGCCGTTAACCAGATTTGAAAACCGTTTATTAAATAATTAGATAACAGTTAGGTAGGTAGGTACCTGATTAGATTATCTCAACTTTAACCACTTTGCCAGCGGTACCTACATGTTTACATACATGTCAACTTTAACCTACATGTTTACATACATCCTCTTATTCAACCATTATTATATCCATTTCCATAAATTTTACAGGTGTTGTATACTTGATACCCAACTGTGACTGTCAAACGACACCAGAATACAATCCAGTTTGTGGAACTAATGGTGTAACTTATCAAAATCGTCAGAAACTCGAATGTGCTGCATCTTGTGGAACTGGTAAGTATCTCATATGTGCAATGATGTTTGGTTTTTCTTTCCTGCCTGTCTCACCCCAAAATATGCCATGGGTCTCCCAACTGAGTTACCAAAGCTGATCCAAGGTGGAACAGAGTGTAAAGAAAACGAGGAGTGTCTTGAATCTGAATAGAATGTAATGCGGACCAAGCGCTCCTTACGGAAACTGGTGCAATAAACCCCAGTTCCGTTGAATTAATTGGCTACTCAATTGTTATTAATCTATGTCCGCTGCTAAAATATAGATTAGTTGGACAAATAGATCAGAATGATTTGTGTAGTTTGGTGGTCTGGATGCTCGCAAGCTCGCATCTCAAAAATACATACCATCAAGTTGTGAATACTTTAGTAAAAATTCAGGTTAGTTGGACAAATAGATCAGAATGATTTGTATAGTTAGGTCTGGATGCTTGTAAGTTCACATCTCAAAAATACGCACTTGACCAGTCTCCAACGATAGTGAAATGCTTTGCAAGTCACTGCCAATCCCCTCAGCGAACAAACTTATGTCTGGGATGACACACACACACACACGTGATCAAAGCTGGGGCTAGTCTCATTCGACAAAAATTTAATTTCCTAACACTTTTCTTTAGGAAAGAAATTTTTTTTTTTTTTTTTACGGTGCTAAAGAGATGAATAGTGCTAAATATGATGGAAAACGTGTTGCTGGGGTTTTTCCGTCAGGAAATATATTTTGGGTGTATTTTCTTGGGTACAGGTGACATTCTCGACACTAGGGCATCCTTACATCGAGGCATGGCTAAAAACCTAATTGTCGGAGTTATTTCACCTTGTTGTCGTCGTGGCGAGTTGAGTACACTATGCGAAAAAGAGCCATTAGGAGTAACCACCTAGGCACCTACACACCTAGGCTTACAGTTCAGTATTTACCTAGTTTCTGGTTCAGTATATTCTATAATGCCAGGTCATAATATTTATGCGAATTAAATCAAGCTGTAATCCGGCAATGACCTGAAACGAAGATAACGCAAGATTAGTTTGTGCGGTCGAGATCCCAATGAAATTTGTGCTGGGGAGTTGACAAACAAGTGTTGGAAGTTCCAGACATCATCCGCGAAGATGTTGTGGATTACCAACCTGTCTAGTTTTCAGAACTGTTGTTTGAATCAATTAAGAAACTAAAACTCTTTAGAGTCGTGTCAAAGTGGTCATGTGAAAGGACATGCCATGAGAGCTCTGCTAGACGGGATATTAGGTATGTTGGGTTCTGTACCTTAGAATGGTACGATGGGATGCAATATCTATGTAATCTCTTATATAGATCAATGGCTTTATCCCATGGAACTCTTCTAAAGAAAACCAACAGCTGAGCTTGTCTTGCAACTGAGGGATTAGGTCATAAAAATTAGGACAACCAAAGAATGTAGGAATATCTTCCGTCAATCGTTTATTACAAAATAGGGTCCTACCCTTATAAAATGAAACGGAAAATTGACCTCTTGTTAATATAATGCTCAACCAAAGAACTAAAGAAAATGCTGAGAAAATAATTCGCTCACCAGATCTTGGTAGATGCACTCCCGAAAATAAACTTGGTACATTTCGAACTAATACTTGTAAAATTAAAAATAACCTTGAATGAAGGAAGGAATAAATTTTCTTTGGTAGAAACGAGCCAACGGATCACAGGAGACAGGCCGCGCTAATTACCTTCGCGAATTTAACTTTCCCTTCTAGCTCCACCTAGGCGAAGAGGGGATTCGCTGGAGAGCCGGAAAGAGGGCACTTATGCGATCTAGCGGCTGCTCGGTGAACATGTCAAGCAATTAGAGAGTTTCCTCTTGTGAATGATTGTTAACGTGACATTCGGCTTCCCCTTGAAAACAAAACCCTCTTTACTCTGAGCTGGTGAGTGAATTTCTTTTTCCCTGTAGTAGGTATGCTTCAAAAACCAACTGCGATAGACGAATGCATTTGTTAGTCTCATAGGAATTAATATGTAATGGTGTTGGTTTTCGTTGTGTAACCTTAAAATCATTCGTGTATCACCACTGGTTGTTGTTGCACGTCATGGGGATTTCTCTGAACGATATTCGGATGACACTATTTTCTGGACCACCCCAAGCAACCTAATCACTGATGACTAGGTAATGTTCAAAAATTAATTTTTACTGGTGGGCATATATCGCAAGTTTGCGATACAAGGTATTCCTATAATGGCATGCAAGCCTCTGTTGAAATATTTACATCATTACACGCTAGTTCTGAGTAGGTATTTATAAAATGCCATTGTCCAGTTCCAACTTTTCATTAAACCATACACTCCCGTTTTTCACATGTAACTTTTCACACACCTTTTATATATATCATTCCGCCCATGTTCCCCTGAGGTCAGATTATTTATATGGTTTGTTGGTAAATTATATATTTTTTCTTTCTTTTTGTATCATATAAGTAAAATAATTGTTGTTGGATGTTTGTTAAAAAATTAATTTGTCCTTCTTTGTATTGTAGATTTTATGTTATTTGTTACCTGGGTACTTTCCCCCCAAAAAAATTGTTATTTTTATTTAAACATTCTTTTTTGTATTAAGATAATTATTATTTCATTTTATTGTTAAGTATTAGGTACTTGTTAAGTTTTAGATTCTCGCAGATCACTACGACACAATTTTAGTTGTGACACATGAGCACTTTTTCTGATCGATGGGTCACTTATATCTTCAAGGAAGTATGAGACTTTTGAAAGAGATTGCGAAAGGACCATGATACCTAGTTGACAATTTCTTATTGACTTTTTTATCTTTGTTTGATATTATATTCGTTTTTAAATACACCAAATTACTGGGGAAATAGGTTGTAGGAACATGTTTGGTGTTGTAGTAGGCACTTGGCGCACCGCTGATGTGCTTTTCGAATATTCTTCATTGCTGTGTCCCATGTTGACTGGAGGTTCAATTCGTCGTCTTCAATATCTCAGGCTAGGTGTATGGGTATCGTCAGGTTTCGTCCGAGGAATAGTTGGGCAGGTGGGAATCCAGTTGATGCGGAAAGGGCTGAATTCAGGCTCACTTGCGTCAAGAAAATATCCTTGGCCTATTTGACTGGTCTTCTTGGCATAAATCGCACCTTTCAGATTCTGTATCTGCCTTTCAACCATATTATACTGAGGCTGATACGGGATTAGTAGTTGTTGTTTCATTCCGTAATTGTGAATGAAATCAAGAAACTGTTGCGATGTGAACACTGTCGCGTTGTTGTGTACTACCCATTCCCAAAACCCATAATTCTTAAATACGTGGTTTTGTAAGGCATTTAATGATAGATTTTGGTGTTGTACTGACCAAAGGTATTAGGAATGTATATCGTGAAAAACCATCAACGGCTATTAAAATGTAATTGTAGCCTCATGATGACGGAAGGGGGCCTGCAGTATTTAAGTGAAATGTTTGTCCCACTCGATCGTCCAATTTTGACGATAATTGCCCTATAGGCTTCACTCTCTCTACTTGCATGGCCAAACAGACGTGGCATTATTGAACACGTGTCCTTATATGTTCATACATTTTCGGCCAATAAAAGTTGCGGTTGATTGCCTCCACCGTTCATTTGACTCCCCAATGTGAACCAAGTTGAGATGTAAGTATAGAAATAGTTGAAAATTACATCTATCGACGAGGTTGGTACTACCCCCTTTTGAGATTTATTATCGCATTGGTACATAAGGCGTTTTTTTTTTTTTTTTTTTTTTTTTTTTTTAATTAGATATCTTGGTTAGCCGTTTATATTGTAAATAATATGTTTCAGATGAGGGTCGTTGCGTTGAGCGTGATTGAAATCGGAGAAAATATCTGGGAAATTTCGTAAAATACCAAAATGACGTGACCCCGTCAACTTTGTCTTAATGACATTTTTTTTAGGGTTTGCCCATCTATTTATGATTAAATATAGATTTAAATGTTCAATATTGTGAGTGATAATTTGAATTTGCTCGGCATTTACTAAGGTGTAATTTACTTGTAGGTAATTTTACAGGCAAGGGCGCAGCAGAGCATTGCCTAGAGTAGAAATGTCCAAAGTTACTCCTGCAAAGTATGATTTTTGGTAAAACGTCAGCTCAAAAAAAGACTAATGAAGGTAAATCATAGCTCTTGACGGGATCACGAAGACAACGCTTATCACCACTGAATATCATCGAAACAATTACCCTAACATGGCCAGTGTTCTGAATACATGAGTAACTAATCGTACTTTGTAAAAAACTGCTATAAATGAAATAGTTTCGAAAAATTACCTCGGAGTCTGGCAGCGTCCGATAATGTCTACAACAACACCAAAACAAACCGCGGGAAGAGAGGAATCTGTAGAGCAGGTTACTAGTAATTTTACGGGCCTCCCCAAGGGCACAGCGCCATGTGGAATGATCGCCACAGAGTATGAATGTCCAAGGTTACTCCATTTGACAGTACTTATCTTATTTAATTTCATCTGTTCGTTATGAACCACATTCCTAAAATAGGACGTTCTTCGTCCTTTCACTTCAGAAAAACACTTTGGCACAAGTTCGGGAGATTTTTCACAATGTCGCCGAGTACTTCTCCCGAAAGAAAATTGCAGAGCATTCTAAGCTGAATATTTGTCACTTGACACGACGAGAATTTCGTAACTAAGTAGGTTTTCATTATTTGTTGACTACAATCAAGAAGTATATTTTTTTTTAGCTTTGAGTTCCGAGAATCATTGTCAGTGCATGTTCTATCAACAATCTATCTGTACCTACCAATACACATGAATAGTGTGAAGCAAAAGTCATTGCTAAAAAGTGAATGTTTTTAGTTCCTTTATTTTTGATTCACTGGTAAAATTATTCTTAGAATAAAGGTTCTTTCCCATCTCATAACCTTCCGGGAAGGCCGTGCACCACGAAATACCTACGCTAAACAAGGAGAGTGATGTTTTTCCCTCCTCACATTCTGTATTGAAAAATTGTTTACTGTATTGAAAAAAAGTAAGAAGCAGGAATGCAATTTACGCCTCAATTCATTTAAAAACATAAAAAGGCTGAGTTTGAGGGCAGATACTCCCACAGAGGAACAGAGGGAAACAAAAGCACTCGTGAGGGAAAATTTTTTTAAAAAATATCGTACGCGCCAACAATTTTTAAATGATAGTAGATATGTACCAAGTTCCTTTTTCTCCAGCAGGATTTGCCCTCGGAATGCAGACCATCTCTGATTGACCTATAAGTAGTTTCGTTTCCTCATTTAGCAACAACCTGCCTTGTTTACTTTAACACATTATCAAATCTATCATTTTATTAATTCAATATAGCAAGTAAAGCTTCCCCAGTTAAGCATAGTACTACGAGCTTTTCATGAAACGCTGATGAAGCTACCTGCAAAATGGCCATCTATCGAAGTACCTACACTGCAGTACAGACACCTGAGGAATTTTCAATAATTTTTTCTTCATTATTTTTCAGGTTTCGAATGAAGTTCTTTAGTTTTCGGACACTGATCAACTACAGTAGTTAGTACCTAGTCTAGCTAGGTAGAACCAATAATTGCGCTGGCAGGCAGATTATTGTAACTATTTAGTTCAATTGAAACTTTGTATTGCTGCAATATTACTTTTGTTAAACAAAACTGTTGAAAAATGGCTTTATAGGTTGATGTGAGACAGCAAACTCCTAGTGAAAAATAGGTTGGTTGAGTTGCGATTTACTGACGTAGCGCAGTCGTGGCCGACTTTGGCAGAAACGCTAACCGACTCCAGGCGGTACGTCACGAGAATACGGGCTATAGGAGGGTGTATTCGAAATCAGCGCAAAATTTCCTATAAGAATCGCTAGTAACATTGCCATGTCCAGAAAAAAACACATTTCACCCCACTGTCACCGTATGCAGCTTTTCTCCGAAACTACTGTATCAAACTTTATGAAATTCGACTAAAAAAGTCATTCATCGGCCAAGGATGTACCAGTAACATAAGCATCAATATTAATCAACCCTAAAGAGTAGTAATTAAGGGCTGAAATAATGAAAAATCGGGATCTCAAAACTTTAAACGTACGTAACAGTACCTATTGGTATTTTTTTAACACAGAATGTGTTTTTACGGAGGGTTATCTGGTTTGAAAGTGTCCGTCCTGTAAGATCCCCCCGAACCCACCCCTCTGTCGTGTCTATGCACGGCCAAACGGCTGAGTGGGGGGAGTGTATGAGTGGGGGGATCTTCAAGGGATTTTCCGAAAGGGGGCATAAGCGAATTTAAAATTTTCTAATCCCACCCGAACCATGGGCCGTAGGGCGGGAGGGGGGTCGAAGTAACGGTTAATGTGCGCTTTTTGGACTTCCCCGCTTCCTGCACCCCTCTAAACGGCCGTTGAAAATTCCAGAAAAATACCGGTTTCGTAGGTTTTTCTACGAGGAAGACGACGGCGCGATCGGATCGCGAAAAAGTATCGGGAAATGCGTCAAAAAATGCAAGAGTACGGACCCGTTTTCTCGAAAAGTCCGACGAAAGACTTGGTTTTTTCTGATTAAAATATACCCCATAAAGGTACGTTTTTCGGAACGGTTTTCGCGGGCGAAATAAAGGTTTGATCCCGACGAATCTGAATCCCAAATCGGATATCGAAAAAAGTGATGGGAAGTCGGTCAAAATGCGAGGGGGAGCGAGGCGAAGCGATTAAAGTGATGTGGAGGCGAGTGAAGCGAGCCAGAGCGGCTAGTATGTTGATAATGGTGAGTGGAAACGCTGCACAAGTGTTCTCTACGGACTGGGCAATCAGTACCTACTCACGTAGCCCTGCAACCCATCATTCGCGCGAGTGTGTGTATAAATGAAAATATATAATATAATATAATATTCATGTAATATAATACATAGTGGCAAGCATTATTATAATTTTTTTTTTTTCTCTCATTTATAGACATCATTCCAAAGAATCAAAACCACCCGGTTCGCTGTATGTTCATGCGTTCGCTCTCCCTAAGGGCTAGAACTTTGACAGGAAAATAAATCAACAACATGGGAGCAAATCATTGGTGGTGGAATATAGCAAAAATCTGATATAATACCAATGGATTATTGGTATAATAATAATACCAATTATTATTTCTCCCCCTCCGATCTGCCAGTAGAGTCTGTGATGGCAATCCGTTTAGTGACAATCTGATGGCTCCCCTTAGAATCAACGACGATTTAATCATTCCATATCGATTTCAACATGTTTGCATCATTAGTAGCTCCTCTGCATGCTCGAAATAGTAATCCCAAGACCAAACTGAATTTCTTGTTTTCATCTGATTTTGATGCATTTTCTGGTAACGTGCGAGTTTGGCTGTACATCGTCCCCTACCAATTTATGTTCCTCAAATCATAGGCGTCATTCCGGGGGGGCAAGGGGAGGCGGTTGCCCCCCCGCAATAATCTGGAGAAATTTTTAATTTAATAAATAAACTTAATAACAGTTTTTGCGAAATTTTTTAATGAGTAGATAGATTTATCTTTTTTTTAAGTAAAATTAGACATATATTTTAAATAAATATTAAGTTAATGTCAATACGGCAAAAAAACGATAGAGTTAGTTATCTTTGAAGTTTCATTGCAAGGGTAAGTTAGAAGTATTAAACTAGCTGCTATGCGCGCGGGTTCCGAGAATCCGTCGCTGCGCTGTCCCGGCGCCGGCGATACCCCAGCCCCACCACAACTTTTAATATATTACTTATTTATTGTTAATATTTAAACAAACCAAATTATTAAAATGTTTTAATGTAAACAAAGCATACACTGTTAACAGTTATAAAACACACTGTTATTAATGTAAAAAAATCCAGTACTTAACAAATTCTTAAGCGTTTGGGGGGGGTTGTTAGTCATAATCCAGGTTAGGGTCTGGAAGTCTTGCCCCCCCAATCAAAATGCTGAAATGACGCCCATGCCTCAAATCATTGCTCCATTCTGCACAAGTGCTAACGTAAATTATAGCATTTCCGAATTGAGTTAAACCTTTACCATTTAGGTTTAGTTCTTTTCCATTTGGATTTAAACCTTTTCCACTTAGATTTAAACTCCATCAAAAGGTCGGTGGTAGTTAGCCCCATCATAGCAAGTAAGTACCTAGCTAATCAAATTTCATTAGGCTAGATGTAAAAAAAGTTCCAGCCAAGCAGCATGATTGTATGAGCGAATTTTCTAAATTATCAATTGTATTAAAATATGTTGAATTGTATTGAAATTTGATCAATTTCAGTGGAAGTAAATAGTTAAAAACCAACTTTAAGTTAAAAAAAAAAAAAAAAAAAAAAAAAGCTCGTAGATACCTGCTACATAAAATTCGGTGATTCAAAAAAGATTTAGGATTTTCAGGGTTTTTTTGCAGTTTTTATAGAGTTTTCAGCAAAAATTGATGAAATTTAAGTACGTTTTTCAGGATAATTATATGCAAAATTTTTTTAATATCCTAGTTAATCGTCGATAATTTTGTTTTGACTAAAACTCTGCTAAAAATTATAAAATTAAAAATTTTTGGACGTTTTTAGCCATTTTTAGTGATTGTTTAGTACCTAACTACATTTTTTGAAATGTGACCAATTTAATGTGCTAAAAAATTGCTGGCCAACAAACTCATTATTATATAGATTACATTTTTGTGCATATAACAAAAATGCATGATTTTATTTTCAAATTGTGGCATAATAATTTCCTGATTTTAAATCTAAATGGAAAAGGTTTAAAATCTAAATAGGAAAGGTTTAAATCCATAAGGAAAAGGCCTAATTCCAAATGGAAAAGATTTAAACCTAAATGGAAAAAGTTTAACTCAATTCGAACATGCTAAATTTGTGATACCGAGAGGTGATGGAAGAGAGAGTTCCTCCTTCAAAGGGGAGAGGCGATTAACCTGCTACACCCAGAGGTCGTCCTGACTCGACGGTAGCCGTACACCGGCCCGTGGTTCCCTCCTCCGCCGCGCAGCAGCGCTAGTCTCCCCTTTTATCTCCCTCCTACTAATGGTGAAGTACTGTGATTGTCTTCTTAAAAGATAGATGAGTCGTAGCTCATAGGTTAGGATATCGGTCTCGTGAGAGGAAGGTTGTGGGTTCAAATCCTGTTAAATCTGGTCAACTTTTTATGCTCGTACAACTCCCGAAATAAATTTAAAACGTCATTCTGACCTGCATGTCCAACTAATTTGAATTTTCACTAAGGGATTGACTACTTGAAGTTATGTATTCTTGAGGTGTGAGCTTGTGAGCATCCAGACCACCAAACTATACACATCATTCTGATTAACATGCCCAACTAATCTGCATTATTACTAAGTGACTACTTGATGTTATGTCATTTTGAGATGCGAGCATCCAGACCACCAAACTATATACATCATTCTGATCTACATTCCCAACTAATCTTCATTTTTACTAAGGGATTGACTGGTACACAATCTCCTCACCAATAAATCTATTTTTTCTTGGCATACGGATAAATCCATAGATTTACTGGTCGGAGCGATCATACAAGCCCAAACTGATAAAAGGGGAGACTAGCGCCGCTGCGTGGTGGAGGAGGGAACCACGGGCCTGTGTACGGCTACCGTCGAGTGTCGTCCTGTTGGTTAGTTGAACCGTCAGGCACATCCCCAGATGCAGCATATTCAAGAATCGAGAAGGAGGGCAAGGGGTGGCAGAGTGGAAAGGGGGCTCCAATTAGGCAGGGCAGGGGTATGTTTTTTAGTTTTTAAGTTTTACGGGTTATTTATAGCCAATTTCGCCTAATTGGGGGGGGGGGGGGGGGGGGGGCGCCGGGACATTCAATGATCGTGGGGCTCGGTGGGGGCTCAAAACCACGCTCTGCTACCATGTAACAATGAAAGGTGATGGAAAGAGAGAGTTCCTCCTTCAAAGGAGAGAGGCAATTAACCTGCGACACCCAGAGGTCGCCCTGTTGATTATTTGAACCGTCAGGCACATCCCCAGATACCTACTACGTATTCAAGAATCGAGAAGGAGGAACCAATCCTATCCATCACATATTTCAAGCATAATTTTCCAGTTTCCTAATTCAACGTTTTACATTACTTACATCTTGATATACTAACAAGAGATTTTTTTATGATTATTAAAACCATTCCAATGATCAATGTATTCATGTTATCGCCAGTTGGTAGGTAGTTACCTACCTACCTACTTAAATACCGTTTGTCACGGGGATCATTAAAGCAAAAATGTTCAAATTAATTGCATTAGTTTTTCCCTCTGACATTAGTTTTTCCCATTGATGACAACCTACGGATCTGCAATTTGAAATAGAGCTCCTTTGTTATTCTAGAATTGAATATCAGTGCACACTGATCAGCCGAGGGACCTCTGAGCCTAGTTTCTTTCCTTTTCGACCAGCCTTTTTTTTAAACCCTTTTTATAAATTGTTCGACATTTACTGTAAACCGTTAAGCTGTGAGGTCCTCTGGAACTGTAAAGGTTTGAACCCTTTTGGGAGGCACGATGCGCCAAGTTTTGATCATTACTATATAGGGAGTGTTAATAATAATTATAGGCAAATGATCTACGTGGAAGGGCTATCTAATAAAGAAATAATAAACCTTTGTGTAATAGTTTGCAACGTTTTTCATATTTTCTTCTGAATAAAACTCGTCCATATTTATTAATTTCAGATGTACGGCTGAGACGATCAGGCAGCTGTGCGAGAAGCTTTGAGAAGCTAGAGGAGAGGAAGAGATCTTAGAGCTGAAATTTATCAACATCAACACAGTCAGTTAAAAAAATAAAAAATAAATAAAAATAAAACGTCTTGTCAATAATGTCATGTCAATGTCAACTAACGAATAAGGAACACTGTACCCAAAAATCAGGGGATTGTACCTACTACTCCCAGCTAGAATATATAAATGAGTATTATCTAGGGTAGTACAACATTTCATACAAATAATGTTGGAATATATTAAATTTGAATATATAGAATTACTACACTTTAAGCCAACTATAATGTAATGAAAATTTAATTCATCCAGCAAAAGAAACTAATAGGTAGTAGGTATATAATTTTACTAGAGAGCTCATCGATATGATTCGTGTCTAAACAAACACCCTCTGCCAACTTTTTGAAATTCTCGCGCATTTAAATGTAATTAGGTATGTAACATGAAAGTGTAGTTAAGATGCCATTCTTGCTTTAATTAAAGAGAATAAATCTATGTAGGTCTACTTACACCTGAACGTGTGATTCATGTATTGTACCTGATAACCACTCACCATTACTTGACAGGACCAGGATACATCAGCTAGATGTCTTTTTGCGTGGCCTAGACAATTAAGGCCATTTGCAATGAGCAATAATGTTCACTTAATAACTTTGGAATATATACATATATATACATGGTGTAAACATTAGGATTGCACCACCGGCCAAGGTTCGATTCCACAACTAATTTATGATCGAAAGTGTCATCTAGCAATGTCTTTTTTACTCCGAGTTTTTCCATTTTAAATTGTTTTCGTGTTTTAGACTTTATAACACTAAAACGGCCATAACTCCCTTAATTTTGTGAGTAAAATCAAATCTAAGGAGACTGGCGGAAAGAGCATTGAATTTCCTATCTCGCTGAGATGAAACTTTTTTCACTTGCGTAGAACGAGGGATAAATCAGCATAAATAGTGAAATAGGCCGCCAATTTTCGAAATTTTTTTTTTTTTTAACGCTCATAGGTCCCAGTAATTAGGCATGTCAATTTTTGCAGGTAACCCTAAAAACTGCGCCAAAGTCTCAGCTTTCCAACGATACAACCAGTTTTCATTTTACTTTGTTAATTGGGGAAGAAAAATGTGTTTGTATGTTGAGAAACGAGGTTGATTCTATAAAATCGAAGGTTATTGTGAAAAATGACCCCCTAAAAACATACGAGTTTGGGCCTGGTTTCTAGGTATTTCTTTACGCTGAATCGAATGGTAGGATTGATTCACACATATCTGGGATGTGACGTGCCATACAGTGATGATCAGTAAAAAAAAAACATATATATATTATTTTGAGGTATTACAGAAGGTTGGAAAAGATAGGAAACACTTAAATAAACTTACAAAATTGAGAGAATATTTCGCTGTGTCAGCTCTAGTGAAGAAGTAGTACTACTTCTTCACTAGAGCTAACGACGCTGACACAGCGAAATATTCTCTCAATTTTGTAAGTTTATTTAAGTGTTTCCTATCTTTTCCAACCTTCTGTAATACCTCAAAATAATATTACACGCGAGTGTTTTCATCTTTCATCAAAACTATATATATATATATATCGGCAAAACGAAAGTCCAGGTAAACTAAGGGTAAAAAACGGCGCTCGTTCCCACATGTCCGGCTAAGTGAGGCTCAGTGCTGTTCAGTGCTTCCGTGAGGAGTTAAAAAATACGTCGCCACCGATATTAAGAAGCGCAATTCATTCTGTTTTGGCTCAAGTTGGAGCTTGATATGGCAAGCCGTTCTCAGTGTTCGAGATAAAACAAATGATATAACTTTGTCAGATTGATCTGGGGTCTTAGGCATCTACAAGGAAAAGTAACTTTATAAGACATGAACGCTTCAAATCATGCTAGACGCAACCAAAACATACAAGGAAGATCCTTGTTCACAGTCACATATCCCTAGTAGGTAGGTACCTAAGTGTTGCCAGACTCTTCCTGACAGAAAGGGGGACAGCCAATCATAAAAAGAGGTACATGGTGTTTCCAAAAGAGGAATTTTTGGAGGTACATATTTTCAGGTATATTAAATAATTTCAAACTAAACATTACCATTGTTAACTCAAAATTCTCAAAATAAAAATATGTTTAATTCGGTTGATGCATGTAAGACCCATAATCGTGATACCAAAAAGGATAAAAAAGGTGGTGGAGGAAGAAGCAACTTCAGACTCCACCCCTGTGAGGATTAAATCCCTTCAAGTATTAAATAGGTATACTATTCATACTCAAAGGCATATCCAGACAGCTACAGACTGAATTTGAAAATGAATTACTATTGTAAGGTGTTCTACATCCCCTGAAACGCAAAGAAAATGCATCCCCACCCCCAAGTGCCGCCGCACTGACAACTGTAATACCCCCTTCTCTACAAAAAGTTGAGTTAAAGAAATTTTTTATTTATTATATTTTTTTAGGCACTGACTGCAGAGATAGAAACTGAAGCCCAAACTCGATTGATTGATTCATTGTGGAACAACAGCATGAACTCGTATACTTACAACTTTCTTCATTTAGAAATACGCCAGTCACTTCAATTTCGTATAAACAAGATTTTAATTTAGGTTTTAGCGTGTCTGTGAACCAGCAAGATTTTCCACAATTCACTTGTAAAACTAACTGCAAAAACAATTCCTTGGTATTGTTTCAACTACGGTAATAATGGATACATCATGGAGCAATGTATCCTATACCTAGATCCATACTTTTTACGTTTCACATACGTTATTCATGTTTTGGTTTGCGAAGTAGTTCATTAAGTAAAAAAGGATAAGTGAGTGGATATTTATGAAAATAGGTAAGAAAGGGAATCCTAAGCAAAAAGGGTTACATGGTCTTGGGGGTTTTGGTATCTAAAAAGGGGTACATGTACCCCCCAAAAAAGACAAAAAGACGTCTGGCAACTGTGAGGTACCTACTAGATCAATAGAACATTGAATATTGGTTTTGGCCAATAAATGGATTGGACTGGCTGCTTGGAATGGTCTACCAAATTCAGAACTCTTTATTACCAGGTTCAATTGACACACGATTCTCTTTTAAATGCTACATGGATCAGTTATGCTCCTGGATCTTTGATAAAAATTTCGCCAACTATACGTGTTCTAAAGTCAAGAAGGGTCATGAGATTATGCGAGTTCCATTGCGTAAAACCCAGTAGAATCGGCTTCTCCTTTTTTTTTTCTTTTTTTTTTTCAAAAGAACTTTCTGAGTCTATTTCTTACATTTTTATTCGACCAAAAAAGTACTTCAACCCAGGCCATCATGTACACCACTGGAAAATTGGAGGGGGAAAAACAAGGGGTACAGAGATTACCACTGTTTAGTCCCTAAAGCGGACAAAATAACCCAAAAATTAAATAATGCAACCAAAACTGGATAACTAAATATACGTTACAGGGTGTTCACACTCAATATTGTTAATCTCCTAGGGATCTATTCTACAACTAATTTCCAATGAAAAGTTCCTTTTTGCAATTTTTTTCTTTTTTCTTTTTAAACCAATTTTAAACTAAACTAACTTTATTTTTCTTTCTTGTGTTTTAGACCTTACATCACTAAAATGGCCATATCTCCCCTAATTTACAATGCAATCTTAAAAATAGATATATCGTTGGAAAAACTGTTAAATTTCCCATCTCCCTAAGGCATTTGAATTCTTTTTACAGTAGGTCACAAAGACGGAAAAATGGACTAAACACGAACATTTCTCATTTTTTGAAAATTAATGTTTTTTTTTAAGGTGCTTTAAGTAATGAAACAAAATTGTAAAAAACCGTACGTGTTGCAGGAAAAACTTGCCTGAGGAAAAACCTCAGCTTTCCAACGGTATAATCAATTTTCATGTAACTTTGTTAATTGGGGGAGAAAAGTATGTTTGAGTAATGAAAAACGTGGTTTTTTCTATGAAATCGAGGGATTATGTGAAAAATGACCCCCTAAGAAAATACTAGTTTGGGGAAAGTTTCTACTTTTTTTTTTCGCTGAAGCGAATGGTAGCACTCGCAGATCTCTCCAACTCCGTTACAACCGCATTTTACACTAACTAGTTTTCAGTTTTTTTGCTATGCTCAATTTGATGTGTTTTTATGGGTAAAACTTGTTAGTTAACGTGTAAAATTTGGTTATAACGGAGTTGGAGAGATCTACGAGTGTTACAAACTAGTATATTCAGGGGGTCATTTTTCACAAAAACCCTCGATTTCATAGAAAAACCACGTTTTTCAACATACAAACATACTTTTCTCCCCCAATTAGCAAAGTAAAATAAAAATTGATTATACTGTTGGAAAGCTGAGGTTTTGGGCAAGTTTTTGCTGCAACGCGTACAGTTTCTTACAATTTTATTTTAATACTTAACGCACCTTAAAAAAAAAATTAATTTTCAAAAAGTGAGACATTTTCGTATATAGTCCTTTTTTCCGCCTTTGTGACCTACTGTGAAAGAATTCAAATACCTTAAGGGGATGGGAAATTCTTTCCAACGATACATCTATTTTTAAGATTGCATTATAAATTAGGGGAGATATGGCAATTTTAGTGAAGTAAGGTCGTAGACACGAAAAAAAAACGTAAAAGTGAAAAAACTCCAAAAATCAAGGTTTAAAAAGAAAGAAAAAAATGTAAGGAGGAAATTTTTGTCTGAAATTAGTTGTAAAATCGATCCCTAGGAGGTTAACAACCTTAAGTGTGAAGACCCTGTATAATCAGCAAAGTGAAATAAAACTAAGACTAGATGTACATAAATTTATCACAGACCAGATATCACAGTCCGTAGTGGAGCTCAGCGGCTCTAAGATAAAACAATAGGAATTCGACCTTGTCTGGTCCAGATAAAACGTCAATCCACTGAGGGGGCCGATGCTGGCCCCAGAGATCCATAAGGTCTGGACAGTCTTCCAGGAAGAGGCGGATGGAAAGATCACCCTTACACCTCCCACAAAATTGACCTGTTGATATAATCTCTGTTGTTTTCACAGCTGTATACTGTTGTATCTCGAGTTACCTGTCTTCCCTTAACATTTTGGAAGAAATTAGTATAAAATCAAATAAAACAAAAATGGATTTCGCGTGGCCTAAAAATCACATCTGTATCCTATCATGCCAAAAATATTCTTTCAAGGTAAATACAGACTTCCTTTTCACCTTTGAGTGTCATGATAAGGAAACAATAAAGAAACCCACGAATAGTAAAAAAATATAATTAGGGTACAATATAGGTGTTTATAAAACTTTCATAAACCATCCTTTGGTCAAATAAAAATGCGATAATTATAACACTAGATTATTGTTGGATAATCTTATTGACAATTGACACAATGATCTGCTACAAATATTACAATCACTGATTTTTTCAATAAAACATCGATTGCAGTTTGAAATTCTTCTACAGGAATACACCAATAAGATATGATTAACATGGCAGTCAGTTGATTATTAGAACAAACTAATCGTATGTGGCCATATTACTAATCACCATGAAAAATCAACAAACATTCACTAATACTAAGAACTATGTGTAAGAATCATACGAAATAAAATTTATAATTTCAATTTTAATAATAAAGGATTGAAAAACACGACCTACAAAGGTTTTTATTTTCAAAAGTCGTCAATTTAGGAACAAGTGAAATAGGATAGGTAGTATGTTACCTATTTCATCTAATTTAATTACTCTATATACGATCCGATATTTTTCCATCATCTACATGAGGTATGATGGTGTATATTATAGATTACTCACAAATAGCTTCAAATTGGAGTTGGGTAAACCTCAATTCATTATTATTTCCATTGGTACTGAGAGTTAACAGCTTTTTAAATCAAACTGGATTACATAATGGTTGTTACAATCACACTTCTTGATTATAAACGAGGTTAATTGAGTAATTTCAAGTAATACTCGTAATTCGTAAAGTTCTAGTTGCCTCCACTGGATACAGAAGATTCGAGCAGTTCCATTGGTATAGTTAACAAGAGGAATGTGTACTTCCAACCCTTGCTACAAATGGAAACTGTTTGCCCATTTTTGGCTTTAATGAAAACCAATATTCGGTTTAGCAATCCTTCTGCTAAGTATTTAGAAATAAATTTAGAAATCACAGACCTTTTTGGTGCAAACTATATCTTCCTATTAATAATGCGTGAGCTAGGGAAAATGGGAGGGGGAGGGGAGGGGGGTTAGTATTGTGATGCCACTGGACTCAAGATCGATTTGGAGCTTTCATTCAAACACTTAAATAATACCTCCTCAGCTCAGTAATTTAAATTGGCACCTAGTGATATGCCCGCTAGAGTGGCACTGCACACATTATGCTTATAATAGATTATAACCAGTTGACATTAAAATGTAAACAAGTTTCAATGATAAATTTGTAATTCTGAGGAAGACTTGAACAAAATCTGTATTAGAAACCAAAGAACTACCAACTACTACTACTACTACTACTAACTACTTAACAGCCAAATTGGTACGCTCATTATTATCATCTTCTCTTGAAATCAGCAAATTGGTGATTTATTACTACTTCTTCAAAAAGCCTTTGTGGCTTCACATTGTAAAACTCAAGAAATCCTCCAGAATTCTTCTTCAGACGAACATTCAGACTAAGGGAAAATTAAGAACAAAGGTTCAAGTAATTTTTCATTCACTGCCTATATAGAGGACCTATAACGCAGATAGGTTCAGTGTGTTTGCCTAAATGAGGCTAAAAAAAAATTACAAACATCATGACTGAGAATATATATGTAATGAACAATTACGGTTTCGTTAAGGGGTTCGACCGCAGATTTTGCACACAATATGACCCACTTTCTTCATTTTATTATAACTCTGAAGCTACAGCTTCAATTTTTTTCAACATTTAGACTAAATCACAGTAAACAGTTGGAGAAGTTCTGATTGAATTTGAAAATTACACCTATAGTCAGTCAGATTTTGATGCGAAGAAAATATAATGTTTTTCATACATGTTTCTCAGAAACAATAAAAATTAGAGAAATCAAGCTTTGACGTATTTGGAGGAATAACCTTAACATACATTTGTAGTCATCCTCTCTCGCCAAGACTTTTTGAAAATTAAAAAAAAAAAAAAAAAAAAAAAAAAATCTACTTTGACGAGGCATTAAATAATCTAAATATAAAGGTCTAGTTTATTTTGAAATAAAAAATATAATAATAATAATTAATATTTATTCATTTTTTCGGTCGAACACCCTTCAGAGGATAGTTACAATATATTTTTTCTGACACTGCGGCCAGGTGTCATCCAATGTGATATTCATCTTTGATTCCCGAGAATTTAGCACAGTGAGAACTGTTTTACGGTAAAAACTCTCCTTCAGACTAATAATTGGCTTATCCTAGGTTCTAGTGTAAAGCCAACAATATGATTTGCTTTTGAAAATGAATCATTCATGGTCATGTATGGTGATATGAACCATTTGAAAATGATTTCCACAATTAATTAGTAATTTCACAGAATACTGAATGAAATACACAGCAGAAACAGACCACGGAAGCAATCTGTTTTCTTCAAATGAATAATTGAAGTAGGTACTTGCTTGTAACCATAAATGATGCCCAGGGATAATAATTATCAAAGCCAAATATTATAACTCCGAAGGAAAAATGAGAAATATCAATGATAGATTTTAAATTTCAACATAACACTGAATATGAAAATTAGTAGAAAAATGACTGAAAATAAAGGAAATATATGCTATGATTATTCCCCTCCCTATGTTTTGAATTTTCAACAAGATAAGAACAGAGGGGTATAGGATCAATGAGATATGAATGAGCAACAAGATTAATACTTCTCCAATCCCGATGTGTTAGTTGATTGATCTCTTACTTCTGAAGCCGTTTTTCCTGAAGGTCTAGCACCCTCATTGATCAGCCTTTGTCTTTCTCTGAACATACTCGCTCGCATGTTTCTTATTTGATGCTGCTGACACATTTTAAGTAGTGCGAATACAGTGAGACCAACCCAGCAAGCCATAGATGCCCATGCACCAAACTGAAACAGCATAAATATTATGATTATGACTAATTTTAAATGACAGTCAACAGAGTTGGAGAATATTGCATACCTTCCATCAGAAGTGCCATATTTTCGCAAGCAAGGCATATTTTCAATATGGGTAAACATAATATGGAAAATACATTTTTTAGATCTTCCCCAAAGATGAGTTTTGGAGATACTTGAGGAAACGAATTAAAAAAAAGAAATTTGCGTAAACCAAATATGAATAAAGAGCTAAGGAATTAGAAAGATGATTGGATTAAAGTGTGTACACAACGACGTTACAACAAATGGCATTAAGCCAATAATTAACTTTGACGATGAAAATTTTACAGAAAAAACGTAAGTTTTAGTTTCATGTTTCATCCATAATCGATCCTTTAGGAAAGGTTTAGGATTAGGATACCCCTCTTCGACCATATCTCTAATAATCAAGGATTGATTTAGAAAATTTTGTCAGATATACCTCAGAAGTTAATACATGCAAAACGACGGAGGAGTGGCAATTATTCAAGTGTAATCATACTTTCTAGCTTTCATCCCTGGAATCATTGGTGTGATAAGAATGTGATGTGATATTAAGAAGAGACTCGCAATTGATACAGAACAGAAATAATAGTGATACAAGTGGGGTCGTAACGAAATGAAATAGGACACGGGAATACTGGGAACCTCTAGTTCGCACACCCCACAGTCCCTGTTCAACCATGCCTTATACTATGAAGGATTGAATAGAAAGTTTCTTCAGAAATAACTCAGAAGTCAATACATGCTCAACTATGGAGTGGTAATCACTATTGAGATATCAAACAGACTGGAGGGTGAGAAGCGAGCAGGGATAGAATAGTTAGGATGTACTCAAGTAAGCAAACCCATGCAATTTCTTCAACTACAATAGGTAATTGCAATACAATAAGTAATTAAGGAGGATCAAGTTGAATGGATTTCAACAGTGATACTTCAGAAGCTAATGCATGCAAAACAACGGATCACCATTGTGCAACACACACTAGTCTTGATCACAATTGAGTTATACATTCTAGCTTTCATCACAAGAATCAATGGTTCTAATCGTCAAGAATACATGTGTAATAGGAATATGTGACGGGATATTATAAATTGATTTTAGACTGATACAGAATAAAAATAATTCACCTAAGAACAGAACTACATAGTTCAACCAATGCCGAGTATAGAACGACCGAGTTAGAGAAAAGTGGGAAGGGGTTCCTTGGTTGAGACCATTTCTTCAGTCTTTATCACTAGTGATGTGATATTACAGAGTTAGACAGTTATCTAAATGTCACCAGAGAAGTTAATACATACTAGACTGCAAAATAGTAATTGCGATTGACAAATAATTCATCTGTCAGGTCCATTGGTTCAAATAAATCAAAACATGCACATTATAAGCATGTATTGATAAAATATGAAGAGGCTTGCAACTAAAAACGAATGGGAGTCAAAAGTAAAAACTCAGCCATGGAAAATTCCAAATGGATAAGTCTCAAATTGAAGGTCCATTAATCAATCATATATTTCACAAGGAACCTGAGTATTACCAGAGATCGGTCAATTCAGAATAGCTCTAAATACAAAAGATCGAGACTGGAAAGAAACTGTCAATAACACTTCCAAAGATAATGCAAGCTGAATTGAGGAGTAGCAATCCCTATTGAAAAATCATACTTCGGAGCTGTCATCACTAGCATCTTTAGTTTTTTTCTTCAAGCACTGAATTCAATCGAACTGTACTGCTGTAATTAAGGAGGATCAATTTAAAATGTTTGACGGTGATACCTCAGAAGCTAATGCATGCAAATAAAAAGAATAGTAATCACTACAGTGTATTCTTACTCACTAGCATTCATCACTGGAATCATTGGTTCTAATTGTCAAGAATATATGTGTGATCAGGATGTGATGTGATAAGAAGAGACATGCAATTGATACAGAACAGATCGCGTACTGTTACAGAAGGGGTTGACACGAAAGAAAATGAGCTAGACTTGATAAGGCTCTTATGGTGAGAAGACAGGATTAATTGACAACATGGGAACCGGTAAAGGCAGACCTTAGTACACCCCAACCATGCTACTTATTCTACTACAATAGCCATACTTAAGGTGGATCGAGTTGAATTCAATTTGTCAGTGATAACTCAAAAGCTAATACATGCAAATCAACGGAGTTGTAATCACTACCGTGTTATCATACTTTCTAGCTCTCATCACTCACTGGATTCATTGGTTGTAATAGTCAAAAGTGTACCCAAGATGCACGATAAAAATGTGTGTTGATGAATTATGAAGAGGCTTGCAAATAAATCAGAATGGAATGAAAATATCAGAACTCGACCATGGAAGTTCCTAGTTCAACCGTTCATATCTTGAATAAGAGACCTGATTATAAGAGGGCATATTTATGTCCACATTGAATAGCTTCAATTATGGAGGATCGAGTTGGAACGAATACCTACGTCAATAACACTTCAGAAGTTAATCACATAATACTTCAGAAGGAATCTGACAGTTGGGTTGTGCCCAAGTCAGCAAACCTCGCCCATGATATTTCCTACATCATAATAGCTGTAATAAAGGAGGATTGAGTGAGATCTAATTTATCAGTGTTCCCTCAGAAACTAATACATGCAAAACAACAGAGCAGTAATCACTATACTCAATCATACTTTCTAGCTCTCATCACTGGAATCATTGGTTCAAATAGTCAGGAATTTTGGTGTGATAATAAATGGTATGTATAAAGGAACTTGCCATAGTGTTACATACAGGTGGGGTCATAACTTAATTAAATAGGAAACTGAGCTAAACATGATAACTTTTATCTCCATGCATGCTGCTAGGCATTGAGGAAGGAAGGAGGTAGAAGTTGAAGAAGACGATGAGGCAAGAGGTGAGCTACTGAGGAGGAAGCGCGTAACATTGAAGACTGATTGGAGGACTTAGGGAGCGACAAGATGAGCCACCAACCATTGCCTTGTGAATAGTGATTTCCACACTCAATGGCATTCAAGTTGTCAGTGATCCAACTTTCATGCAACAGGAGCATGAAAGCTCGTCTTCTTCAATTTCTACCTCCTTCATTCCTACATGCCTAGCAGCTTGCACAGGGGTGGCAACATGGAGGTTACATAATGCTCTTATGATATTGAAGTAAATGTACAACAAGGAATGACAACTTGAGAACTGAGGGACAAGTGCCTACAGACAGCTACATAATCAGCCAACGCAATAAATGAATAGCTATGGGATGACCAAGTTGGAAAGGGGGGATGGGGAGGAATTCGTTGGATGAGATGTGCTCAAGTCTGCACCTCCCATGAACGTCTTATACAACCAAACCTCTAATCACGAAGGATTTAGTTAGAAAGTTATTTTCATGATACCACAGGACCTAATACATTCTAAACTGCAAAATGGTAATTACTATTGACAGATCATTCACCCTGTATTTCATCTGTGGGGACCATTCTTTCAATTCATCAATAACATATGCATTATAAGCATGTACGTTGATAAATTATGGAGAGGCTTCACCACCTGAGAACTGAGGGGTCAAGTATCTACAGAACTCAACATAGTTCACCAATACCACAAATGAATGGGACGATTAAGTTGGAAAGTAAGGGAAGGGGGAGGATTTTGATGGATGAGATGTCTATTGATCATATATTGCACAAGGATCTGTACATTCAGAATAGCTCTAAACACGAAGGATCGAGTTGGTAAGAAACTGAATATAACACTACATAACGAAGATAATGCAAGCTGAATTGAGGAGTAGTAATCCCTTCATCACCATATCATGATGAGCATATCACCCTGAATCATACTTCGTAGCTGTCATCACTAGTGTCTTAAGTTTTATTCTTCAAGCACTGACTCCAATCAAAAAATCAAAATTATTGGGGGGGGGGGGGGGGCCAGAAGCAGGAGTCCAATAGTTGGGATGAGTCCGAGTTAGCACCCCCCCCCCCCCCTCTACCACTATCGAATGTCCTCTACTACGATTGCTGCAATTAAGGTGGATCGAGTTAAAATGCTTTGTCTGTGATACCTCAGATGCTAATACATGCGAAACGATGGAGTTGAAATTAGTATAATCATACTCTCAAGCAATCATTACTAGAATCAATGGTTCCATTCATCGGGAATACATGTGTGATAAGAGTGTGACGCAATTGATACAGAATAGAACGAATACTGTTACAGAAGGGGTCGAAACAGAAGAAAATATGACACTGAGCTATACTTGATAAGGCTATTATGGTGTTAAGACAATACTAAGATTGACAACATCTGGACTGAAAGTCAACAAGTAACTTCAGAAATCTACAAGGCTCACATCACAAAGGATTGAATTGGAAAGAATCTGTCAATAACACTTCAGAACCTAACACAAGCCAAATTTAGTAGTGGGACTCACTAATTTGAAATCGTACTTCATAGCACCCCACTAGTGTCTATAGTTAAAATATTAATCAAACACTGACTTCAATGGAACTGATTGAGGGGTAGAGAAGGAAGCAGGAATCTGGCAGATGGTATGGGCAGAACGTAGATTACTCCACAAGTCATTCTATTACAAAAGCCGCAAATAAGTACGATCGAGTTAAATTAATTTATCTGTGATGCCTCAGAAGCTAATACATGCAAAACAACGGAGTTGTAATCACTATAGTGAAATCATACTTTCTAGCTCTCATCACTGGAGTCATTGGTTATAGGAGTCATAAAAGTACCCAAGGTAAGTGCATGGAATGTGTGTTTATGAGTAATGAAAAGGTATGCAAATAAAACTGAATGGGATGAAAGTATGAAAACTCAACCATGGAAATTCCTAGTTCAATCGATCATTATTTGGATACAAAATCTGATCATTGGAGGACATAATATGTTCACATTGAATAGTTCCGATTACAGAGGATCGAGTGTGAGCGAATCTGTCAATAACACTACAAAAACTAATAAATGCTAAATTGAGGAGTAGCAGTCATTATTTAAACTTCATGCTTGGTAGCTAACATCACTAGTGTCTTTGGTTTTATTCATGAAGCAGATGAGGAATAGAGAAGCAAGCAGGAATCTGACAGTTGGGATGTGTTCCAAGTCAGCTAATCCCGTACATGCTATTTCTTCTACTACAATAGATGTAATTTAGAAGGAATGATTGAGATTGATTTTATCGGTGTTACCTCGGAATCTAATACTTGCGAAACAACTGACTAGTAATCACTAAATTGTAATCATATTTGCTAGCTTTCATTACTGGAACCATTGGTTCAAATACTCAGAAATTTAGGTATGATAATGATATATGATATGATATTAAGAAGGAACTTGCAATTGATAAAAAAAAAAAAAAAAACAGGATGAATAGTGTTAAAGGTGGGGCCATGACAAAATTAAATAGGAAACTGAGCTATACATGATAACGCTCTTATGATAATGTAGTAAATGTACAAAGCTAGGACTGACAACTTGAGAACTAAGGGTCATACCCTTGGTTGGTTCTACCAACGCTATAAATGAATGTCTATGGAATGACCGAGTTGGCAAAAAAAAAGGGGGGGGGGGGGGGGGAATTCGTTGGATGAGATGTGCTGAAGTCTACACACCCCACCCATGAAGGTTCATGCATACCTCTAAACAAGATGGATTGAATTAGAAAGTTATCTTAATGACACCACAGAAGCTAATACATACACTACTGCAAAATGGTAATTACAATAGACAAATCATTCATCCTGGATCTCATCAGTAGGGACCATATCTCTAAATCATCAAGAATATGTGGGTTATAAGCATGTGTGCTGATAAATTAAGAAGATGTTTGCAACTAAAAACAAATGAGACTAAAATGTTAAAACTTGACCATGAAACTTTAAAAATGGATGAGTCCCATGTCCAAGGTCGATTGATCATATATATATATCATAAGGAACCTGAAACTTACAGGGGATCTGGCACTAAATACGAAGGATGGATGGAGTTGGAAAGAAACTGTCAACAACACTTCAGAAGCTAATACATGCTGAATTGAGGAGTAGTATTCACTATTTAGAATTCATACTTCGAAGCTGACTTCACTAGTGTCATCATTTACATTTATGAAGCACAGTATTAATTTGAACTGATTGAGGAGGGGGGATGGAAGCAGGACTTCTAAAGTTGATGAGATGAGCCCGTTAGCCAACCCCCCCCCCCCCCCTTGTATGTCCTCAACTTCCATTTCAGTAATTAAAGAGTGTAGAGTTAAAATGTTTTTGGCGGTGATACCTCAGAAGCTATACATGCAAGACAACAGAGTAGTAATCACTGTAGTGTAATCATACTTACTAGCATACATCATTGGAATCAATGGTTCCAATCATCGAGAATATATGTGTGATAAGGTTGTGTAGTTTAGCACCTGAGAGGACTTTTGTATACAAATATAGAGCACCGCAATTTCTCTTCTGATTCGTGTTTAAGAGGGTCTAGAAGCTAGGAATATGGAAAATGCCTGCTTCGGGGAGGGCAGATAAGGTGGGGGGAGGGTGGTGGCGTTGCTAATCGCCCTATTGCGCCTAGTTAATTGTCTGTATGTCGGCTATTATTGGGTTCAGAGAAACTCAGTTGGTCTACAATTGTTCAGTTTTGAATTCCCTACAATTCTTGTAATATAAAATATTATGGTGAATTGAATATTTCTCACAGGATTCGTCTCCGAAGTTGAAACACTTAGAAATCTAGGCAGGTCTAGAAACATGCTTCAAATCATGTTACTTGCTATAAACCTCAGTGATTGCTAGCTGTAGTGTCATAAATGATATAATACAATTCGAAAGCGTTTCCAGCTACAGATGATTGGTGATTATTGACAGTATGCCAATTTGAGGATGTGGACAACTGTGATTTGAATAACCTATTCAAATTTGAACAACTCTTGTATTCATAATCGCTAATCAAAAAGCGGCAATATATTCCATTTTGGGAAAATATTTTGCTTCATGACTTTTTGACCGCTAAAACGGTTACTTCAAATAGGTAAAAAGGTTATTAAATTGATGTCGTAGAACATATATAATTATGTATTTTATTTAATAAACACATTCAAAATTTAATTTTTCGAAGATTTGGTCCATTTTTAGTGCATTTATGACGAAATTTTCAAAATTGTTACCAGACCAATCCTTCTCCTCACACCTTAAGCGGTTCGTCTAAATAAGGTTCATTTTGAAGAGGCTACTCAAATTTAAACGCATTTTGAATGTACCTATTATCCGTATAGTAATGAATTTAATTATTACTAATAGTATTATGGAATTAACTTTGAATTCGTAGATTAGGGAATTTTTATGGATATTTTTCATTTGCTCAATAGAAAGATCTCGAGGGCTTTCCAAAAAGGTGCTAAAGGATGGGTACCTGACCATTGATACGGCTCATGGAATTCATTAGCACAATGACGTCAGGACCCCCACCCGCCTGGGGGGAACCCTCAGCTCCTTTGTACTACTACGTCATGTGGGATCTTCTTACCCGTTTATTAGCCAAACTAAACGGTCTTTTGAGCTGAAAATAAGAAGTAGGGGGGTTTCAAGTGTGCTGAATCCGAATCTGAGGTCAAAAGTGTGAAATTCCAACACATTAAAGTTCCCCATTTAAGTAAATTTGACTAAAAAATACTCATTTCTTCAGAAAACTATCCGGCCAACCTGGGAAACTATAAAAAACATACAAACATTGTCAATAATAGTTTATCAACGACAATAATGTAATAAAGAGAATTAAAATATGGTATATTACACCCATGTAACATTTATTGTAATAATTAATATTAATACACCACTCTCCTTCACCTGACACAATGCTCCTGGCTCTTCCACTTCAAATACACTTGCATGTCTGAATAATTAGCACATCCACGTCTACATTTACCTCATTTCCTTCGTTTATGCAGCTTTCACCAATGCACTCTATTCATCTGAGGCCTGTCTTTATGCAACCGCAGGCCCCAGCGCACTCCCTCTCATTTTCCACATGTTACATGGATCTTTGCTGGGAACTTTTCCGTTATACCCCCCCCCCCCCCCCCAAGTCTGTTTCACGACATTCGCGACTGTTTCACTCCCGCCCAATGTTTCTAGGCATTCCTTCTTACTCAGATTACATTTATACGTAGAATTGGTGACAATTTCAAGCTGTGGTTAGAAATTATATTATTAAAAAAAAGAAGGAAAAAAGAATTACCGGGTTTTCGAAGTTGCCAATGTCGGTGAGGATTTTGGCGTGGTTATGGTTTGATTGCCTCCACATGAATTCGCACAAATATGTATCAAGTAACGACCTGCCTTAGCAATTACTACATCCGTCCCTTATTGCCTGAACTTTGTGAAGAGATTAGTTAGTAAACCAACCGGTTCATCGGGAAGACATTGGACCCCAAGCAAGCACGCAGCGCCCGTGATCAATGACGTTACCCTCTTGTTTTTCCAAGAATTCACCAATGCCTCTTTACTCCCTCAAACTGAGAGAACATTAATTAAAATGCGAAAAGGGATCATTACCAGTGCCTAGAAACATCGGGCGGGCGTGAAACTGTCGCGAAAGTCGTGAAACAGACTGGAGGGGGGGGGGGGTATAACGGAAAAGTACCCTTCTTTGCTGAGCATCTGGGGTGCTAGGCTATAATGAGCGATACCCATGGGTGTGAAAAAGAATGGAAGAAGATTCCATCCTAAGAATGTTGGCATCAAACTCACTCTCTCACTAAGAGTATTTTTCTTTCCACGATTTCTCAAATTTCCTCACACTAGTGACGTCAAAACACCTCTCCCGCCTGGGCGGAACCAGCCTTATCATATTGACGTCACCACTCCATCAAACTTTAAAAAATCTAAGAAAGAAAACTACTCAACGTAGAAGAGTGCGGATGGTGTCAAATTTCTTAGACTTAGTCTATTTTCATTTAAATAATGACATCCCCATCCAGCCCTGGTCAATAGGGCTAACCTCATGCCAAATATTTTTGGACAGTACTCATACCATGGCGTTTACAGATATCTGAAGTAGAACGATGTCAAGAAGATTAATTTCCTCCTATACAATTTTGGTATTTAAGGGCTTTCACAACTCTTATCCCTAACACCACAGGTTCTCCTTCCTGTTCCCATGCCAAACAATAGGGGTGACCTCATAGTCAGTATGTGTGAAGCACACCACTGCAAAGATCTATGTAACATGTGGACATGAGAGGGAGTGCGCTGGGGCCTGTGGCTGCATAAAGCTCAGATGCATCAAGTGCATTGGTGAGAGCTGCATAAACTTGTCTGGCATCCACTACAGAGATATTGAGGTAAACGTAGACGTAGACGTGCTAATTCTCCAGACATGCAAATGTAGGAGGAAGAGCCAGGAACATAGCATGTCAGGTGAAGGAGAGTGGTGTATTAATTATTACAATAATTTATGTTGCATGATTATAATATACCATAGTTCAATTCTCTTTATTACATTGAAATCATTGATAAACAATTATTGACAATGTTTGTATGTTTTTTAGTTTCCCAGGTTGACCGGGTAGTTATCTGAGGAAATGAGTTTTTTTTTTGTATAATTTACTTAAATTCTAGGAATCCAAATTGAATTCCAATAATACTATTAGTGCTAATTAAATTCATTACTATAGGGGGAATTCATTTGAATTGCGTACAAATTTGAGTAGCCATAATAAAATGATCTTTATTTGGACAAACCACCTCAGGTGCAAGAAAGAGAATTGGTCTGGTGACACCTTTGAAATGTTTGTCATAAATGCGGTAAAATCAACCAAATTTTCAATTTCGGTACGAATCAGATACATAGTTATCTAATTATGTTCGACGACATTAATTTAATAACCTTTTTATGTGAAGTAACTGTTTCAGCGCTCAAAAAGTCGTGAAGCAAAATATGTTTCCCAAAACGGAAAATATTGCCACTTTTTGATTAGCGATTATGACTACAATACTTAGTTGTTCAAATTTTAATAGGTTATTCGACGCAAACTTTAACTCACTTTAGCAAATCACATTATGGATATTTCTTGGGAATAAATATAGTGGGAAGACAAGATGTTTCTGTAAAATTGACCTCCCAGGAGGGGAGCATAAGCAAACAGAAGTACTTACATCCATTCCTCTGCATCCTCAAATTGGCATACTATCAATAAACACCAATCATCTGTAGCTAGAAACGCTTTCTGATTGTATTAAACAATTTATGACACTACAGCCATCAATTACTGAGGTTTATAACAAGTAACACACTTTGAGGCATGTTTCTAGACCTAAAGATTTCTACGTTTTTCAACTTCGGAGGCGAATCCTGATAAATATTCAATTCACGATGATATTTTATAAGACAAGAATTGTAGAGAATTCAAAACTGGAGTATTGGAAACCAACTGCGTTTCTCTAAACCAAATAGTAGCCGTCATACAGACGATAAACTAGGCGCACTAGGGTAATTGGCATCCCTACCCCCTCCCCACCTTATCTGCCCTCCTTGAAACAGGCATCATCTCCACTTTCCAACCTTCTAGGACCTCCTAAACACAAATCAGAAGAGAAACTGCGGTGCACTATGTTTGCATACAAAAGTCCTCTCAGGTGCTGGACTAGTAATGCAATTGATACAGAATAGAGTGAATACTGTCATAGAACGGGTCAAAAAAAAGAAGAAAATAACGACCCTGAACTATATTTGATAAGGATCTTATGGTGATAAGGCAATACTAGGATTGACAACATCAGGATTGCAGGTCAAACTTGTAACTTCAGAAATCTACAAGGCTCAAATAACAAAGGATCGAATTGGAAAGATTCTGACAATAACACTTCAGAATCTAATGCAAGCTAAATTTTGTAGTGATAATCACTAATTAGAAATCACACTTCATGGCTAACATCACTAGTGTCTATTGTTAAAATATTATTCAAGCACTGACTTCAATTGAACTGATTGAGGGGGAGAGAAGGAAGCAGGAATCTCTGGTAGATGGTATAGGCGTAGATTTCCCCACTATTCATTCTATTCCAAACCAAAGAAAGTGTGTTGATTCGTTAATAACAGGCTTGGAAAGAAAAAGAATGGGATGAAAGTATGAAAAGTGAACCATTGAAGTCCCTGGTTCAATCGTTAACAATTTGAATAAGAAACCTGATCATTGGAGGGCTATGTTCATTATAAATAACTCAAATTATACATGATCGAATGGGAACGAATCTGTCAATAACACTAAAAAAACTAATACATGCTAAATTGAGGAGTAGTAATCATAATTTAGACTTCACAGTTGGTAGCTATCATCACTAGTTTTTTAGTAGCTATCAGTCTTTGGTTTTATTCGTAAAGCTGATTGAGGGAGAGATAAGCAAGTGGGAATCTGACAGTTGGGATGTGTTCAAGTCAGTTAATCCCACACATGCTATTTCTTATAATACAATAGATGTTATTAAGAAGGAATGATAGAGATTGATTTTGTCGGTATTACCTCACCAGCATACATACATGCAAAAAAAAATTAATTACTACAGTGTATTGATACTTTCTAACTTTCATCACTGGGATCATTGGTTCAAATAGTCAAGAATTATGTGTGGTAATAGTAAGTGATGTGATATTAAGAACGAACTAGCAATTGATAAACAACAAGATGATTAGTGTTACAGGTGGGGTCATGACGAAATTAAATCGGACACTGAGCTAAAGACATGATAACGCTCCTATAATAATATACTAAATGTACAAGGCTACGACAGACAAATTGAGAACTGAGGGTCATACGAATTCATTTTGTAAAAGGACGAATTCAATTTGATAAAGCTATATCTGGGTGTAGGAAGAAGAGGAAGATGAAGATCTAGGAAGAGGAAGACTGAAACCCTTACCTGGGGGGGGGGGGGGGGGGGGGGGCTCGAGTGCCTCCCAATGGGCCAGCGATGGTTATGAGGCTCGATTTCAATTTCAACCATGAAGGGGGAGATGAGAAAAGCAAGGACCCCTCGGTACTAACCCCCCCCCCCCCTTACAGGGTTCCCAGGTTGCATAACGGTGCTATGACTTGGGTAGGGATACGAAAGAGCTCCGAAGAGATAAAAACACCCAGTTAACCTACCCCAGCAACCCAGTGGTTGAGCGTTTTTAATTTTTTCATAACATATGTGTGAGCTATCCATTCTGCATGACTATTTATTTAATGTTTTCCCATGTTTGCTAAATAAACTGCTTTACATGAATGATATTCTGCTATTAAAAAAAAAGAGTTAAGACAATTCAATAGCTATTCTTGGAAATATATGTAAAAGATTTTTCTATGAGAAGATAAATCATATGACTTTCAGTGTCTGTTGATTTCCACGCACATTTTAGACAAATGATGTGGAATATTCCAAAATCTCTTTCAAGAAAACAATTTTCAAAAACATTATTTCTTGCATCCTTGAGCCATTGCAGCTGCTTCATTTTCTTGGAACAGTTCATGTTACGCTCCAGGAAAATTACTCTCACAGTCGAAGAGGTTTCGTAACCCTGGCCTCTTAGCTCTGATCGTTAGAGTGTCGCAACTGCGGGGAAATTTCCCATAGTTGTGAAGACACGAGTTCAAACTCCTGTCGAGGTATCAAATATTTTTTATTGGGCCGTTACAGTGGCGCAGTTGAAATAGGACCCGAAGTCATACGAAACAATAATTAATTAAATCCCTCTCGAGCCAAAAAGACTGTAAACATCACATTTCCTGTTGTTATGCCTTTCATTTCCTCATTCACTTGAGTCAAAACACACCATGACAATGACCTCCCTCGACTGCTGACTTGTTCCAGCAAGCATCTGCTGAGCCAGCGGCCTGCAGTTACACTTTGTCATTCGTC
Source organism: Adelphocoris suturalis (assembly GCA_030762985.1). NCBI lineage: Eukaryota > Metazoa > Arthropoda > Insecta > Hemiptera > Miridae > Adelphocoris > Adelphocoris suturalis. The sequence continues at coordinate 15,936,542 of CM061045.1, read as the reverse complement.
TGACCCCAAACCAGCCGTGACGGCTGGTATTTGACTCCGGGGAAATGTTACGCTCCAGGAAAATAACTCTCACAGTCGAAGAGGTTTGGTAACCCTGGCCTCTAAGCTCTGATCGTTAGAGTGTCGCAACTGCGGGAAATTTCTTGTAGTTGTGACGACGCAAGTTAAAACTCCTGTCGAGGTATCAAATATTTTTGGGCCGTTATATTCACTATAATAACATTAAAAATAAATAAGAATAAACATAAGAATATTGGCAATAAGGAACTTGCACCCATCTGAAATTCTGCCTTAAACCCTTTTTACCGTACTGTAGATCACCTCGGTAGACAAATATAGGATGAAACAACAAAATTAACTTTCATAATTAAAATTGAATTTAAAATGCAAGAGGATGGGAAAATGCTGAGAATGGTCTGTGATTAGCTAACTAGCATGCAACGTCATGGTTCCAATTCCCTGATCCACTCTGGAATCAACTGCACTAAGACAAATCTTGTTTTTCTCGTTACTTATAGCGATGTTTTAACATCTACTCGAACACAAGAAGTATCTACATTACATCATCAAATGGAATACCAAACAAAATTCATAGCGAAAAACAAGAATGCTCTGGTGTTGAGAAGAATCCCCAAGATCTACAATTGCAAAGGTGGTACGATTTACGGTTTATCGTATAGTTTGGTTGGCAAACTTTTATAAAGTTAGTTTTTGATCGTTAATAATAGGTATTTTTCACTATCTTAGCTTTTCATTATATTTTCACATTTTAGTTTCTAATTTTGGGTTAGTACGCGTGTTTTGCTTTGTCATGAATGCTCAAGGACTTCATTCAGTTAGTAAATATCATGGTTGTTTGTGGTATGGTGATCCTAGGTAACGGGAACAGGAGATGACCAGGAGTGTTGTAAGTTGTTGTTTTTTGATGCCATGACTTCACAATAACCACAACAAAATTCGAGTTTTTCAACTGTATGTTAGTTATTTTAGGGCCAGTTTATCATATTTATCAAGTGGATACGGGAGATTAATCTGAGCATCATCCTCCAGATAACACAATTGGGGGTGCATCACTTGTTAAACCCTATCTGGAGTTTTAATTTATCAGGTCCCCGGACAGCTGGACAACAAGTATAACTGAAGGTTGTTGAGATATCTAGAGCTTTCTAACCTCAATCAAGTTAATTTGTTTACAAGTTTTGTTTGAATCACAAGTTTGGTTGCCTTTATTTTTGTACCTTTCAATGGATATATTTGGGATCTGTCTACAAATACCAGCGACGACGAAGATTCTACTGTAGCAGAATTCGTTGAATGGGAAAGAAGACAATATACAATAAGACCCCATGTAGATCACCTACTGAAATGGGAAAGGAGCATATTTACATTGAAGTTTTGGTTGGACAAAGCTGCCGTTTTTTACATTCCAACGGAGATCAAAGATGAAATTGAGTTCACAACTTACTGGTTGCAATAATTCAGGTTGGAATATCTCAATTCGTAAATGTAACGTATTTCATAAATGTATTTCTCTTTCTAGGCAAGAAAAAATGGCAAAAAGGTGGTGGTTTTTTTATTTGCCTAGCTTGAATATATGATGGACACTGTTGTGGAAACATCATCAGACCCAGTTTTTTTTAAATAGTCGATCCATGAAGAAAATGTAGGTCCATGAGTAAATTGCCCTTAATTTGTTGCCTACAAGCACCAATGAGGACGCTTATGGCGCTATCTGCTGGACAGTATTTATCTGAGAGATAATTTTATCCGCTAGGTATCCGGCATTGATAAGACTCACATTCTTTATCTAGAGTATGGCGCTATACTTGTACTCGCTATAGCTATCCTGCAGTTAATGTAGGTAATTGATAAACCGACACTTAGTAAATTTCATGACAAACAAAGGTATTGTGGGTTCGGTTTTTCTCTACCACCATTGTAAAGATCTAATAAGTACCTAGTAGATATGGGTTACGTTGTTAGCAAGTAAATATATGAAAAATACATCAATATAAGTACATATCACCAATATATATATATATATATATATATATATATATATATATATATATATATATATATATATATATATATATATACATCGAAAAATAAGGTTGCAAGGCGTCATCATAATCCTGATTTGTGAAATCACAATTTGGTTATATTCATAGGGACATTACAACCTGGTGTGGGGCAGTAGGCTGTGCCTGTTGTGGCAACCCCTTTGGTTGGGACAGCTCGCTTTGTGTTTTTGAATAAAGTTGTTGTTTGTTTTATGGGAAATCCTGCCCCATGTTGTTATGTTCTCAGGCACGCACAATGTGTCATTGCTTTTGTGTTCAAATTCTCGAATCTACATGGTTAACCAAGTACGAAGCAACTTATTAGGTACAAATGTATCTACTCATGTAATTATATTTACATTTCCTAGGTACCCAAGTACCTAGTTATAGTTTAATTACTTTGTTAATTCTGGGGAAGGTACTCCATCGAATCATCCTGAAGAGAATCAAGGGCGTGATAGAGAAGCGACTGAGGAAAGAGCAGGTAGGTTTCAGGGAACACCGTAGCTGAACAGACCTCATCAACACTCTAAGAATAATCGTTGAGCAGTGCACAGAGTGGCAGAGCCCCCTGTGCGCTGTATTCATTGATTTTGAGAAAGCCTTTGACTCCTTGGACAGAAACATCATGTGGAGAATCCTGGAGAAATATGGTGTTCCCTCAAAAATGGTTAATCTCATATGGAGCTCATATGATGGTTTCGAATGCCAAGTAATCCATGAAGGTCAGCTGTCCAACCCCATAAAGATCAAAACTGGCGTGAAACAAGGCTGTGTGCTATCGCCAACCCTTTTTAGAGTGGTCCTGGACAGCATCATGAGAGGATCACTCGAAGGGAGAAGGCGTGATATCCAATGGAATTTGCGAGTACGGCTTGAAGATCTTGACTTCGCAGATGATCTATGTCTCCTCTCTCAACGGTTTACCGACGCCCAGGATAAGCTTAACGCCTTGAGCCGCATCGCAAGCCGAGTAGGGCTAAATATAAACCTGGAAAAGACAAAGGAGATGTGGATAAACATGCGATGCCAAGAGCCACTTGTTCTGAGGGAGCAACCCATGGAGCAAGTGGATTCATTTGTTTATCTTGGAAGCCTAGTCACGAGGGACGGTGGGGCGGAGGAGGACGTGAAGAGCAGAATACGCAAAGCAAACGGGGCCTTTGTCCAGCTCTATCCATTATGGAAGAATAGAAATCTGTCCCAGAGAACAAAGCTAAGGCTCTTCAACACCAACGTCAAGTCTGTACTTCTGTATGGATGTGAGACGTGGAAGGTGTCTGAAACCATCACCTGCCAGCTGCAGACATTTGTGAACCGCTGCCTCCAAAGAATCCTGGGGATATGGTGGCCCAACACAATCTCAAATGCAGATTTGTGGAGGACAACCGAGCAACTGCCGATCGATCAGGAAATAAAGAAAAGGAAGTGGAAGTGGGTCGGCCATACTCTGAGGAAGCCTGACGGTGCCGTAGAGAAAACTGCTGTCCAATGGAATCCCCAGGGCCAAGGCAGAAGAAGAGGAAGACCGAGGGAGACCTGGAGAAGATCAGCTGATAAGGATCTCCGTCGAGTAGGAAAAACCTGGAACGAGGTTGGGAGAATCGCGCCAAACAGATCCGACTGGAATGATCTTGTTTCTGCCCTATGCTCCCAAAGGAGTTAACAGGATTTAAGTCAAGTAAGTCACTTTGTTATACTCACTTCATTTGTTACAAAAGTTTTACTGACGATGTGAACTAACAGCCCAAATGAAAATGGAAGAGGTTAATTAAACGAAGTTGCTTTTATTTTTCCCAATAATCTCATTAGTACTGTTATTTATGTACTTATTATAATTATTATGACACACAAGGTATTAACAAAACCAAAATAAGCCACAAAATCAACGAACATAGATTGGAATGGTAAGCACGTTTACCAGATAACTTATCACAAACCATTAAGCATGACTATAAAATGGGAGGAGTCAGCCATCGCTGTGGTCGTTTTTGAGGGCTTCAAGAAAAGTCGACCTTTAATTATTTTTATGAAATCAAAGAGATTTCTTAAAAAAAAAAAAAAGTTTCATCATTTACCTCTAAATCCTATCCACTTTTAATTTCTATAATAAGAAGAATGTGTGCAAGTTCCTCATTTAAAAAATGTAAGTAATTATTATGTCAGAAATTACTTGAGCAGTTCCGAGTTCTATGTAGAAATTAGAAGTGTCAATACCATCTTGTTTATCAATATCTTGACCAGATGCCATATCACATCTGCAAAAAATGATCACAATATCAATGTATCTTAGTAATGATGAGATAATGTTATTAAGGAATGTTATTAGCACAAATGATAACCTAGGCGAATGAAAACAGGCACTACAAAATGACTAAAATGGTCTAAAAGTAAAACGCAATGTCCTTTCCCAACATATGTAGAGGGTATGATTTTGCATCATACATCTGACGAAATAACACCCAAAACAGATCTTGCGTGATGACATATTAGTATACTCAAGAGCAGTCCTGGTCTGCTTCAATTTCAAAAGTATACCACAAATTCCACTTATTGTTCTGCTTACTTGAGTGACCCATTCGTCTGTGTTTAAGCAATGGATCAACACATGCAGCACTATCTACCACCCCCAATTGTTTCAACCTCAGTGTAATGTAATACAAACTAATGAACAGTACTATCGTTTTAGATAATGTCAACATATCCATCACAAATACCACCTTCATGTCGCTTTACTCTGTCTGCTTCACTGACGAAAACACAATAGCTTACTACAATAGCTGACTAAACACCCTTTCTAGCCCAGGCAAATTAGACCACAAAAATATAGTGGCTCATACAAAATCGTATTGAAGCAGTTACGATTTTAAACTACTTTGGGAACCTCAAATAGAACTATGTAAGGTTTGTGACGATTTCTGAGGAGGTTAACTTTTAAGGCTGGTCCTCCACTGGAAGCGATGCCACACGACGAAGCGACTACGCGTAGTCGTCCGTATAGGAGCAACTGATCCCAACGTGTTGAAGTCCAGTAGGGGGTCTCCACTTCAAGCGACGCCAAGCAACGAGATGCACGCGATGCTAGGATCCATTCTCTTAGCATTAGCATTAGCATTTTCTCACTCGTCGGCCCACTCCCCATTCCATTTCCTCAGAGTTCATAGTCGAGCTTGCGAGCTTCGTTCTTGAAAAAAAATGTTATCAGGTACGAGGATTCATTGTACCTTCAGGTCAAAGGGACTGTGATGGGGGACAAAAATGGCACCGTGTTATGCAAACCTTTTTATGGCATACCTAAAGCTTGACTTTCTGAGAGGACACAGGGAGACAAAGCCAAAACCACGGTTATGGAGCCGCTCCATTATTGATTTTTTTTTTTTTTTTTTTTTTTTTCATGTGGTTACATGGTGAGGCAGCTCTAAGGGCGTTTCTTGAAGAATTGAATTCATCATATTCAGTGACATTCTCAAGCTCATTCTCCACGGAAAAAGCAACATTCCATGTCGATATTATGCTGCAGGGAAGCGTATTACAAACGGCTGAGCACAAGAAGCCTATGAACGCGCAACTCTACTTGCACTAAGCTAGCTGCCACCCCCCCCCCCCCCCCCCCATATGAAGAGGTCCATCCCTCGCTCCGTCTCAATCAGGGGATACCATATTTGCAGCAGCCTCGAGTCTCTCAACGAATACATCAGAGATTTGAGTACAGACCTTCAGGAAAGGGGCTACCCCAAACGACTTCTGGACGATCGAATCGTGTCCGCAAACGTCCAATTTCACCCTGTTGATACTTCACCACACTCTGGTCCGTTCCTCATGACGACCTTCTTCTTTGGAGTCCAGCGGATTAACTCAATTCTAAGAAGTCTTCATTCTACCCTTCTGTTGAGCGAAGTTACACGAGATTTGCTCTCAACTCCATTAACTCAAGAGTGCAGACATGGCCCCAACCTTGGAAACCTCCTGTCACACAAAGGCCCACAAAGAGTTATACCTGGCAATGTACCCCCTCTTGGTCTTTGAGAATGCTGAAGGCCACGCTGCAAGCTTTGCTCTAATGTGCTGCTAGAAACAACCTTCACTTTGCCGTATGTTCCCAAAGACTGCCCTTTCAAGGGCAGTGTCACGTGCGCTTCGAAAAATTGTATCAGCTGATATGCAGGCACAAGGGATGCCTGGGATCTATGTGGGGAAAACCATCACTCCAATGAGCGTAAGGATGACAGGCCATAGAGCAGAGCAGCCATTAACCAAGCATATGACGTCAGAATGACCCAGCATGCTGTGGAACATAACAGTTCTTTCAATGAATGCTTCAATGTGAAGCTTCTCAAGTGCTTGCCTCCTGAGGCTTCAGCAACAGCTGTCAACATTTCTGAATGGGCCCACTTAGTGCTCCTCAATGCGACGAGACCCCCGGATCTAAATACATATCTCTGATGACAATTTTTTTTCTACCCAAAACACTTCATTTTATTTCATTTTTTATCTTTTTTTCTTATTCTATATTTTTTCCTTCTCTTACCCTCTTTCGTCTCCTGCTTCACCCTTCCCACTTCCTTAAAAAATACCCGATCATCCCCAGGGCTTCTCATCCCTTAAGTGCGGCAGCGGCCTATTTTCGAAATTTTTAATTTTAAAATTTTTGATGCCATTAAAATAGGTTTATTTTTAGGAGAAAATTCGCTAAAATATATATTTTGTAGTTCATTCCAAGAGCTGGGAATGCCTTTGTCAGTTACAGATAGATCAACAGAAATACATATATGATATGATTCAGATTCCTACATTTTCAGAGAATTCACGAGTATTTTCTCAGGCCAATTACACAACTTCTTCTAAACTCTTCTGCGTTTTGGCCAAGTAAAATCACACATTATCATTATTAAGTTATTATTATTTATATCTTTTATGCATTAATTAATTTTCTTTATTTGCCCATATAAACCTTTCCTATGATAATTCATCAGTTTTCATACAACTGATTGAGTTACTTCTTGTTAACAATGAGTATTCTATTATATACATTTTCTATATACGACTCTACAAACATAGTAATAAAATGTTGACTAATATGAGCTTCCAACAACTTGTTGAATTTTGCGTAAAATAAAATCTAAGGAAAGTTTGATTTAGCAGACCAAAAGAAGTACTCAAATGACACTTCTCAGATAGGTAGAAAGGTGCTCTAGATAGTATTATTGCCACCCATGAATACATTAAGCTACAAACGAGTATTAACAAGAATTAACTTTCTAACAAGAATTAATGGTCCAGTTTTATTAACATATAAGAAAACATTAGTGAAGACACTTACGATGGAAAACGCATAGTCATATTATTACACCACACAATGAATCCGAGTGTAATTATGACAGCTGCAACAACGGACATTCCACAAAGGCAAAAGCATCCAACCACATCAACAAAAGCAGAGAGGAAGTTGCTGTAAGAAAGAGAAAACACAATTCAAATAATATTTTACAGTTCAATTATTGAACTGTTAATAATATGTTTGTATTTACAATACATTCCATAGATCAAGTGAGAAAATAGTATAATGGAAGAGTACAATTTCCACAACAGAATACAAGAAAACCCAAAAAGAAAAAACTTAAAAACACAGTTCATGGTAACATTAAGTGAAAAAAAAAAAAAAAAATGATCAGGGAATCCATGAAATACAAAGGTGATATGCAAAGCGGAATAATGGAATTGAGAAATGTTATCAAATTGGTTGAACTCGAAGCAAAGGTACCTTCTTGGTTCTTTGAAAGTGTCGACAAAATAAAAACAAAAAATACTGCAGGAAGAATGGTGACAGAAATCTTAAAACTTATCGCTTTTGCTCCCTCAAATACACAACATATTACTCAAATCCAAACTTTGTTAAAAATCAGTTTCACTGAAAGTCACTCATTAGGTCTTGCTTTGGAAATCTTTAGAACTTAGGGCCCTTTTATAAGCCCACAGGTTGAACCCACAACGAGTAATAGTCCAGGAGCCAGGCCCTGTAATGAGCAACTCCTGAAAGTTATATTTTCGAATACTTGGTTTTGGAGGTGAGACCATGTCGAACTTTATTCCTCCTTTGTACCCTCTACTAACCTCCATTACTTTTCTACGATATCTTTATTCTTGAGTCTGTCTTATCGAATTTTATTCATAAATATGATGATTTCAGGCTATTTTATGGTCAACATTGCTGTATTTTCTTCAAATTCAAAGACTCTTCATGGCGTAAGCTTTTAGCTTATCATAGCTGGAGCCTGGTACCTCCCACATTATGAAGCAACCTGAGCAAATTGTACACTTTGATAAGACAATCCCTGAGTCTGATAAACACAACACTAAGTATTTTGCTCCTACTGTGTTCCTAAGCTTCCCTATAACATATATTGTGTCTCTCTACTAGTGTTACTGTATAATAGTTCAGTTAATCAGTTCCTCTTCCCCTCTTTTCCAAGTCATACCGTCGTCCCGGTCAGCTGTCTCTGTATTATGAATGTATCCTATTAATTCTTATGAATAAAGCGTGTAAGTATTTTTTTAAATAGCAGTTCATTTTGGCATTCTTGTCACAACACAATATTTAATTCAAAATTACATAATGTTTTTACCTGTCAGTCCCTTGGTATATATACCGTGCCATTCGATATATTTGAATTCCAGAAACCAATGCCAACACTACACCAACAAAGATTGTGTAATTACAGTACGCTTGAGATGACCAGTTAACAGAGAACTGTCCATCCTTTTCTAGCCACTCTCCCTTGGAAAACAGGAGGCAATGTCCTCTGAAACAAAAGGAAAAATGCTACTTTAGACTATGTGTACATTAACACAGAAGAAATTCAATGTATTCGTTTGGCATTCGAATCCTAACTGCAAAGAGATAACACTGAACTGGGAATGTTCACTCGCTTTATGTTCCCAGACCTCAAGGAAACATATTTTGTTCCACGATTTTCTGTTTTATTAAAACTTGAATTATGCATATTTCATTGTGATTGAGCAGAATTGGACACGATTTTTTATTTTGAGTTCAACAAATTTTGAGTTACACTGTCTCTGTTGCTCATGAGGTCATTATTCCCTTTAGAACTCCCTCAAATGTTGTTTACTACTGCTAACCTTTGTGTTACCTTGAATGAATTAACCACCAGTCTCCCTATTCGATATTCAACGAAATATTTACACTAACCTAGTAGCCTAACCAAGTTAATTATCGGATTATCTTGAAACAAAAAAGAGTAAATGTTGCCACAAATAAAGATCGTCTATAAGTTCCTCATGTTTGTACCAACTAGGATACTCATGTAACATGTATTCAACTCTTTCATCAGAATTCTAGTGCATCACATCAGATCTTAAAGGCAAAAGTTTGTGTAAGTCGAATAAGATTTTTAAATCCCCTCTTTTACCTCATTCCAGGTATCTAGGATGTGATTTTGTGAGGGGGGGGGGGGGGGGGGTGTCTCCGTGTGAACGCAAGTTGGGAACCTGACTTGAGCTGACAGTGTGCTGATTGTTGCCCCTCGCTGCTAGTCTAGGTTTAGTTTACCACACAGCCAAGAGGTAGCGCCAGGGAAGTTGAATTGAAAAGGGCGGGAGGTCAACGCTCACCCGCTTTTCTCTGTCCCACTCCTAACGACCGACCCTCTCCTATCCATCACAACATCGTTTTTAACTACGTTCGCCTCACCAGCATTTTTTTTTTTTTTACATTGTTCACTGATAACATTTCCACACTCCAGTTGACCTTGAGTCTGTCATCTAACACGAAAAGTGTTAGTCGTTTTGTTTTTCTCTATGAGTTTTCAAAGTTTCTAATAATTACTGTCTATTCCATCTTACTATGAAAATGAAAAATCATAGAAAACAAACTGCTTATCTTAGGAGAGCGCGGTTGGTCTCAAAATTCTCAGGATGTTATCTACGTTCAATGATGAATATAAAAATAGTGTGGGTGCCCATTGATTTGTAGGCAAAAAAAATGAATAAGTTTAGTAGAAAACATAGATAGGGAACACAAATATTGACAAAAATTATAATGTGTATAATGTAACAAATATTTATCAATATTAAACATTAAGGCTGTTCAAACTCGGAGGTTGTCGTAGCATAACATTTTAAGTAGTTGATCAATTTTCTCACTTCAAAGCTTGATTCATTCATTTTCGTTTTTAGTTGTTCCTTAACCAAAGAAATCTTTATATAAAATTACATTAAATTTAAATTGTATAAAATTTGTAAATATTTCATGGGTTTTCAATGCTTTCTCTGGCATTTGTGTGAAATAAATCTCACTGGCTTTTATTTTCCGTCCTCTTTCCTCTGAACCAAAGAAAATGGTCAATTTAAGAGTTTGGAAAATTGGTAAAAAATGACCTGAAAACCGCTGCCACTAGCGGATCGTTCTGGTACTAACCAGGATGTGGAAAGCGGAGGGTGAAGTAGAGTCGCTCAACTTCGACAGTTGGCGGTAGACCCTTCGCCCCCCCCCCCCCCCCCCCCCCGACAGGCTCCCCCTCGCCATCACCCCACCCACTGCATCGTGTAGGTGGTGAAGTTGGTTGTAGAATAAATCGGAGGGCGACAGCTATGTCACTCTTCCTTCATCTGACAGGCCGAACAACGGCTCTAGCGCTCTAGTCCTCTAATGCTGGAATTGGCTTTTAGTTATTTCTCGCTCGAATTTCGTGTTTCCTCAAACGTTTGTTAGTAAATCTGTTTAGTCAATGAATCAATGCCATACCAGCTCTTCAAACAATCCATAAATTTCATTTTTTCTTTTTTTTCTGGTCACATCTCACGAAGATGCAGGTTCAGTGACCTTATCACTCGATCTTATAAGTGCGTGTAAACGGGCGCTCTTCCCCTCTAAAAGTTCAAAATTGTGAAATACTGAGTTTTGATATTCAATGGCCATATGCAATACATGATTTTGTAGTATTTTTTCATCCTGAACCTCGTAATGATGTTCATTCATTGATATTTGAAATACCAACTTGGGAAACACCAAAAAAACTGCATTTTAGTACGCTTTGTGCCGTGTGGAAATAAGTGGAAAAAGTACAATTATGGTCAATTTTTCGTCGTTTTCCCAAGCTGGTGTAGCAAATATCAAGAAATGAACATCATTACGAGGTTCAGCATAAAAAATACCCCAACATCATGTATTAGGTACATGTGGCAATTGAATATCTTCAAAAACTCAGTATCTCACAATTTTTCACTTTTAGAGAGGGATTGTGCACTTTTGGAGCGGGATTGCGCCCATAAACGAGTGATGTGTCATTTCTTCATGATATTTCACTTAGAGTTTGAATCTGCAATAAAAAAGGGTGTTCTCATGCGAAAAAATGAAGTTAGTGTAAATTGCGCGCCTAACCGTAACTAAACTAGTCAACTGAAACTGAAAATAGTAAACCGAGTTTAACCCTGCGTCGACCACGTGGGAGCTAGAATAATAGTCGCCCACGTGGGGTCCACCAGGACCCCACTCACATTTCTGGCTGTGCCGCCCTATTGTTGCATGGGACTAGCGTCAAAACATCATGCAATCAATTCTGAGGTGTCTACGAGGATAGTCTCCTAATATCGTGTCTATAGTAGCAAAGTTGCAGCTTGTAGCTCCGAAATTACATGGGCCAAAGAATTTCCTCATCTAAGAAAACCAAAAACGCAAGAGAAAGGAATACAAAGCAAAACGTTCAAGTCTTTTATTTATATCAGAACGAAATATAAACTTTAGTTAACTTTTTAGGCATATAAACTCTAAGAAGGCCCATTGTTTTTCAATAAAATACGGAACTTCAGCCAACACAGAACTTTTTCGAAAATTGCCTTTTCATATTGCCTTTTTGCATGGTGCCTACGAAAGTGAATTTACATTTAGTGAGCACCTCCGCTAATACGTATGACGTGAACCAATTGTTTGCAGTCACATTGCGATTGGTATTTTTCATGTTTTCACAACAAAGAACTCGTCGGACACTGAGTCCTCGTTAGACAAGATTTCGTCCTCCACTTCACTGTCTACTAGTATGGACAAAAAACGACTGATTCACATTCCCAGTTTTTTCCATGGTGCAAACAGGAGAACTAAGTAACCACTACGTATGTATGCTCAAACGATTGAAAATTAAGACAAAACATGTGAGTGAATATGCGGAAATTTTTTTTATTTTTTTATGGAAGTCCACGTGAGGTCTACTCAGACCCCAACAACGATTTTCATCAAACAGAAATGAATTCAAAAGGTACAGTATCCTGGAGGACCATTGCTACCTCGCCAACCTCTGGAGCAGTACTGAGTAGGAAGCTACTCGAGGAGCAGGCAGTGAGAGGCAAAGTGGCTATAAGGGAGGGGGGGAAAGGTGCGCATGGGGTCCACCTGGACCCCATGTGGTCGACGTTGGGTTAAAGTCGTATAGTAGGCATCTTACGAAGTACATTGACAGTTATATGACCAAAAAGCTGAACATTATCGAGCCAAAACAGCAGAAGTTCTGCCTACTTAGATGCTAAAGTCACTTAGCTTTTCACAGTATTGTTGACGATTTTCATTTTCATTTTCTTCTTCTTGGGGTTGATTAAAAAAGAAGCCTAGGATCTAGGACCAGGCAGAATTCTCATGTGATGATTTACCTCAAAATTCATCAACTTTATATTTTACCCGGAAAAAACAGAAGATAAACTGAAAAATTGTCAAGTAAAGTGTAAAACTCGCCTATAACGGAGTTAAAGGGATCTGCAAGTATTACGATTCGATTCAGCTGAGCCATCACACCAAACTATTTGTTCATAGAAGGGAGAGATTTATAAAGAAAACTGTACAGATTTCTTTGAAGAAAGCCACATTCATATTTAATTAAAACATCATTTTTCCAGGTAATTAGCGAAGTGAAAGAAAGTTACTATAAATTTGGAAAGCTGAGGTACTGAGGAAGTGTTTCTCATCATCGGCAATTAGAATTAATGTATAATTTTCGAGCGTGGTAATGTTGCCATGATGTCATTTTGCAATGACGCTAAATGTTGAAATACGCAACATTTCTTTTTTCAAGGAGGATTTCCCTGAAGCATTTATAATAGTCAAAAATCGAGATCCCCAAAACATCTGAAATAAGAAAAGTACTTCATTGTTTGTTGTTAACATGTAAGTAGATAATAGTTCCCATTGACGTCCCTCTCAATTTCTCTCTATCTCCTTTTTTTTTTTTTTTTTTTTTTTTTTTTTTTTTTTTTTTTTTTTTTTTTTTTTTTAAAGAAAATTCGTGACCCCTCATCTAGACCGGGCCTTGGGGGTAATGCACCCAGTGCTCCATCCGTCTCTACAGGCCTGAATACAATAAATGGTCTTGTTACTACTACTCATGAAGAAGGCTTATAAGGTTCCTACATGATAATAGGAAAGCTCAAAACATAATAATGGTAAGTAATTCATGCATTACACAGATGTCCCTATGAATGGAGTGGATTTAGAAATAATATAAATATGATTTTTCTGAATCCCCCCCCCCCCCCCCCCCAAACAACAATAAAATTGAAACTTCCAAAATTGCATGACTGGACTAAAATCTGGATCGAACAAATAATTAAGACTGCCTCCAAAAATAGATGAATATAGTAAGAAATATCAAGATTAATCGTTATTACCTCGTCAGTTCACCCCCTTACATCATGAAGTTAGTAACTCCAACAGTTTTAGGCCTTCAATAAATTTGTCAAGGTTTTTGATAAGGGAATTAATTTTAATTTTGTGCTGATCCTGTCGCATGACGCGGATAGCATGGTCTATTTTAAGTGAAGGATAGAGTGATTCAACTACGTTTAAGCTAATGATGGTGTAGGTATAGGTCTTTGACGAAGGTGCTTTGCAATTTAGCTATGAGGGTTTGGGCGTTAGGGACATCAAAGGGGTTATTATTGCAGATAGGTCTTAATATATTAAAATACCATTTTTCCAGTTCTTGGATTGGGCAATTGTAGTTCAAGACTACTGGCCGTAGTTTACTGGGGGTTTATGGGTTTTATTTTTTCCATTAAGTTTGGGAGATGTACTATGTCTGTAGGTAATTAGAAAACTAAATTTAAAAAACGATACGAGCAAGTCAGAATGATCACTCATCCCCCCTAACCACCGCTACATATAACATTTTAAAATGGGCTGGACGCTCCACACAACGCCAAATACCTACAAATTACGCAGTTTAAAGAGGTTTCGTTAATATATTAGCGACTGTTGCCGTGAAGATGAAAAACGCAATATTCTCGATTGCCTCAGAAATGAATTACTTCGAACTGTATACAGGAGTATCCACCTTACTACTACTACACCACACTTGGTACGTCATCATATATAGGCTACACCTCAGGCCACTGCGATAAATTGGATGGAGGCATTTGTTTCGCCTTCTCTGCTTGTATTCAACTCGTGTCTCAGATAAATCCCAACCGTTAGTTCGCCACAAAATAATACTCTAACGCCCAACCTACTGAAATAGGTATTAAACAAATTCATATGCCAATAATTTAATGATTATTCGAGGCAGTACGGATGAACTGGGCATATTTATCAGGACATTCGAAATCAAGAATTGGGAACGTATTAGTAACGTAAACTATAATATAAGTACTTGAATAAATGAAAATTGATACCTGAATTCATCCTGATGAAGAGTCATTGGTACAACAATGCATAACGAGAGTATGAAGGCTACTACATACCCAGCGATTTGGCTAAGTAAAATGATATTGTTTAGAGACATGTCGGTGCGAAGTTGGTGAAATAACTCTCCGGTCCAATAACTAAAGTCACATTCTTTCCAATGAAATAACTACCTAGTGAATGTATGATAATACTAAAATGTAATACTTAAAGGTATCTTTAAAGTTAATTATTGAAAAACCTGAGCAAGTAATACTAATAATAATAAACAAACCAAGCAAGTGAAGCTTGCTTATCAATATCAATATCACCAATGTTATCATTGGGTGGTGGTGGTGATGGTGGTTCTCTGCTTCGCTGTCCTCTTTTCATGTCGGGCATTGGTATTATAAGTTCATTGAATAATTTTACGTTAATATTGATGTAGTTGCTCTTCAAATTTATGATTGTGTAGATTCCAGGATATTGTATAGGATATCTTTTATGTAGTAGAGGTGGGCGGAGTTTCTGTCTCAATGACTGGATGTAAACGATTTGGAAGTATGGGTGATATTCTCGAGACTTCAAACCTAGCGCATCCTTACATCGAGGCCAGCCAAAGTCGAAGTTATTTCACCTTGTTGTCATGGTGACGAGTAAACTAAGCGAAACGGCGCCATTTGTAGTCGACGTACTGTTACTAAATAGTCAATATTTTCATTCAAAAATTTTCAATATTATTTTTAGTATGGAAGGTGGTAAAATTTATGAAAACTCCATCAAGTTATTGTCAGATGACGACCTAAAACGATATGAACGAAAGATCATGTGCGGTTCTGATCCCTATGAAATGTGTGTTACGGAGTTCACGTACAATGAAGAAGATGTTCCAGACATCAGTCGGGAAACTATAGTGGATTATTTAGTGTTCAGGGCTGACTTTTATTGTTTAAAGCAACTGAAAAACTTCAAATCTCTAGAATCCCACAATTATATCACAAGCGGTCACGTGAAAGGAATCGTGACAAGAGCTCTGCCAAATGGGAAGATTCTCGCCTTTGGAAAGGTAAGTGTGTGCATACCTCCTTTCCATTTATTATTATTTATGATGTTCATGTACTGTAGTTTCATTCGTCTGAACAGCAGAGAACAACCTACCTACTTTGTTTACTTTTGATAAACTAGAGCATCGGTAGGTACGATGTTTTGTTTCTTGGTGTAGCAACCTTCCTTGTTTACACCAGTAACTACAAATCTATCTTTTAGTTAATCAGTAAAACAAGTACAAACTACGAAAACTTCCTCAATAATATTGTAACTTGGACGTATAAAAGTAGGTAGGCAAGTAGGTGATGAAACTGCCTGCACAGTGTCTAAGATCTACATCGTAGTACAGTCATTTGAGAAATCTTCGTTTTATTTATTTTGACATTGAAAATGTCTTAGTCGACGGGTCAACCGGAAATTTTGTAACGGAAATTTTGTTACGCAAAGAAAAAAAAAACGTCACTCAACCTATAAACAAGTTAGGTGATGTTTTTATTTGATTTTCACGTACAACCAAGCCGTTGCTAAAGAAACGAAACTTCTTTAGGGTGGTCCTCCACTGGAAGCGACCAAGCGACTAAGCGTATTCGTAGGTATGTCAGGGGGTCCCCAGTAAAGGGGAGATCCTCTGCACAGAGGGATGCGTTTACTCTAGCTTAATGCTGACAGATTGAGGTCTGTTACAGACGAGCTGAGGTGAAGCGCATCGAATGAAACTTAGGATGTAGTGCTTTTGCAGGAGCCGTGTACTGTGGGTGATGCTCTGGCTAGTCTGGGACCAGTCAGGGTATTCACAGGCCCAGGACGGTTGGATAATACTTAATTGTAACTTCATTATTACACCCACTGTTACATAAGGGAATGTTTACAAGGGAATCAAGCTTCCTTCTGCAAACCTCCGCAGCTGAAATCAATATTTCTGTGAAGTATAATGTGTGATGAACATAAGTATGAAGGAATTATGATGTGCAGATCCGTGCGAAAAAATCAGTGTAGCAAATTTAGATGGAAAAATGGGGGTGACTCATATTTTGAAACACCATAGGTATCTCTCTCAATTTTTGAGGGAAAAAATAATTTAAAAAAAGAAAAAACACGCTGCATATTATTACACAAAGGTTTATTATTTCTGTATTGGATAGTCCTTCTTCACAGAAGACCTGTCTAAAATTATTGAACGTTGTCTATTAGGTATACATTAGTTACCTATCTAAATATATCTGCATAATACTCGCAATAATAACGAATGTAATACGATAATATGCGAAAGTCGGCTCATACGATCATGCTGCATGACTAGAACGTTTTTTGAGCACATTGAGATGTTCTCAAAATTTCACTAAAAATGGTTAAAACAGCCAAAAATAGTTAGATTTATAATTTTTAGCAAACATTTTGTAGTGGATTTATATATGTTTTAC
The DNA here is from genome assembly GCA_030762985.1 of Adelphocoris suturalis. NCBI lineage: Eukaryota > Metazoa > Arthropoda > Insecta > Hemiptera > Miridae > Adelphocoris > Adelphocoris suturalis. Next base: position 15,919,353 of record CM061045.1, on the reverse strand, counting down.
TTGGTGTAGGTAGACCAAGTGGGACATTTATATTCTGGTTATGCGGGTTAGTCCCTGAGGTATTCCTGTAAGGAATGTGAGCGAAATCGCCAAGGTCAGCTTGCTTGGCGGGAGGAACTTGAGGATAGTTCGTGTAGCAGCCGCGTGGAGCACTGGGCTCGCATAGTGGGTGCTGGGTTCGATCTGTTTGGTGCTGAGCCGTTGTGTAATATTCCGGCCTAAGATTTATATCTGTAGGGGGAATATACTGGGCTTGGTTGAGGTACTGAAAAGTATCCTTTGTTTTTAGCACGTTGGGAGTGTGTTTGACACTCGGATCGGCCGGGCAGCCTTGCGTAGAATATCGTGGATATTCAGAAATCTTTGTCGAATCATGATGATTGACTTCAGAGCGGGTCTGAAAGGTATCCTCGAACTTTTGTGTGTGTGAGGATTGACCTAACGTTTCCTTCATGAATACGTTAGGTAAGAAGGCGATCTCTTCGCGAGAATCGAGCCTTTGGCCGTCGCTAGGAACAGCGGACGAGTCGAGTAGCGGGTAGGGAGCGCTGCGTGGGCTAAGGCTCCCGGCCGCGCCGTGTTCTCCTTCCTCTTGCATGAGGAAGTAGGACGGGCGGCGCTCCATCGATGTACCCGAGTTCGTTAACTCGTTTTCAATACCTCTACGTATAGGATAGAGGGTTTGGAAGGTGGACTCGCTTGACAGAGCTTCTTTCCTTTGCTCGGATGTCAGGGTCCTACCTTGTAGTCTTGAAAAAGACTTCCTTGGACGATAAATTAGAGCGGATGAGCTGAGTAATTTATCGGCGTGCCCCAGCGGTCGGTGACGAGCTTAGTGCTACGAAACCCGGGCGACACGTCTCGGAACGTCCCAGCGGGCGTACGATCTAATGAGAATATCAATAGATGTACCGGGTGGCGTCCTGACAGAAGAACTACGTTGGGCAATGAGCAGGATAAATAATCACTGGACTCGTAGATGCCAATGCGAGATCTGTGTGGAGAGAAGGTATGCCTTGTAGAAAGCAGTAGAAAGCCGTTCTGAGATGAACTCGTGAGCAGAAGGGTCGTCAGCGTAGAGCGTGTAGAATCTTCGTACTGCAGAGTGTAGTCGTCGAGAGCGGTGAGTGGAATGAATTTCGGAGGGCTCCGAGCGGGGTAATTATAGGGAGGTGGCCGCCTCCTGCCGCCTCCTGATTGGTCCGCTCAATTTCATTAATTCAACTGTGTTATCTCATTGGCTCGCACATTGTTTTCTCAGAATCTGCGAGTATGATAGCTGAGTTGGTCCTCCGGGGTGGCTTCCCCGCGTCCGTCGCTGCGACGGGGTCCCCGGAGGTGGCTTCCGTGCGTCCGTTGCGGAGACAAGGACCTTGAGGTGTCTTCCCTGCGTCCGTCGTTTAGACGGGGTCCTCGGGTGGCTTCCCTGCGTCCGTTGTTCAGACGGGATCCCCGGGGTGGCTGCTGGACCAGAGGTGGTTGCTTGCCGCCTCCTGGTTGGTTTGCCTATTGTCTCTCGTGTAATCATTGTTTCTGATTGGCGAGTAGGCTTGCTAGAACTGTCCTTGTTAGTTTTAGAGGACGTTTGATTGTCTGTTTGAGTTTTCTCATTCAAGGCGACTTGGTTCGAGATACTTGTCGTGTCTCTCTCGCCCAGTAAGTGTTTAGGGAGGTCGCCTTGTATGTTTTTTGTTAATATTTCACTTTTGAGAGAGAATTTCGTATTTTCTCTCTGGTGAAATATTTTGTTTGACGGAGTTATAACTCGACGTCTTATAAATATTTGTGTGTCGTGTCTACCTCTTTTTGGTAGCCCTGAAAAGGGCTGTTGAAAAGAGGGGGTGGTTTTCACCACAGGCGCCCCCCCAAGACGTCGTGTTATCAACGACGACGCCGGTTGGGGAGAACTGGGAGGTCTACACGGAATTCTCCGTACGAGACTCTCACCAGTTGGGGCGGAGGCGGAGGTGCCGGCCTCGCGTCCCGCGCCTGGAGTGAGGCCCGGCCTCGCCGGTTTCGGCGAGCGCCGCGGGGCGTCCGTGGCCGGCCCGAGCTTTGCCGACGGGAGCCAAACCCGCGAGGGTTTGGCCCGCGGCCGCGGCTGGGCTGTTGCGGAGGTGCTCGTTCCGGCGACGTCCACCCCGCTGCGCTCATCTCGTCCCACCGAGGCACGGGCACGTCGCCCGAGCTGATCCACTTGCGTGGAACCGTGGGGAGCTGGTGAGCGGGTGGAGCCCTGGGCAGCTGCGGAGCGGGTGTAGCCGGCGTTGCGAATGCGGCTGGTGTCCTCCACACCACCTCCCTTGGAGCGCTGGCGTCCGCCGGTCCTTTCTTCTCCGGCGAAGGTGGTAGCGGGCCGATGGGTGCCGGAATTTCCTCTGCTAGGAGGAAATTCTCCACTTCTTCGGTGAGCATGTGTTCTGTGGATGTCGAAGCTGCCATGGTCAAGGTTGGTATGAGCTCCGGGTGTGGGGTGTTCTTTATTTATATCTCCCACTGTTCCTACCCGAGAAAAGTGGGCGTGGCCTGCTTCGAGTGCAGTCACCCACTTCTCGTCGAATTTGGTAGAGGGGACGCGCCCTCTTGGATTTTCGGGGAGTCTTCTCCTTTTTTTCTGCCTGATTTTTGCTTAGTGACACAGCTTCGTCTGTATTTAGAGTGTAAGCTGGTTTTATTTGCTGTTTGGGAACTTTTTTTGTGTGTTCGCCAATTTGTACTGTAACCGAAAACTTATCTCTTTTAACAACTTTGAATGGTCCCGTGTAAGGACATTGCAAAGAGGAGAGCTGTGTGGGCACTCTGATATAGACATGTGTACATGTATCCAAATTTTTGGGCATGTTGACGGCATATTTCGTATTATTATGTTTGATATGCGTAGGTCGGAAGAAGAGAGGCTCGGAAAGGTTCGTAGAGGTTACGAATATGTCACCTGGGAGCGGTACGTCAATTCCGTAAACTTTTTGGAAGGGTGTAGTTTCCGTTGCTGGGTCTACTGCCGTACGCATGGCGAGTAGTACTTTTGGAAGGGCGTCGAGCCAATTTTCGTTTTGTGCTTTGAGAGCCTCTTTCAAAGATCTATTCCACCATTCCGTTTGTTGACGGTTTGTATGGTAACGTGTGAGTATGTTTTACTCCGAGACGTTCCATAATGGAATGAAATAGATCTGATTCGAATTGTGTGCCCTGGTCACTTGTGATGTATTTAGGTACGCCTTTTGAAGCTACCCAAATATTGATAAAGGCGTTTGTGATCGTGGATGTTTCGATGTTGTTAAGAGGGACTGCCTCTAGCCAACCCGTTGCTCTATCGACCATCATTAGAATGTAACGTTTCCCTCCTTTAGCTAAAGGTAAGGGTCCGGTAATATCAACGTGTACATGTGAGAATTTGTTAGCCGTTTCAAATTCGGAGTAAGGGAGCTTCACGGAGCGCGTGATTTTTGCTCGTTGGCAAGTCCCGCATGCTCGAACCCAGTTGGAGACATCTGCACGAAGGCCGTGCCAAAAATATCTTTGCTTAACTTTATACACTGTAGAGTGTATGCCTGGGTGTCCCAAATTGTGAATTTGGCTGATTATTTCGTGCCTTATTTCGTTTGGAATATAAGGTCTTGGGTGTCCTAGGTCTAGGTTACACCAAATCTCTCCTTGAGGGAATTCAACTCGTGTGAGTTTTACTTTGTCCTCTGCGTTAGGAGGAGAATGAATCTGTGCATTTGAGATGTGCAGTAGAAGATTGCACTCTATTGCGGCCGTAATTTGTGAAATTTCGGCTATGGACGGGCCCTCGTCAGTTTGGGTTGAAATTGACTTTGTTTGAATTTCAACTGGATCGAAGGGTGTGGAGAGTGCGTCGGCTACGACGTTGTCTTCTCCGGGTATATGTCGAATGTCACTTGTCATTTGGGAGATGTATGTTAGCCATCTCAATCGCATTTTAGAAAAATGTGCGTTTTTCTTAAGCATCGTGCCTAGCAGAGGCTTGTGATCTGAGCAAATATGAAAAGAGCGGCCGTCCAAGTCATTGTGCCAATGAATGCAAGCTTGGTAAGCGGCGAACATCTCTTTGTCGAACGAGGCTTTATTCTTCCATTGTTCCGGAATTTCTTTACTGAAAAATCCCAATGGTTGGTAAGATTTCGAGCCGTGTTTGTCTGTAATTTCCTGCTCCAGTGCCGCTCCGATGTGTGTATCGGATGCTACGCAAACTATTCTCCACTCTGCTGTAGGGTGTGGATGAGCAATATTGTGTAATGTAGCTTTTATCATTGCTTGTTTTAAGCTGTTGAAAGCCTTTTCTCTCTCTGATGTCCATTCGATAGGGGTTTTGTCATTTTTTTTGTTTGACTGAATGGAGTCATACAGAGGTTGCGCTGTGTGAGCGAATTTATTTGAGCAAGCTCGGTAGAAACCACACATACCTAGGAATCTGCGTAGGCTTCGTACGTCTATTGGCCGAGGGAATTGCTCTATGGCTTCTATTTTATCTCGTTTAGGAATTATCCCTTCTTTCGAGATAGTGAAACCTAGGAAATCGACGGTAGGTTTTGAAAAAATGCATTTATCAAAACCTACTCGAAGTCCGTGTTCTCCTAGTTTGTCGAAAATTTGTTTGAGGTGGTTCATGTGTTCTTTATAATTTTTAGAAGCCACCAATATGTCATCTAGGTAGACAAATGCGAAATCGAATTTTCGCATGATGCTGTCCATGTACCTTTGCCATGTTTGAGCCGCTCCGGCCAAACCCATGCTCATTTTTTTAAACTCATAGAGCCCGAAAGGGGTAATAATTGCTGTTTTATGAGCGTCATCTGGGTGCATCGGGATATGGTAATATGCCGATTTTAAATCTATTGTCGAATAGATTTGTGTATTATGTAAATTCGCTTGGAAAGAGCGAATGTGAGGAGGGGGGTAGGCGTCTTTCTTCGTTTTCGCGTTCAGGAAACGGTAGTCGCCGGTGATCCTCCATGACCCGTCTTTTTTTGGCACACAGTGTAACGGGGACGCCCATTCGGAGTCTGATGGTGCAATTATGCCATCCGAGAGCATTTTGTCAAAAGTACTTTTGACTTGAGCCCGTTTTTCGCCTGCCATGGGTCTTGCACGGAAGTGTACTGGTGTTCCTTCCGTGGTTATACGGTGGTAAACACCGTTGTTTTTCCACTTTCCTTGAAGTTCGTTCATTTTATCATTGTATTTTTCAATGATAGAGCGTATGTTTTCGTCCTCTGTGAGCTGTGTGTCCTCTGGTTGAGGGCTGTTGTCACGATGAGGAATAGTAGCTGCTATTTGTTCGTCAGTAAATTTTTTGTTCATGACTGCAGCGATTTTTTGATCGGCATAGCTCTTCACTTTGTCTTTGTATATATATTTGTGTTTGACCCGTATTCCGATATCCCAAGACTCGAGGAATGGTATACCGAGGATCGCTAGATCAACTTTAGTGATCATGAAATCGGTGGTCATGTCTCCGAGGCCGATGTTAATCGTCGTGTCAGCACGCCCTAGTGTGTCTATAGGGGCGCCGTTAGCTGCTGTGAGCTTGACGTTGGACTTACGAATTTTTAAGCCCAATTTTTTGGTGACATTGTGGGGCAGAATGTTCACTTCTGCTCCCGTGTCAATGAGAAATTCAGTGCCATTTAGTTTGCACTTGAAAAAAAAGCCTTTTATACTCTTTAGTCTGCCGGTGTATAGGCTCAGATACACTGGCAGTTATTCGTTTTCCGAACTCTCTGAGTCCGAGGTTGGAACGGTACTTTCTTGTATCGATCTATGAGTATGTTTGCTTGAAACCAAGGTTTTAGGCTGGCTGATAGGCGCTGCCTTTTTGATAGGTTTGGAGGCGGTATTCGCTCTCCAAGTGCAGTATTCTGGGTCTGCACACTTGCGAGTTTTGCTACCGAAACGGGCGTGGTTCCGGCAGACGTAGGCCGTTGTTTTGTGAGGCTTACTCTCTACTTGCTGAGGTTTGAACTCAGCTTTTTGTGAGAGGGCCTTTTTGGAACCAGTCTTAGTGGGTTTCGAAGTAGATTCTACTCCTCGTATGTTGAGAAAGGGGTTCGCTGATTTGTACGCGTGTAGCGTGTCAGCTAGGTCGAGCCGGGCACTCGTGGTAAGCTGTGCTGCGACCATGCCTCGGGCTTCGATAGGCAGAGTTTCGATCCACTTTTGAGTGATCAGAGCCTCTGAGAAGTACCCAACAGCCTTAGAGTACATCTCATGGTACTTGGTGCTGGGTTTTTTGGCGAGAGATGCGGGGTCCTCGAGCGCGAGGAGCCTGTCCTGTAAGGACAACCCGTATTCGCGTTGTAGGCGCTGTTTGGCCTCTTCGTAAGGTGCGTGGGGTGCCGTGAGGTAAGCTGAGTCAATAGCTTCCCTCATTTCCTCCGGTACCCACTTGTAGATAGCTGAGAAACATTCGTTCTGCGTTCTCAGGTTTTTTCGCACGCAGTATTGATCGAACTCGGCGAGTGCACGATCGATATTCTTCTTTTGGAAGATAGGTCTTTGGTAATCTCCCATTTCCTCCAAAAGTGCTCGAAAGCCACTTTGTGTAGAGGGTTGTTGTGTGAGATGTGGGGCGTATAGGCCCGGCGGGGGTCGCACGCCCGCAGTGGTTCCCTGAAATCCACTAGCTTCATAAGAGGGAACGAAATGCTCCGTGTTAAGCCTGTTCAAAGGCGGGGTCACCATTTGTAGTGGATTTATATATGTTTTACTTGGTGTAGGTAGACCAAGTGGGACATTTATATTCTGGTTATGCGGGTTAGTCCCTGAGGTATTCCTGTAAGGAATGTGAGCGAAATCGCCAAGGTCAGCTTGCTTGGCGGGAGGAACTTGAGGATAGTTCGTGTAGCAGCCGCGTGGAGCACTGGGCTCGCATAGTGGGTGCTGGGTTCGATCTGTTTGGTGCTGAGCCGTTGTGTAATATTCCGGCCTAAGATTTATATCTGTAGGGGGAATATACTGGGCTTGGTTGAGGTACTGAAAAGTATCCTTTGTTTTTAGCACGTTGGGAGTGTGTTTGACACTCGGATCGGCCGGGCAGCCTTGCGTAGAATATCGTGGATATTCAGAAATCTTTGTCGAATCATGATGATTGACTTCAGAGCGGGTCTGAAAGGTATCCTCGAACTTTTGTGTGTGTGAGGATTGACCTAACGTTTCCTTCATGAATACGTTAGGTAAGAAGGCGATCTCTTCGCGAGAATCGAGCCTTTGGCCGTCGCTAGGAACAGCGGACGAGTCGAGTAGCGGGTAGGGAGCGCTGCGTGGGCTAAGGCTCCCGGCCGCGCCGTGTTCTCCTTCCTCTTGCATGAGGAAGTAGGACGGGCGGCGCTCCATCGATGTACCCGAGTTCGTTAACTCGTTTTCAATACCTCTACGTATAGGATAGAGGGTTTGGAAGGTGGACTCGCTTGACAGAGCTTCTTTCCTTTGCTCGGATGTCAGGGTCCTACCTTGTAGTCTTGAAAAAGACTTCCTTGGACGATAAATTAGAGCGGATGAGCTGAGTAATTTATCGGCGTGCCCCAGCGGTCGGTGACGAGCTTAGTGCTACGAAACCCGGGCGACACGTCTCGGAACGTCCCAGCGGGCGTACGATCTAATGAGAATATCAATAGATGTACCGGGTGGCGTCCTGACAGAAGAACTACGTTGGGCAATGAGCAGGATAAATAATCACTGGACTCGTAGATGCCAATGCGAGATCTGTGTGGAGAGAAGGTATGCCTTGTAGAAAGCAGTAGAAAGCCGTTCTGAGATGAACTCGTGAGCAGAAGGGTCGTCAGCGTAGAGCGTGTAGAATCTTCGTACTGCAGAGTGTAGTCGTCGAGAGCGGTGAGTGGAATGAATTTCGGAGGGCTCCGAGCGGGGTAATTATAGGGAGGTGGCCGCCTCCTGCCGCCTCCTGATTGGTCCGCTTAATTTCATTAATTCAACTGTGTTATCTCATTGGCTCGCACATTGTTTTCTCAGAATCTGCGAGTATGATAGCTGAGTTGGTCCTCCGGGGTGGCTTCCCCGCGTCCGTCGCTGCGACGGGGTCCCCGGAGGTGGCTTCCGTGCGTCCGTTGCGGAGACAAGGACCTTGAGGTGTCTTCCCTGCGTCCGTCGTTTAGACGGGGTCCTCGGGTGGCTTCCCTGCGTCCGTTGTTCAGACGGGATCCCCGGGGTGGCTGCTGGACCAGAGGTGGTTGCTTGCCGCCTCCTGGTTGGTTCGCCTATTGTCTCTCGTGTAATCATTGTTTCTGATTGGCGAGTAGGCTTGCTAGAACTGTCCTTGTTAGTTTTAGAGGACGTTTGATTGTCTGTTTGAGTTTTCTCATTCAAGGCGACTTGGTTCGAGATACTTGTCGTGTCTCTCTCGCCCAGTAAGTGTTTAGGGAGGTCGCCTTGTATGTTTTTTGTTAATATTTCACTTTTGAGAGAGAATTTCGTATTTTCTCTCTGGTGAAATATTTTGTTTGACGGAGTTATAACTCGACGTCTTATAAATATTTGTGTGTCGTGTCTACCTCTTTTTGGTAGCCCTGAAAAGGGCTGTTGAAAAGAGGGGGTGGTTTTCACCACACATTTAGTCAAAACAAAATTATTAACGATTAACTAGGACATTAAAAAATTGTTACACAAAATCATGTTGAAAAACGTTCTTTAACATCATTAATATTTGCTGAAAAATGTATAAAAACTGCGAAAAATCTAAAAATCCAAAATGATTTTTTGAATCGCCGAATTTTATTTAGTATTAGTTTTTTGCCATAAAATTAGTTTTTAATTATTTCTTTCTAGTGAAATTTCTCAAATTTCAATACAATTTATCATATTATAGTACGATAGGTTATTTAAGAAAATTCGCATATACTTATTATGCTGCATAACTGGAACTTCAAGTAATTTGTTGAGCACATTTTTTTGAAATCTGACCAATTTAATGTGCTCAAAAAGTGCTGGCCAATTAACTCGTCCTTTCATTTGGAAAGCTGAAGTTTTTGGAGCAAGATTGGGATTATTATCTCAATCCTAAGGAGAGTTATTGTCGGGGATGATACACACACACAACACTCTCAAATAAACGATAACTTCGCAAATTTCGGGAATTGTATCAGAATGCTTCAAAACGGATTTCAATGAGAAATTTTTCAATCATTTTTATTTTAAAATTCTCCGAGCCATTGCAATAGCTTTATTTTCTACGAAATTTCGCTAAAACGAGAACCTCTACTATATGGTGGCGCCGTGTCAGAGTTACGATTTATAGTAATATTTCCAGCCGAATCCTATGAAACTTTCATTATTGTTCAAATTTTTTGTGAGGGAGGGATTGCTTGTAGCATCATGTTAGGTAATACTGGACAGAGTAAATCCAGCGAAATCATGATCTATTCGCTATTCTCACCAAAATCACATACAAACTGAAATAGGGACATCCCTGTAATGAATGCATTGCTTTCCAATATGTTTCTTTTTAAATGGTTATCACTTAATCTTTTCAGCAGTGTATTAATTATACACGTTAGAGACTGAGTTAGGGACAAGATCTAATTTTCCGCCATTTTATTGTTACCTAAAAGATAAAATGAGCCGAAAATCGTGCAAATCCGATTTTTATGACCGTGTAATTTAGGTACAACCATAAGAAGAACGAGATACCACCGTATTCGAGGATCGTTGGATCGAATGCGCTGACGCTTGTGGAGAGCAACAGCTCATTGCTTAGCAACAAATAAATAGGGTGATTCGCATCAATAGGTACCAAGCGTTATATAGATAATTTACGAACGAGATGGACAAGACGGACACAGTCAACGAGGTAAGAGTTTCCAATTAGGTCTAACTTTTTTTGTTTTTCTCCGATATTGGTTGGGAGGAAGGACTGGCAGGTTGGCGTTGCCTACCATCTGCGACGATCATGATGAAATTATTGGTTATCATGAATATTTTTTACCAGTTTGATCTATGAACCAGTCTGCCTGATAAATTAGCTTGCACGTAATACCTTATTCGGAAACGTACAGGATCGTTTTGTCGCGCTTAAAATTGTTAGTTTGAAGAAAAATTGCTTCCTTGTCGTTGCATCAGTCCATTAGGATCTCCTCAACTTCAGAGCACGCGATTGACAGTTTCGGCCTGGACCGCTCACTGTCGTTTGCTACATGAAGGGTTTTGTGGGACCAGTGGTTTTGGGATTCCCCAGACCCCTCGGCGACAATCGTATAGTTTCGGAATTCCATTTCGGCTGTTGTAGGCAACAACCACTTCCTACCATTCATTTACAGTTAGTTGAATTACTTTAGAGTCCCATTGAGATCATAATTATTTTAAAAAGTGTTGATTTTTTTCTTATTACTTTTTTAATAATTTGAGTTTACTAATATAGTGCAGAGGATGTCAGAGATTATGCATAATTATGAAGATTCGTCTTACAAATATTATATTTTGTAATACCTTAGTGGGTTCATAGTTAGAAAAATACGTAAAACAATACGTTTTAGGGTATGTACCCTTCTCAGGACAGACGAATCCAACTTCAGTTCGTACACACAGTTTTTACTCGTATTATTTTTTCGAAAGAAGCATTAGTAAGAGCTTCTCAGGTTGTTCATTTACATATTTAAATTTTCTTGTATTGTTTCAAGATTATTAATAGAAACAATTTTATTATTCAAACTTTCAAAATTTCCAAAGCAAAAATTGTAAAAGTTCGTGGGAAATAGTCGTAGTCATGAAGACATTTTAATTAAGATGATCACTGATTTATCGGCCAAAATTATATTGACTACCTGGCACTACAAAAAACAATCAAATCTACTGAACGTAACCCCAACTTGGGTTGAGGCAAAAATTAACAAAACATAATTATGTTTAATAATACTTAAAACTTTTTGAGATATATAGGTACATATAGAGATGTCGAAATCATACTGGAAACGTTAATATTGTAAAAATATCAGTATATGCATGTATTTTAAAATTGCTTTATTAATATAATAAACTCCGAGATTTGTGAGATGATGGAGTGATTTTATTCATTATGTATACAACCTGACGTATTCCTTTCTTCCTTCTGCGTGTATCTACATAATTATTAATTATCTAGACTTCATACACGTTTTTATTGGTATCGATTGGAATGCGTTCATATAGCCCTACCATTAGGTTTTATTTTCTGGTACGTAATATATTTCATAATTATAATCGTAGTTATGTACTATTTACAACATTTACTAAAAGTTTGATTTAATGTGTTATAAGTCAGAATAATTACTTTTTGAGATTTCCATAATAGGCGCTATCCCATTCATGATTGAAAAAAGTCTGAATTTTTAAACATTTTCTAAATTATGTATATATGGTTTTGTTCCCAATCTCATAAAGAACTAATTTGCATGATAGTTTCATCATACTATCACTCTCAAGAAAGTTAATGAGGTAAATTGAATACAAAACTGTTATTTCAAGGGGTGGTCTTCATCGCTTTTGTCTATGAACGCCCTTCGACGGGGTAGGAGTGCCGAGGCGGGGGGTCTGAATTTAAGTTGAGCCTTGGGTTTCCACCGCAATTCTAGTCCCTCTTCCCCGACACAAAGTGAGCCGTCCAGGTATTATATATAGGTGGTTTTGGCGGAACCATAAATATACAGATACTGCTTGTAGATGCAGACATTTTTTTAAGTAAAACTAAACCAAGAATGTAGTGAAATGCTGCAAACCGCATATATTTCTATCTCAGTCTGTTCTCAAGATATGATTATTTCGTTTTTTTTTTTTTTTTTTTTTAAATTTTTTTGTTAAGAAAACCCGTCTTTTTTTCCTCTCAAACTGGAATTTCTCCACTTTAATTAATTTAATTTCAACTTTTGACCACATTTTCGGAATCAGCGTTAAATTGTTTATGAGCATAGTGCACTTTGATTCAGGAAAATCTTCTAGAGACCACAACAGCTACCAGTGGCGGCTGGTCAGGGTAGGCAAGGTAGGGACCGCCTGACCAGCAATCTAGAGTCGCAAAAAATGGAAAAAAATGAAGCTTCATTTTTTGTAATTTTTTTTTCTTCAAAAATGAATTATTTTTATTAAATCAAACATTGTGCATGCTTAGAGTGGAATGAACTAAGTACCTAGTTTGTTATGAGCAGTCCTTAGGAGAGAAGATGAGGAAATAGTAACAATGAATCCAAAAACAGCGACAATGGAACAGAAGCAGATATAAAGTAACTAGCTGTTAAGAACGCTGAACGGCCCAAGCGCTCTCTGTCACGGTCAGGCTGTAAATGATTTCTAGGCCCCTCGCCTTTGAACTCCCATTCAAAAAATTTCTGTTCGTTTGATCTTGAACAAACTTCATTCATGATCAGCGTAGCTCTCCCCTCCAAAGCAACTGAAACAGGGCAGGCGACTCCCTCCCACCCGGCCCTCACCTGCTGGGTGTTTTCTATGGTTTTTCGAATCGGTAATTTACGGTTGAACCGAACACCTCGTCTCTCCCCCCCCCCCCCCCCCCCTCCCCCCATGTCAGGCAAGGTAGCAAGTAAGTATGGCCATTCCTTGGTTGTCTTGAAAAAGGTAGATGAATGATTGAAATGAAAAGATGTTGTATGGACCATTTTTAACGTGATTTTCGTACTCTTAACAGTACCTACTTATGTAGCAGGCAAATTCATCATTTGTTATTGTCAGTTCAAATCGGAATCACGTCGTTGTCTGACAATCAGTAGCTTCCTTGTTTCTGGAGTGTGGGTACCTACTAAATAATACTGAAAAAAACATTTTTTTCCTGTCGCCTACCCACGATTGACCCATCAGAGCCGCCACTGACAGCAGTTCAAACATAGACCAATTAGAAAAAATAATATTTCTGAAAATCTTTAAAACGTTACAACTCTTCCAAAAAATTCTAGGAAACTTGCAAATCTCATGAAAACTGCTTCATTTAATAATCTTTCCCACGGTAAAGTCAATTTTACGTTTACTTTGCTATTCAGGGGAGACATTTTTGTTTTAATGTTAAAAAACGAGATTTTTTCAATGAAATCGAGGAATGAAATTTTTCAAATGAAATTTAATTTTTAAATTAATTTTTTTATCTCAGATGGGAATGCTAGCTATTGCACCACCGTGTCTACGTCAAATGATGTGGTTTAAATTAACACTGTAGATTCAGATGGCTTTCACGCTATCACTAAATGTTTTGAGGAACAAAAAATCCCGCACTATACCTATCAAAATAAACAGGATTGGCCCATAAAAGTAATGATCACGGGCATCCACAAATCATGGTCAACCGAGGAGGTCCTCCATGATCGAAGAGACCACTTTGGCTCAAACAGCGTACTCCAAGTAAATATTAAGCTGGAGTAGAAATAAAAAATTCCAATGGATATGTGCATTGTTGATTTTCAAAAAGATCTCGATCTCTAGAAAATTTAGAAAATAAAGCAGGTTCTCAAAGAGTGCGTAACAGTGCAAATCAAATCAACAAAACATCCATCTCAGTGTAAAAGGTATCAGGATTTAACCACACTAGAAACTACTGTGCGAAGCCACCTCGGTGTTTCAAATGTGCCAAAGGTCATTTCACTGAGGATTGTTCCAAACTCAAAGAAACCCCAGCTAAATGTGCCAACTTTTCTGGAGACCACACTGCAAATTATTGTGGCGAGACATAGACATTTAAATCTAACTCAACAACAGAATCAGGGGAAATCCCAGCCAGCACCAGAGAAATCCATCAGTACAAAGAAGTTTGTTCCAAAAACGCCGTTATTGTGCAATAAAAACCTAATTCTAGGCATTGCAGGTCAGAACCCAAATTCGGAATCATATTCGAAAGTTTGCAGAATAAGAAAGTCCTACTATAGCAGCCAACCAGGAGGCGATCGATCGATCCCATCAATAAGGAAATACAAACCAAAATAAAATTTTCGAAATGCTCACAAAACTAAGCCAGAGTGTAAGCAATCTGGATTAACATGTTGGCAGAATCGAAACCACTCGTCAAAAAAAAAAAAAAAAAAAAAAAAAAAAAAAAATCAAGATGTTTAGTGCTAAAATGCTTTGTTGGAATGCCAATGGACTCATGTCACGGAAAAATTAGCTCCAATTAACCCTCGACTTCAATCTAGTCGACATTTTTTCTTCTTTCTTCATCAAGTCTTATTTTTGAGACGCATTTTACCAAAGATCATATCTCAAGCTCAAAGGTTACAAGTGCTACCATGCCATTCATCCTAGCAACAATGCTCGTGGTGGCAGCGCAGTAATAATTAAAGAAAACCTATACCATCACGAGCAAGTCAAAATAGAAACTGAAGCATTTCAGGTATGTGCTATTGAAATCAAGACTGCTTCTTTTATGATTACTGTTGCTAGTAGGTATATATTGCCCACCAAAATGCAACACTGCATGTGAAGAATACAAGAATATCTTTGGTCAACTTGGAAACCGATTCATCCTTGGAGGGGACTTCAATGCAAAAAAAAAAAAACATTCTGGGACGAACTAAATCACTCGCGACGAAGTTGTGGAAACCCATTTCAAAACGGAAGTTAGTGAAAAACGTTGTCTATTTCCATGAAAAATAAAGAGTTACAATGTTGAATCGATTTCGACGGTTAGGCTATCATCAGTAACAAACAATAACCACGGCGGTCCTGGCAGTCGGAGATAATAACATCAAGTCCATTGCCAAGTTAAACTGGTCCTTATTCTGCATAGAACAATTGACAGCGAAATGGAGAATCAGAATAAATGAAACTAAGTCAGTACACGTCGACATCACTACCAAAAGAATTGATTATGTATCGGTTTATCTCAAGGGCAAAGTTATTCCTTATGCTAATGAAGCTAAATACTATACTATACTAAATACAGGTATAACACTCAATACCTGAATATACGCAAGCCCCCCTCACCCATCACATTTTGGAACACCCCATCAATCTGATTCAAATAAGTCCTTACAAAAGTGCTTACTTATAAATTACCTATTAGGACCAAACTACTGAGATCAACCCCCACTCCCTCTCCACAAACACCCCCCCCCCCCCCATATTTCAGATTAAAAATATTCTTGATAGGAAACCCAAACGAACGTTCAGACTAATCCAATTTAATTTGTCCGAACATCAGATCACCAGTTCGTTTAGTTATGACCAAATTATTCAATTTAACCACGCCCTCCCCCCCTCCGTTTTTTTTCTTACCACAAACACCTAGAAAATTTTTTAATAGCCTATGATTGAGGTTGACGCAATCTAAACATATTCGCCCAATCAGATCCCCAGTTTGTTCAGTGATGTCGAAGATACCCCTTTCCAAACCCCCTTCGCCAAAAACACCCCTATGGGTCGGGATTAACTATTTCTAAGTAGGCTGTGGTTTTTTTAGTGTTTCCAAACATATTTTATCAATTAGGTCCTCAGTTTACTAAGTGATGTTGAAGATACCACTATTCCACCCCCACCTCTCCCTCAAAATACCCGTTATGGTTGAGATTTGAAAATTTCAAGTAGTTTAGGATTCAAGTTAGAGTATTCCAAACATATTTAATCAATCAGATCCTCAGTTTATTCAGTGATGTCCAAGATACCTCATCTCACCCCCCCCCCCCCCCCACCACACTCCTCTAAGAGAACACCTCCTTTGGGTCAGATTTGAAAAATTTTTAAGTAGCTTGTGATTTGATTTAGTGTAATTCGAACATATCCCCAGTTTATTTAGTGATGTCCATGATACCCCATCTCCCCCAAGATCACCGCATTCCCCCCCCCCCCCCCCCCCCAAACACTAATGGTCGGGTTTGAAAATGTCAAGTACAAGTTGGAGCAACCTGAAAATATTTCAACGATCACGTCCCCAGTTTATTTACTGATGTCCATGATAACCCATTTCACCCCCCTCCTCTCCCAAAACACCCCCTATGGGTCATATTTGGAAAATGTTAAGCAGCTTGTGGTTCAAGTTGGAGTAATCCAATCACATTCCACCACTCAGATCCCCGGTTTGTTCAGTGATGACAAAGATCCCCCATCCCCCCCCCCCTCCTCCCCTAAAACACCTCCTATGGGGCAGATTTGAAAAATTTCAAGTAGCCTGTGATTTAAGTTAGAATAATCTAATCGCCCAATCAGATCCCCAGTTCGTTCAGTGGTGTCCAAGATACCCCATTTCACCCTCTGGCTCAATTTTTAAAAACTTCAAATAGCCTATAATTTAAGTTGGACTGATACAGATATTTCCCCCCCCCCCCCCCCCCCCCCGCTCATATCAGTTGTCCAATGACCCCTGTAACCGTGAAAAGTGGACAAACAACGAACAGACAGTCAGACAGACAGAGAAAAATTGAGAAAACGATACCAATCGTCTACAAATAGCATGAAACGGAAAAGAAAAGGTGAATTTCATGATTCTAATCAATTTACAGACAGACATACATACAATTTTATTAATATAGATAGGTGCGAACTACCTATCTTCCGGCTGGTGCTTCCGGAAAAAAAAGGCTGATGTGCTCTGATTAATTACTTATGTACTAAATTCTTGGAATTTTAATAGGATTTGCAAGAATTGGTTTATATTTCAACTATTAATTTGTGAATTATTATAATTTCCATATTTAAGGGGCTCGAAGATGGCGAAAGTGAACCAAACGTGGATGTGTTAGATGCCGTGAAGTTCTCAAGCTCATTCAAGCATCCAAATGATGGATACAACTCAAATTGCCCCAAAATTGCAGGAGCTAAACCGAGAAGCAAATCCAAGGAAAATCACCGTGGTTGGTAAACCATAGGCCAAATGTTTAGATCAAGTAGTCATCGCTGATGTTTAGGACTTTTAGTGGAGTAGCCATAATCCTCGCTCCCGATTTGTTAGAATTTTGATGTGTTTTCAGGAGGAGATTACCTGATAGAGATCAACGGAAGCACTCTGAGTGTGCACGGGCAAGGTGCACTCCGTTTTATCGATCGGCCGTGGAACGCGTCCAAAGCTAAAGATGTCACCACAGTCAAATTCAGCTCGCTCGATTTCAACTACATCGCCTTAGTATTAAACAAGATAAAAAACCGATTCCCGAACGCTGAACACTTTTTTTTCACGGAAACAAACATATTTTGTTTGGGTCAAATCAACGCACTAGCCGATATTCAAGGTCTTACTTCTTTAACCATCGATCCAAAAGGTAACCCGATCATGGATAAAAACTGGAGGAGCTATGCCATATACCGCTTATCACACTGGGGACTGAAACAAATCGATGGAAATCAGGTAATCATGTTTATTAATCGTTCGTTACTTCTGATAGTACAAAGTGCGGTAGGGCCACGGGTTTTGGACATTTTACTTAATTCCCCCTCAAAGAGACATTCTTTATATTACTTTCCTTACTTAACCCGGAAGGTGAAGGGGCATTTTGTTAAATCTGAATCCATATATATCGATTCATGAGAATGTGTGTGTGTGTGTGTGTGTGTAAAGTAAATATGACAGAAATGATCTGCGCCAAGCGATATCTGAGCTAAAAGGAGTGGCTCCTAATAACATCAAGGTCATTGCCGCTACCGTGTCATGGCGCGGGGTGTGGTGCGGGAAAAGCGCCACGGAGTTACTCAAGTTGGGCATCTCGGCAGGAGTACTCCGTGGTATCACCACCCGCGTCCTGAGGGGTTCTTACTTGAACTGGTGTTCATTTTATAGGGGTACTTCCTTTCTTTCATCACATTCTTCCTCCTCGTCGTGCAACTTCCTTTATCCCTAGAGCCGGCGTCGGGTAAACCTGGGCGTCCTCCCCACTTTTTTAAAAAACTTTACTTAAAAAAAAAAAGAAAAAAGAAAAGGTAACTCGTGTACACGATTGCTACCTTACGGTACGAGATTACAAAAATTCCAATTTCGGGGTTGGGTTTTTCACCCAAGAGGTTTTTCACTGTAGAAAAATCAGCTTTAAATGATCATTTTTAGGGGGTTAAAAAATCAGAATAGGTGAAAAAACGTCGTTTTTAGCACTTTTTTTGCCTTTTCTCAAAAATGGCTCGAGGGATTTTGGGGTCATTCCATGTCAATTCAACACACCCAATTTACCTCACCATATTAGATTTTGCTCAAATTTGGTATACTCACAGTAGGTGTTGAGACTAAGAAAAATACCAAATTTTAAATTTTTATCTCAAACCGTTTCTTAAATATGGCTATGTAAAACTTACAAAATCTCGCCAAAAAACCATGAACGGATTTTATACTATTCGCTCTACGAACTGTCCTAATTGAGCTAGAGAGCTGGGGGAGGTCTCATTTTGCAGCTTTTTTAATGCTCTTTCCAGTGATATACAACAGGACATAGGTTCTAATAACAAAAATTTTGTCAAAATACAAATTGAAATTTTGATTTAATTTTTTTCCAAAAAGTACATAATTTAAAATTTTCAAAATATTCCTATAAATACTTAGTACTGTTGTAAACAATGTGACAAAATATAAATATGGGGTGATGATGGGTTCATTGTTAAAAAAATATATTCCTGACACTAGTTTTCCACTAATAGCCCGGTTATGACTAAACAATAAACATATTACGTACTTTTACCAAAGAGGTGAGCTATTTGATTAAATATATAAAGGAATACTATGTATAAAGGTAAAAAATATCAGAAATATTAATTCAAAATACAATCTTGTTAAAACAAAACCAATAACCATAGATATACTCCAATAAAAATTAAGTTATTTAGGTTGTTTACTTTAATTTTATACAATTTAAACCAAGTTAAACAAAGCCTATTAATTAGTAAAACAATAATCTTGAACATTTCTATAACAATGAATTTGAAAAAGGTATGAAAATAGTCTACTTAAATAGTTATGTAATAATTCTGGTACAAACAGATTAATCAAAATTTACATAATATTGTGCATATTTATGATGATGAAGTAGGTATACGAGTAAATGTAACACAATTGGTGCAGTACTAACGATAATGTTTAAACAACTACCTAGATTAACACTAACCTGAAGAAAAATTAAGTTTTGAGTTGACAGCAGTTTCCCTAAACATTATCTCAGTTTACGGAATTACATTTTGTAAAAGCCAGTTGGGTTTTCGCCAAGATCGCTTTCAGCTAGATTTACTTTTTTTTCTACTTTTTTTACTCTTAGATACATTTAGTTACCAACTCGTATACCTACTTCATCATCATAAATATGTACAATATTATGTAAATTTTGATTGATTTGTTTGTACCAGAATTATTACATAACTATTTAAGTAGACTATTTTCATACCTTTTTCAAATTTATTGTTATAGAAATGTTCAAGATTATTGTTTTACTAATTAATAGGCTTTGTTTAACTTGGTTTAAATTGTATAAAATTAAAGTAAACAACCTAAATAACTTAATTTTTATTGGAATATATCTATGGTTATTGGTTTTGTTTTAACAAGATAGCATTTTGAATTAATATTTCTGATATTTTTTACCTTTATACATAGTATTCCTTTATATATTTAATTAAATAGCTCACCTCTTTGGTAAAAGTACGTAATATGTTTATTATTTAGTCAAAACCGGGCTATTAGTGGAAAACTAGTGTCAGGAATATTTTTTTTTAACAATGAACCCATCATCACCCCATATTTATATTTTGTCACATTGTTTACAACCGTACTAAGTATTTATAGGAATATTTTGAAAATTTTAAATTATGTACTTTTTGGAAAAAAATTAAATCAAAATTTTAATTTGTATTTTGACAAAATTTTTGTTATTAGAACCTATGTCCTGTTGTATATCACTGGAAAGAGCATTAAAAAAGCTGCAAAATGAGACCTCCCCCAGCTCTCTAGCTCAATTAGGACAGTTCGTAGAGCGAATAGTATAAAATCCGTTCATGGTTTTTTGGCGAGATTTTGTAAGTTTTACATAGCCATATTTAAGAAACGGTTTGAGATAAAAATTTAAAATTTGGTATTTTTCTTAGTCTCAACACCTATTATGAGTATACCAAATTTGAGCAAAATCTAAAATGGTGAGGTAAAATTTAAATTTAAAGTGTGTTGATTTGACATGGAATGACCCTTTGATGAAATTTACAGGAGTTACTCCTCTCCTGGGTACAAATAATATCTCATACCCTTCGTGCCTGAGAAAATACTCTGAGGGATGTAATGAGCAAAAAACCTTCAAAAATAGGTGAAAACAGCCATTTTTAGCACCTTTTCAGCACTTTTTTAAATCTTTCCTTCAATATGGCCACTAAATGATGCAATAGAACAATTTTTTTATCTCTTCAGTGTTTTGTTCCATCTCTGAAGGGTGAAGTCGTGAAAAATCTGAATTAAAGTTTTTTTACTTTCCTTACTAAACCCGAAGGGTGAAGGGAAAGTCTTGCAATCACCATGAAAATCAATTTCTGAAACTTATGCTAGTTTTGCTGTAGGAAGTGTCTTTCAAACGTTCCACGTTCAAGCAAGAGGTTCTACTTCAAAGTTCAGAGTAACTACGTTTCGACGGAATAAGGAAGAACGGTAGTTCGAAAACTGTTTTCGTCTACATTTTTGTTCACTAAAATCGGAAAACACAATTTCATGTCTCGAAAACCTTTTTTGATTTTTTTCACTTCTAAGTTGTTTTTCGTGTTTTTGACCTTACATCACCAAACTGACCATATCTTCCCTAACTTACAATATAATCTTGAAAATAGATATATCGTTGGAAAGAGCGTTAAATTTCCCATCTCTCTATTGTATTTAGATTATTTTTGCAGTAGGTCACTTAGGCAAAAAATGAACTAAACAAGAATTTCTCACTTTTTTAAAAATGACTGTGTCTGTTTAAAATGACTGTGTGCGTTATGTATTGAATCAAAATTGTAAAAAACTATACGCGTTGCGGGAAAAACTTGCCCAAAATCTCAGCTTTCCAATGGTATAATGAATTTTCATTTTACTTTGTTAATTGGGGGAGAAAAGAATGTTTGTATGTTGAAAAAGGTGGTTTTTTCTGCGAAATAAAAGGTTTTCGTGAGAAATTACCCCCTAAGAAAATACGAGTTTGGGACCAGTTTTTACGTATTTTTTGCAGATCTCCGCAATTCCGTATTAACCGAGTTTCACACATTAAGTAACTTGTTTTTAGTTTATTTATTGTGCTCAATTTTATGTGTTTTTAAGGATAAAACTTGTTAGTGTTGAAGTCTAAAATTAACTTATACCGGAGCTGGAGATATCTGCGAGTGTTACCATTCGATTCAGCGAGAAAAAATACCAAGAAACCAGCACCAAACTCATATTTTCTTAGGGGGTAATTTTTCACAATAACCCTCGATTTCATAGGAAAAACCACGTTTTTCAACATGCAAACATACTTTTCTCTCCCAATTAACAAAGTAAAATGAAAATTGGTTATACCGTTGGAAAGCTGAGATTTAGGGCAAGTTTTTTCTTTAACGCGTAAGGTTTTTTACAATTTTGTTCCAATATTTAACGCACCTTCAAAAAACAGTAATTTTCAAAAAGTGAGAAATTCTCGTGTTTAGTTCATTTTTTCGCCTTTGTCACCGACTGTAAAAAAAAAATCCAAAGAGCGTAAAATTTAACGCTCTTTCAAGCGATGTATCTATTTGTAAGATTATATTGTAATTTAGGGGAGCTGTGACCGTTTTAGTGATGTAAGGTCGAAAACACGGAAAAAAAACTTGGAAGTAAAAAAAAATAAAAAAATCGAGGGTTTGAAAAAAATTGCACCGAGGAACTTTTTGTTGGAAATTAGTTGTAGAATCGATCCCTAGGAGATTAACAGTCTTGTATGAACATGCTGTATTTATATTTCATTAATACGTATTTGCCGATAAATAGATAAAAAATGCAACAAAAAAGCGAAAAATCCAAAAAATTTTGAATTGTCGAATATTGTTTTGAAAGAGTTTTTTGCCATAAAATTGTTAGTTAATAATTCCTTTTTGTTGAAATTCCTGAATTTTCAAAGCAATTCAACATATTACACATAGTACGATAATTCGCGAAGATTAACTCATATGATCATGATGCATGACTGGAACTTTTTTTGTCGCACGATGTCTAGGAAACAATCCATTTTTAAATCAGAATGACAGAAAATAGTATAGTCTTTATGTTTATTTTGTTAATGGAAGTACATACCATTTTTTAATGGAAGTAGAAATGCCGCACTAATCACGTTTCAATTAAGGCAATTAATGAATCATTTATACAGAGAATGGGTGGCACCCTTACAGGTCACAGTTGCTGAGCTGTCAGCCAGTGACACAGAATTCAAAGGATTGAGTGAAATAGTTATTTCTTGCTTACCGGATAATCTTCTTGAGCCCCTTCTGGAGCGCTTGCAGCTGAATCAAACGATCACCAGACCTCGAGAGTGGTTGGACATGGCGGAGCCTTCCATCAGAACAGTTGTCGCCAAAGAGGCCTTGCAGTGGCGGAAGACTAAACAGGTCTGTACCAACCAGAGTTGGAAACTGCTAAATTTTTGAAAAGTTTCTCCATGGATATCCGTTTTGGAATTGCTTAAAAAGTTTCAAAACTATTCCTGAACAGTGAACATTTCAAATAAAATTTTGTGTGGTGTATGTTACTGCGTTACCTTGGAATCAAGATGAAACGTTTTCGAAGAAAAATAAAAAATCTGAAAAGAAAGGTTTAGTTCGATAAGCTTTTCGTACACGAAAATTAACTCCAACTGCTTTAAATGTGCTTAAGAAAATTTTATAATTCCTCATCTAAGATAGCAGAATATTATGATCACGTTTTTTTACTATCAATTAAAGCGGAAAAATAGAAGTTTTAGAAAGAAATCGATTGTAAAAAATAATACCTTTATAATAATAAATAATAATAAAAATATAATTACGGAAAAATAGAAGTTTTAGAAAGAAATCTTAGCCTTTTTAAATGGCTATATAGCGCCTGTCGTTTTCACTTTGAAACTCCTACTACAAAAAATCTGGCTTGTAGGATTACAGTGGGATGATCATCTTCCTAATGATTTATTTCAAGAATGGATTTTGATTACTTCAGATCTTCCATCTCTATCTCAGCTTCGTATTCCTCGCTATATTATGGGTCATGCCAATTGGAATTCGGCTCAGCTCATCGGCTTTGGTGATGCATCTCAGCAAGGAATGAGCGCGGCGCTTTATCTTCGTGTGGTTCAAAGCGATGGTTCTGTGTCTTGCAACTTGATAAAATCAAAAACCAAAGTAGCTCCACTCAAAACGGTCAGTATACCTAGGCTCGAGCTTTGTGCTGCCCTTCTACTATCTCGCCTAGTTCATTCTGTTCAGACCATGGTGGATACCCTTCAGGTTCAGGAATTGTATCTCTTCACTGACTCCACCACTACACTTTCGTGGATTCATACACCACCTTATAAATTAGTCACATTCGTTGCGAATAGAGTGGTTGAAATCACTGACAATACTCCCATATCATGTTGGCGGTATGTACCTACTTCACAAAATCCGTCAGATATAGCAAGTCGCGGTTTACTCGCCTCCGAATTAATTACATGTGACATGTGGTGGCACGGTCCTTCCTTTTTGCTGTGTGACTTGTCACAATGGCCATCTCGTCAGTTCATCATTCCAGACACAGTAACCTTTCTTGATCGAGGACGAAATTTCATCGGCTGTGCAAGGGAACTCAAAGAAATAAATCAGTTTCTCCAACAATCGAGGACATCTTTCATTGAACACTTAGATCATCATCCCCCCTATTCTCCGAATAGAGAATGAAGAAATGAACATTGGGAACAAGAGAAACGCCTAAATATACCTTCACACCCTCATGCAAGTTTCTTTGAAATTTTGATTAATTCTAAATTTAGTTCAAACACCCTTCTGCTTAGGGAGTTACGGATTGTAATTACCACTTACGATCCTGCTCGAATTTCTGAATCAATTAATGTAAGTTACAGGAAAAAGGTACTGGAATATAGTTTCCCAATACAAAAACGCAGTTGGACAAATTAACAAATATTTGAATGGAATGAAAAACAATTATTTGCATAAATTGCATTGAAACCAATAACTGGCATTAAGAGCCGCGTACGCTAACCACGATGTACACACAAAAGGCATAAATCATTATGAATTTTCCCCGAGAAAATCCGTGTATGTTTTGTTTATTTAAAAGACAGTTTTTCCAAGATTTTTAGCGCATTTTGTCCTTTTTTTTAAGCGCTATTGTACATTCACTTTGTCCGTTTATGCATGTATGTATTGTGTATCCACGTAAATACGCTCCAACTCGAGAACGGCTGGATCGAAATTGACGGGGCGGGTCGCAGAATGATTAGCTAGTCATTCAAAATAAAGTGGTTGCAAATATCGTCACTGATAATCAGCAGCGTGAGCAATGTACCTCTGTGAGTCATGTACGACAGGATTTAAAATTGCTAAACCAACCTAATCAGTTAACTGAACTCTTAACGCTAATTTCTACGCCATTTATCCTACGAAGCTGAAATTCGGAACAGATGTGAGGCAGGTAGAGTATGATTTTCACTTGCCCAATCACCCATGATTGAGCTCTTAACGTCAATTTATATGCAATTTATCCTACGACACTGCTCCGTTCAAGCGTTGGATGTTCCCCGAAATTATTTTTTCATAATTTCTTGTGAAACACTATTCTACTTAAAAGAAAGTTCGTTTAACATGTGGCTCACCACATGAGTACTGATTTATATTTTTATACCATCAAATCTTTTAGCCTGAACTCCCTCACCAAAAACTTTGTCCAGAATAGAACTGTGACAGATAGGAATGGCAACGCTCCCGCATTTCCGACTGACTTAGGGCAACATCCTGCCTTTTAGCAACCCTCCCTCGGGACCTCCAGTTTTCTTTTTAAGACTGGAGTTCATATTGAAGCCGACCAGGAGGATTTGGTGCGGCTGGCTGTTGAGTTGCTGAATGGCTTGGAGAACAAAGTCATGGCCAATGTCTTGAGTTGTGGAGGAACCATCAATTCCATTTACTTGCGGATGTACTGGAGGGAGCTGGGGATAAACAAGTTTTTACCCTCTCTCTCGTAGCGTATGGACTTGAGTGCTCCCAGCCCCAATCCTAGTTAGTCCGGGAGCCCACCCTCCTTTTTCCTACCTCATCTTAGGGAAAAGGAGTAGTGTAAACCTGTACACTTACATTCGAATGCTCATTAAAATTGTCGTCATCATTCTGGAGCTATTTTTTCGCATAAAAACGCACGAAAATATCTGAGATATGGTTGATTTTAAGCTCCACACCGGCCTATCTTAAAGCTTTTTTGCTTGGAAACGCACACACACAGTAAAATTACATGATGCCTGCTTTTTAGTTAGTAAAAAAGGAACAAGAAAAAAAAAAAAAAAAAAAAAAAACATTGTCGGGAGCTAAAAAATGCATTAATTTGGCGCGCACTGGTGGTGTGGCCGCCAGCAAACAGGCGTATAAAAATCTCAATACGATGGTAAAGGCTCTTTTGGACAATTCGTGTGCGTTTCGAGCTTTTGGGGGGCATCCCCATTATAATCTATAATACATAGTAAACTTACCGTACACGTCGACTCGGTATGTTGCTGCCCCCTCCTCTCCGCTGCTGCTACGCTTAATCGACTATAGTAAGTAATATTTTAATCTGCTACTCAATACTATAGTACGTATTATATAAGGTTGGTATATGGGGCAGTACTTGTGAAATAATAAATGCGGTAATTTTTTTAGTTATTATTGCATGAACCAATCAACTTAAATCCAGGTACATTCAGGTTTAGATCTATTTGCGGCATTAACAAAAGCAGATCCTTTGACATTCAGGACATGTGGGCATTCTTCATACTTGCGTGCATGCTCAATCCATGGGTCGTCGTTCATTTCCCAATCTTGAATACCTCCTTCGCAAAGGTATCAGTAGGCAAGGTCACCCTGCTGTTCGTTATAGTGAAATCCAGCACTGCAGAGGTCGTCAACTAGATGTTGAAATCTTTGGGCCATCTTCTAAAAGTTGCATACCTCCCATCAAAGGTATCAAGCTTAGCAGCAGCCCCCACCTTACTCTGAGAAGGAGAAGGTACATCCATTGCCTTGCTCATTTCCTCCGCGAAATTCGATACATTATTGGTTAATTCGAGGCTCTCAACAAATAGGCTATCTGGGCTCCAGCGCTTGTGCACCTCCAATGGGACGTCAAAATCTCTCCATTTTCCGAGAACAATTTCACCGAAATTGCATTGCACCCTATGGCTGAACAGTGTGTAGAAAAAGCCCGCCTTAGACAACTCAATACCCTGTGGTTTATCAAGGGGCCAGTGCAGAAAACTTTCCAACCTGTCTGACTCTATATGGTACTCCATTGCTGATGGTGGTATTACAAGCTCTGAGGCTGTGTAACTTTAAAGCCTCCTTTTATACTCTACAAGATCAAGGATCCGCCGCCGCCTAAGAGCAGTTGTTGAAATGGCTGCTATTTGGTGTATCCACAAAGTAACCTCCAATATGCATAGACTCCAAATTGTGGATCTTTTGCAAAAAATCCTCCAACTGTGTCATCATCCTGCAGAAGTCCATGTATGGTGTGTACCGCAAGTAGGTGTGGTAGGCTGGTTGAGAGGCAAGCTTGACAAGTCCGGTAGGTTGATTAGCTGCAACAGGGGTAGTCATAGTGCCCGCATCCAATATTCGCTTCATCTGTTGTTGTGGTTGCCTGTCGTCTGACAGATCTCCCATTCTTGTAGCGGCGTATTACAAGGGCAAGGTGTAATACAAGCAGCACTATGATAAGTGACAAAAACGAGTAGATCAAAAAGCTGTCTGTTGACGAACACAACGCGCAAAAGCACATTCTTTGACTTGATATAATCGTAAATTCTTTTATCTAGCCCGCCCACCTCACTTCCAACCAATTCAGCAACTAGTTGAGACAGTTGTGGCTTCACCTTGTCCGACAATGTAACATCCGCATCAGCTGCTGCTGCTGTATTTGCATGAAACTGCTGTATAATAGAGTGTGTAGAGCTTCCACTCTTAGAACCAAACCTGCTTACTGCTGCCATGGCAATGACAAACTACTCAATGATACCGAGCTCCTTCAACTCTTGTAAAATGGAGTGAATTTCTGGATGGTGAGCAGTGTGGCCAGCATGTTTCGAGACAAATAGTAAGCGCAAACAGTCCACTATTTCGTTAGGATCGTTGAAATAGACGTATGAAGGGTTGTACGAGTAGTTACCTGATTTCGGTAGCTGTACAAACCCACCCCCCACCAACGATGGCCTTTGTGGTGCGAGTTAATGTTTTGAGTAGCCTTTTGTATTTGAACCTACTCGTCATCAGAGGGCGGAATCTTGAAAAACCCTGATGGGCAACGTGACTTTGCGTAATCAAGTCTCTATAATTTGCACGGTCCTCTGCTGAATACTCTTTCGGATCGTTCAAAAACACCAAGTTTAGCAAACCTTGTGTAGCTGGAAACTTTAACTTATCGCCCAAATATATGTACTCTCCATCCATAGAAAGTACTTTACTACCTAAAGTCAGTCTACCATTCGCCCCAACTCTTGGTCCGTACACTTTGTCAAGGTCCAGCCCACCATCATCGCCAGTTAATAAGGGCCGTATAAATAGTCTGGCGTAAATATTGAACTGCCGCAGATGTTTCTCCATCTCACTTTTCCCTTCAGGTGTATGAACAAGCTCTTTCAAATCATCACTAGCTAGTGCCTCCTGTGGCTAATAGAGATTCCTCTTTCAGAAAAAAGAGGGAGGGTTCGAAACAAACACCTGAGATCCATCGGGTTCTATTTTTATAAAGTCCCCTCCACCCAGAGTTTGAAACGGGTCATGCTCCTTCTCCACCTTCTTCACATCACCAGATCGTGGTGGTGGCTCTTGCCCTCCCCTCCTATCACCCCTGCGTCCCTCTTACCTACCCTCCAACGAACGTCTCTAACAATTTTTCAAGCGGGTAGACTTGGCCCAGGACATGGGCTGGTGGTAGATGCCAGTGGGTGACCTGGCTGCTGCTGCCTAAGAATATCTTTTAGGGGTTCAAACAATGTTGATGTGTCGAGTTTGGTTTGAAATTGTCCCCTTTGCATAAGTCGGTACTTTTGTTCAACAGCCTTTTGAGCCCTAACAAGCCTCGATGTGGTACGTTTCTCCTTCTGTAGCTGCTGCTGCAGACTGAACCAAGTAGGGCTTACACGCTCGGTAATATAAAGACGTCAAACCCCATCCTGTAGCGGCCCCGCTCCAACTCGTGCTCCTTATTTAAAACCAAAAAGGAGTTTTGACTCCAACTTCGATTGCAAATCTCCTTAAAGGCAGTGAAATCCATATCCCCTTGAACGTGATCGTCAAAAACGTGTCTAATGTTCAATGTGTCCCCTCTCACCCTTCCAACAGTATCATTCAATAAAGTTTATCACCGAAATTGAGGTGGAAACGAATATTAGGCCGCAGAAAACCCGATTTTTTTAAAAGATACTAATGAAAAAATTTTCTTTTTCCACCCTAAAATTTGTCATAGGGTGTTTGGTAAATCCCAGTCGAACATTTTAGGTAGGTCCGCTTTAGAAAAAATTGAATTTTCAGCGACCTGATCCCATTTTTGGAGTATCTCAAGCAGAGGCAAATAACCAAAATCGACTCTTGCGCCATAAAATGTTGGTAACGCTGTTGCTGATAATTAATTTTGCCTCTGTGTTCGGCTGAGACAATAACTTCTTTTCATTTCTTAACGAGAAAATTCCATAAGGATGGTGAAATACTTTGGAAATATTGTCCAAAATGTCGGGGGTACCTAAGTACTCTTCACGTGCTAGCTCCAGATGGTTTGCTCCCAGTTGTTAAATGCAAACAGTTATTCGAGCAATTCCTCAGACTTTGTTTCAGTCAAAAACAGGACCAGCAAGCTCTTTTTTTCTCTTATAATGAACTTGGATTATTTTGTTGTAGGATCACTTTTTCACTTATTGTTAATATAACGGGCGAATGGTCTGAGGGTAGATCATCGCTGTCCTCTACATTCATTTACATCCATTTGAGATCATCAATTGTTTAGAAAGTGCCTTTGAAAACTCCACAACTATAAATTAGAAAACGAACTCATTTATCGATAATGTACAACAGGTAGCCTGTCTGAGTACTCCATTAAGCCAAAGTTACAATTGTGGTAATCCAAAATTATATCCATTAGAACCAAGAAATCCCCTGAATGCGAATCTTAAAGTCGGGAAAAGATGGAAAAATATTAAAACTCCCGAAAACAAAACTATACCTTTCAGATAGGTACGTTAACAAACTGAAACGTCTGAATAAAACAATAAAAAATGAATCCGTTGAACATTATCTGAATAAGCTAACAGCAGAGAAGGACACTGAGTATTATCTCTTTAAGGTTAATACAAATATAAAAAGAACCAAAGTTTTCACATCACCAATCAAAACGGAAGACGGTACATGAGCCAGAAGTAGCCAGGAAAAAGCGGAATTTTTGCAGAAAATTTCTACGGAACATTTCAACCATTACCAAGTCAGACACCGGACGAAAAATAAATTCAAGTCGGTTAGAAAAAAAAAAACAGACGAATTCGAAATACTACAAATTATTTACACTGAAAGAACTTCAAACTTAAATAAAATGCAAAGCAACATCTATGCAAAAAAGACGCCTGGCTACGAATTGATAACGAGTTGAATAGTGAAGTAGCTTCTCCAAAAGGCAGTCCTGAAATCGCTTTAACATTATTAATACTGCTGATTGAAAATGTTAATACTGTTGGCCAGAAGCTGAAGGGTATGGTAAACCGGTTTGATGGTGAGGATCTGCCCGAAGAATTGTTGACTTCCGTTGAAGACATTTCAGAAGACGAGGAGGACGATGAGTGATAGATGCAATCACTCGCTCAACTGCAGTTCACTTTTTAGTTCATACAAATTTAACACTTCGCAAATGTGTCCCCTCAAGAAAAAAATTCAACTTTTGACCAATTGTTATGAAATAAAATAAGTTATAGCAATGCACCAATCCTTATCTTCATTTCAATATCCCGTTTGACAACGTCTGATTTTTGAAAGCATCTGCAAACCTAGTGTGACCAAGTAGTCCAAAAATGTGAGTGAATAACTTCTCCTTATGTTTTTTAACATTTTAAACAAATTGCTGATTTTGGGTGTCTGGTTTGGTTATATCCTTTGAAATTTTGTCTGCCGGAGTGAATATCATCCTTTGATACTCGGAAGAGTGAAATGTCGTACGATTTGTTCATCCCTCTTAAGAGGCAAATTTCAGTCAAATTTTGAATTTTAAAATGCTGTCTGATTTTTTAACGCTCCTTCTGACGACGTAGTTTCAACTTCAGGAGGAGAAATGTGAACGATTGACGTCAAATTCATGCGTCCCTCTTATTAGGTAATTTTTGACAAAAATTTCAAATTCGGGTGTCTGGTTTGCTTGTATACTTTGAAATGTTGTCTGAAGAAGCGAATATCAACATATACTACCCAGAAGAGTTGAATGTCGTTGGATTTTTTCATCCCTCTTATGAGGTAAATTTCAGTCAAATTTTGAATTTTAAATAGTTATGACTTTTGATTGCCCCTTCTGATCTAGCCTGACTAGGTAGTTTTAAGTTCAAGAGTGAAAATGTGAACGGTTGACGTAAAATTTATTCGTCCCTCTTATGAGGCAATTTTCGTCCAAATATTCAAAATTTAAAAATTTCCTACACCTAAACCCCCCCACGGGCTGGTTGTCAGAAAAGGCTTTTTCTTGCCTTCTCTAGTCTTCGATTCTAGAGGGTCAAACCTTTTCCCTAAGATGAGGTCGGAAAAAAAAGGGGGGGGGGGGGGGGGTGAGTGAGCCGCTGATGCACCCGGCTTCCACCAGGGATTCCTTAAACCGCATGTGTTTACTGGTACCTATCTCATCACGAGGCTCAATAGTGCCGTGACATAGCTCCACTTCAGCTGGACTCAATGTTATTTCTAACCATCGCTGAAACAATGCAAAGAATGATTGGTTGCTCAACCTCAAATTGTTTCCTCTAGTATGATGATTGAGTTGTTGGGTCGAGCCCGAACCATTTTCATCATTAAAAATGGGGGATGTGGGCCTGGGTTCTCCTACCTGTCATTTTGCTCACAACAAATGGTAGCTCGCTGTGTTCGATCATCTTCCATGTCTCAATATTTAATCATGCACTGTATGCTGTACATTTATTCATACTTACTGTTCGTGTAAATACGTTGACATAATATGTTCCATAGGAATACTCAATGTGGCGTGAGAAAGGAAGGATACATTTGCAGTCCATCATCTCTACGACGCTGTCCACTATAATGAAACTGAAACATCTCAACGGAGAATGGCCATCCATACTACGAGAAATAGTTAAAGACACCTTAGTTGATTATTCCCATTTGGACTCCTACATGAAGCAATGTCTTAACCAGATTAAACTGTAAATGTATTTTCTTCATAAGCTG
The DNA here is from genome assembly GCA_030762985.1 of Adelphocoris suturalis. Lineage (NCBI taxonomy): Eukaryota > Metazoa > Arthropoda > Insecta > Hemiptera > Miridae > Adelphocoris > Adelphocoris suturalis. The sequence goes on along the minus strand of CM061045.1, from coordinate 15,887,844 downwards.
GATAATTTTCTAACCTGGACCATATTGGACGAGCTTTTAAAACGCCATATTTGAAAAAATTGGTCAATACGGATGTGGCCAAATTGAATATATAAGTTGAGAGCTAACGTGTAGCGTGATGTTACAAATGCAATAGTTGGTTTTTCATAATATTTTTGATTTGAATATTTGCCCTCTATCTGATCAAAAAAAAAAAAAAATTGTCACTATTAAAATTCCATAAAAATACTACTTCATTTATTGCAATCCCTCAATTGTTTTTATTACGATCCGCTACGGGATTTCGACGTACAAAAATTTATACCAGGTGATGAGATTCAAATGTGATGGGAATGACATCTCTATTCGATGGCATTAACCTACCCATGAGAGAGTAGTTACAACATTTTTAAGATCACATCTGAACAACTTCTGCTGGCGATTCCTTCATTCTCTGTTATTTCTGTAGCAGGGAATTGAAATATGTACAGACCATCGGAGCTTCACTTGACCAATAATGTACCTAGATATTCGAGTTAGTAAGTGTTCTTAGAAGCTGAGAGGCAAGTGAAGAACAGAACAAATATACGCTAGAAGCACTACCTTGAAGGGCAGGTCTTTAATGTTTTTAAGGTACCTACCTACCGATGAAACTTCCCCTGTTGTGGTGGCTTGGGATTCGGCCTCAAAAAAGGATTAAAAATACAGCAATTGGAGTTTAATTGTTCATCAGACACCTTAACCAAAAGTTATGTTCGTACTCAAAATATATTCTCTATGACAGATTATACGCATTAGAACGTGCAATATTTCATTTGGAGCATCTCATAACCTTTGGGCATGCCCAGATATAAAATTCTCAAAACACCAGGGTACCAGGGAGTTTCTTACGAATCATTTGAATCTAATGGAAGCCACTTTAGATTCAATATTCGTGAAATGGTTGAGTTCAGTAGTTGGGCTCCAAGTTTGCAGTGTGCCCAGGTGGCCGGAGTGAAGACAAAGCAGCTCATGAAATATCATCCAGAAAAGGTGATATTCCCAAGATTTCGATACTAGCGCATCCTTACATCGAGGCAAGGCGATATATCATGTGACCCTGTGAAGCGTGACCTTGCTGTCATGGTGACGAGTAAACTATGCGAATCAGCGCCATTTTCTGTCAATCACCGCCTACATGCCTAGTCATCTTGCCTAGTTCAGTATACTGATTTATTTTTATTTTTAAATTATTCCAGGTAATAAATTTTATGCGAATTATATCAAGCAGTTATCTGGCGATGACTTGAAACGTTATGAACGCAAGATTAATTTGTGCGGTCGATATCCCTATGAAATGTGTGTTAGGGGTTTTTTCAAAAAATGAAGGGTTTGATCGTTTGAAGTTCCAGACATCAGCAGCGAAGATATTGCAGATTATTTAGTTTTCAGAACAGTTCTTTGATACAATTAAAAATCTGCAAATCTGTAGAGTCCTGTGAAAGTGGTCAAGTGAAAGGATGTACCATAAGAGCTCAGCCAGACAGGAGTATTAAGTATCGTCTTTGGAAAGGTGAGTACCTAGATAGGTAGGTATGCCTACCTACTTTCCGTATATTAGGTACCTACCTATTACATGCTGTTCATGCACTTCCATAGACAAAAACCGAAGTAGGTACCTAATCAATTTTTTTTCCCCTTTTGTTCCACAAATTTGGGTAACTGCAAAACTCGCCTAATAACTGCACTGACAATGCCGTTTTTGAGAAGTCTACATCACCTTCACAACAATGAGGTTCAAAGTTGTTTCCCCTATCGCCGGTTTTTAATTCAGCCAAATGCCTGATTCGAGATTCGACAAACTTGGTAAACAGCAGTTATAATCGTCGGCAGAGCAACAACTACCTACCTATCTAAGGAGTTTCGTTTCATGGTGTAGCAACAATCTGCCTTGTTCACTTCGACAAACTATCAATTCTATTATTTAACTATTTTATTCATTCAGTATAACTAGTAAAGCTCCCTCAGTTATAGTAATACGAACGTATAAAACGTGTGGTTGTAGGTGATAAAACTGTGTGCGCAGTGGCTATGTTGTAGGTACCTACACAGCAGTTCAGACATCTGAGAAATTTTCAATTATTTTTTCTTCATTCTTGTCAGGTTATACCCTCTCAAAGCTTAAACGAATAAAGTTCCTTAGGATACTAATTGAGACTTCGGATTTGATTATTAAGTAGGTACCTAGTCCAAATAAATACTCGTTCACTATTATATCGTTATCGTTGCCTTTAACCAGGGTTAATTGGCTGGCGTGATTATTGCGATTATTTAGTTGAATTGAAATTATGTTACTGTCATACTACTTTCGCAAAACCAAACTTCTGAGCAATATCGCTATAACCACGTATTTGGTTGACGTAAGATGACAAACTTCTTGTGAAATACAGGTTGGATGAGTTTCAATTTACTGGCATCTGCCAAAGCACGGCGGACCTTGGCGGAAACAAAGACAACTCAAGATGTGAAAAATTCGTCTAACAAATGTTAGTAATGGTGTTGCTGCGTTTCTGGTAGAGTGGTTGCTGCAAAAACATTACCATCATAGGTAGAAGAGAACATTGCTGTTATAGTTAACGAGAAAATAGTAATATAGCTTAGGGAAAATAGCAGTATATGTCCATAATCGCATACTATGAAAACATGTTGAATGAACATTAAAGTGGTTTAACCCTGTTTTATACCAATTTTAATCTGCACAAGAATAAAAAAGGGTTGTGATTTTCAATTATAGATATCTTATTCACAATTAAGATAGTTTGATGGATGTTGATCAGAAAACTCGAAAAGTTTCGTTGGTGAAAAACGACAATGTATTACGGAAAATTAACAGTGCAAGTTCAAAAAGTACAATAAAAATAACATTCTAGGTGATTCAGTATTTTGACAGATATACTGGATGGTTGTAAGCAATATTTTATCACGAGACGATATTGACGTGATTGATCATGCGTTGATAATTGATTTGAAGTAATTATTGATCATGAGCTCTATAGTCACTAAAACATTGAGAGGAAAAGTATTAACACTTTAAATGGGCTCAAAAGGGATCTTATGGTAATCAGTACTTATAAGTTTATTTACATTTAATTCAACATTACATTTAATTAACAGTACTTCAGGGTATTAACACGTACACCTTGTAGTCCACACAATTCAATTAATTTCTACCTTAACAATGATGTGCCAAAAATAGTTATAGATCTGTTATATTTATAATCGATACTGTACAATTTTTACAATGTCCCAACAAAATTATAATATTTTACGTATCACTTTATTTCACGGCCGCGACGTTTGTACAGATTGGTTGGCCATTGCGTTATATGAATAGATTAAGCACGAAAGGGCATGCAGTAAATGAATGGACGACTTATGATAGAATGTTTCTCTTATAATTTTCATAATTCACCTAGGATGTGCTCAATTCAATAAAAGAATTAAATCGATAATTCACTCTTGAGAGGAAAGTATGACCTCAGCATAAACTAAAAAGCATCCTATTTGATGGTCGACCGCTTTTTCGATAGTGGGTTATAATTTTATTATTTGTTCCAAAATAATGAGGGATTTTCCTAGGTTAAAACGAACTCTAAGAGCAACATCAAATAATGTATCAAGTGTAAGTTATTAGCGGCAAACCGAAAGTTGGAAATCGTTTTATTACCCCGGTTGGTCGATGGTTATGCTACTTTCGACCGCTTCCATAGTATGCATGTAATTTGTTACAGGAGGCTATATTGCTATAAAAAATGTGTTGGGGATTAATGTATTGTATCAGACAAGTTTCCATTGCAAAATACAAATTAAAATATGATTGGAAGAAGATGGATCTTGCGCGAGAGACGCCAGCTCATAAGTTCCTATCTTGACACCCGCTATTAGGTATCTAGTAAAATTCATTCGAAAGCAATACCGAGTTTCACTATCATTACCGACCACAGATCAAAGCAATATCGATCACTGAGTGGTAATTTAAAAATAAATAATTAAGTATTCTGAAAGAGAAATAAAATGGTAACAATGTTGGATCCGGTACCATTGAACAAGGCGTCATTCCAACTGGCTGGGCTAATCTCGGAGGTTGCCAAAACATTACGCACCTATCTGACTACGGCAAGAAGAGTAACTTAGGTGTCGTTAGTATTAGTTGGGATGCGACCCAGGAAAACAGATGAAATTATTTCATTTATTCTTTTATTAATTTACGTTTCTTCCACTAGCTGTGGACATCCACAGAAGATTGGTGTATCCAGAAAAAACAAATATCTGAATGAAACGGACATGTCAAAAAACAACAACAGTATGAGCAACGCATTTCAACTCAATGGGATTTAGTCGCTTGTATACGGATGAATACGCATAGTCGCTTCATCGCGTGAAAACGCTGCAAGTGGAGGAGAGGGCTTAAGGCCAATCATCCCGGGATTAGTTCCGAAATTTTCGTTTTTCTCCTCGCCAGTTCAACCGATTTTGATGCGGTAAACTGGGATGAATTTAGTATTTTGGCCCAAATGGCACTACACTTCAATTTTGTTTTGTAAATCCAAATCTTTTTTTTTTTCTTCAAAATCTTGAAATTTCAAGAATATTTTCCGAATGTGAGATTATAGCGTAAATCAATTGTTTTTTCAGAATTCAAATCGGATGACATAAAGGGAGGAAAGCGTCGGAGTTACAGCAAAGAGATTAGAAGGGGGGGGGGGGGGGCTGCGAGCCGTCCCCCCTTGCCAGTTCCACTTGTCATTCTCCAAGTTCACCTATTGCTCTCTCTCTCTATCTCTCTCTATCTCTCTCTCTCTCTCTATCTCTCTCTCTCTCTCTCTCTCTCTCTCTCTCTCTCTCTCTCTCTCTCTCTCTCTCTCTCTCTCTCTCTCTCTCTCTCTCTCTCTCTCTCTCTCTCTCTCCCTCCCCTAGTTTTCTGTCTCACATTAAAAAAGAAGAACATTATTGTTTAGGCATTACATTTTTGGAATTCCCAGTTCATCTAATCGAATGACAAACTTTTGTTATACTCATAGATAGATGGACTAGTCAAATGTAGATATACATATTAAAACCTTTTTGGGACTGCTGGGTAAAAATTACAAGGTACGAAGCTATTCTGATTCTTATCCAACCACGAGGATCACATCAGCTGATATAATTCTATGGAATTCTCGCTTCACGAAATCGACTTTATTATAACTTTTGTCACTCATAGAGTAGTGTCAATAGTAGACTAGTGTCACACATTGAGGTGCTATGGAATTGCCATAAAATGAGCGTAGCGGAGCTCGGGTTCAAGCTAGTGAAACATAAAGTGATTGAATTATCCACTCCTCTCTACTAGGTGGATGAGAGACCCCAACTGAATTTCAATGTTTCTCCCTACATAGTATCTCATAGACAATTACTTCCAGCTGAAAGCGCTCAAGAACAACAGGATGCGGAATAAGGAGAACCAACTGTGCCACTGGCTTCGCCCAGACTGGACTAAAAGGCATAGGGTCCGCCAAGGCAACCACACAACCACTGTTGCCACCATTTACTGACAAAATTCTGTAGGTGTTTGAACTACACCTGTAGGACACCAAGGGTTAAACAAATTTTGCATAAAATGTCAATTTTTTTAGGTGGAAAAAAATTTGAGTACGTTGGAAGAGGGTTAAAAGAAACAAATTTTTACGATTGGTTCTACCTTCTTGTGAACGAACACACAAGTCTCCTTATTAGTCCATAATCGACAATGATAGCGAAATCGTTTGACACAGCTTTACTACACATTATTTTGATCATAAGGTACCTAGTTTGGATGAGAACTTGAAATTCAACAATGGTTGATTGGAGCTATAGGAATAATGCAAGTGGATCTTACTCCTATGTTAGGAAAGCGGCGGTGAATTTACGTCATTATAGACGGCAAAAATGTTTATAAAAACTTGATCACAACAACTACCCAGAGTGCGATTTCGATCTTCAGAACGAATACGCTATAGGCTTGAACCTACTGTCATCTAGGAATGTTCAAACGAATTCACGAAAAATGGCCCAAAGCACTCAAGGAGAGAAACATTCAGCCGTAGGTTTTATTAAATTGTCGTCCGATTTCGAAAAACCAATTTCGTATCATTCACTATTCGTATTATTCACATAATACACTTATTTCTGCAGCAGTTATATCAGGTCCTTACGTTGGTTCAAGGTAGCATGTTAACGATACACTATAACACGCACCAGTCGACCGCATCTCTATCGTTGCGTCATCACTATCAGTGGTTGTTGTTTGATGCTGGTTTCAGAGCTTCGTCTTCGCTGTCTTCACTCGTCTCCAAAATGTCTCGCCGTTTTTTCATTGCTGCTAACTGTTGCTGTTGAAGCTCCAGGTGTTGCTTCCTCCATTTTATCCTTCTGTTTTGAAACCATACTTTAACCTGAAATAAATCATAAAGGTAGGTATAGTTATGAGTGTAAAGGTAGGTGTGGGTGAATATGAAAGTGAATAACAGGTGGAAAATAAAAATAATCCAAATCTATTCATTTTGTGCCGTTAAGCTATACAGGTATAGGTTGAGAGAAGGAAAATGACTGGCTGTTCCTCATATGTTTGTAGTACCGAGCGCATATAACAAATAAACATATGAGTTATTTTCCACCCTTCATCCAATACTAAATAAAAATAAGAATTTGATAGGGCTTTTATACACATGTACATTTGTACAAACACTAGGCAGGGAAAAGTAAGAGTCATTTATATTGGGAACGAATTAAAATTCCAAGCTGAACAACAATAATGAAAATTCCCCAGACCACTTCCCCCATCCTCCTTAGCGGCTTTCCTGATCAAGCGAATGACGTCCGAAACGGCATATTTATATCGATCATACCCGCCACCAATCGCATGGAAATGTAATTGGCAGAAGATGATTTGTAGATTGGAGTTTTAGCATTCGTTAAAAAATAAATAATAATAATAATAATAATGCAATAGGTCAATAAAATTTAAAATGAAATGTTTCCTAAATGTTCTTTATTAAAATCCGTTATGGAGCATTCTGAAGTGATTCCTGGTTTGAGCTTTTTCATTTATGTAGGTTTATTTGTATATGTGTGTCATTCCAGACGACAACACTCCTTAGGATTGAGATTAACACATATAGGTCAGTAATGGACATCCCTGTGAGTGGATTTTATGTAATTTGGTGAGAGTTAAAATGAGAGAAAAAAAGTTCCAGTCATGCAGCATGATCTTATGAGCGAATTTTCGTAAATAATTGTATTATATTATGTGATAAAACATATTGTTTTAGAATACATTGTTTTGAAATTTGTTGAACTGTTTTGAAATTCGAGCATTTTGAGTGCATATAACGTAGTTAAAATAGCATAATATAGTTAACTACTAATTTTATGGCAGCAAAACTGTAAAGCTATGTTGCTCTACAAGTATTGTAGAAATACAATAAAAAACACAGATTAAGCTTGATACCAAAACATCACTATTTTTGTATCTCTTATTTTTATATCTCCCACGTAAATCCAACAATGTATCCAAGGAAGTTACATAATAAAACTGTAGTGATATATCGTCACGTAACACTCTCCCCCACACAAGTTCTATCATTGCTCCTGCAATGATACTGAAGAACATTTTGTATGGCTGCGCATGCTATTTGTCCATCTTCGGTCGAGTACTTCACAGTTTTGGGAAATCCGTTCATCAGGACGATTTCTGTTATCGTGTACGGTCCTTTTACTAGTGGATTTTTCCCCGAATAGCCATGCTGCACAAGGATCTTGTCACCTATTTTGATTTGAGGAATACGGTTAGAATGTTTCCTGTCGAAATTAGCTTTCATTCTCTGCCGGTACACATCTCGCTGATCATCGCTCAGAGGGTGCTCAGAGAGCATATCACTTGTGATCCCGTAACTTGAATCAGCTGGAAAAAGAGGAGGTTTTCCAAATATTTTAAAATGCGGGGAACATCCAATACTGGCAGAGTGAGATCTGTTTAAATGTTTTACAGCAGCTTCTAACGTGACCTTCCAACCTCCAACGTTTGACGGGTAAGACGACAAAAATTGTTTTAGATCCCTAATTTTGCGTTCTGCAAGTCCTTTTCCCGCTGGGTGATATAGGGCCGTGTGTACCAGAATTATTCCACGATCTTCAGCAAATTTCTTTACTTCGGCAGATACGAATTGGGGCCCATTGTCCGTCACGATCTTTTTTACGTTATTACATTATCCGTTATTTACATAATTCAATAAAGCTGTTGAACTCTCCTTCATTGCCTTAGCATAGGTATACCTGGAAAATTCATCTACCAATACCAAAAAAGATTTGGTTCGTCTCTGGATATCTGACTTTTTTGATAACTCGGCAAAGTCAAGGTGAATCGTTTCGAATGGCTTCGTTGGAGTTTTGGACAGGATCAATACGTCTGGTTTCGTTCTATACTTGAATTTAGTAATTTGACACTGATGACAACTTCTTATATATTCCAGAATATATTTTTTCATTTTTGGTCAGAAGAATCTTTGTTTGATTTTCAGATAAGTTCGTAAAAATCCGTCGTGTCCACCGGAATCTCTGCTATCGTGGTATGTTTGGAGAATTTCTGGTATCATTTTTCGATCAGCTATTATTTGTTTTTGCTCATTTCGTTGAATGTTATACACGTTATTAACTACTGATTTTTCGAGGCATAGCCTGGAAATTGCGTCAGCATCCTCGAGCTCCTTGCCTTGCCTATGGCTAATCTTCAGATTGTATCCCATCAGAAAAAGTTGCCATCTCCCTAATCTACCTTTTAGTTCCTTCATATCCATAAGATATGAAAGAGCCTGGTGGTCTGTATGGACCACGAATTCCCTGCCTTCAATGTATGACTGAATATATTTTATAGCCTTTATTACTGCCAGAGCTTCTTTATTGGTAACAGAGTAATTGATTTCTGGCTTAGTGAAGGTGTGGGAGTAATACCCAATCACTCTGAGCAGTACAGGTCGGTACACAATTCAAAAGGTAGGCTCCAATCTGGGAGTTGTAGAATGGGGTTGGTCGTTATTTTGGTTACCAAAGCTTGAAAAGCCTGCTCCGCTTCCTTTGACCAAACAAACAAAGTTCCTTTCCTTTTTAGCTCATCTAGTGGTCGTACTATATCCGCATACTTAGGAATGAATGCTCGAAAGTGGCCAGTCAATCCTGTAAAGACCCTTTGTGTGTGGATATCATGGGGACGCTTCATATTTTGAACCTTTCTCACGGATTCCACTTTCGTCGTCTTTGTCTCACCGTCAATCATCCTTCCCAAGAATGTGACCCGAGGTTGTACAAACTCACTTTTGTTTAGATTAAGTTTCAGATGTGCCTCTCTAAGTCTTTTGATTACGAGGTATGTTTTTTGTGCACATTCATCTCTAGTACGCCCACCAATTACAATGTCATCGATATAAACGTTTATTTGTGGGTCATTTAATAAATCGCTTAGAACATCACACATAAATCGCTGAAATTTAGAAGGGGAATTCTTCCATCCAAAAGGGAGGAAATTATATTCAAAATGCCCAAAGGGTAGTACGAAAGCAGTGAATTTTTTCGTTTCCTCGGTAAGAGGAAGTTGTAGAAACCCATCCTTCAAGTCCAATTTCGAGAAATATTTACAACCCCCCATATTACAAATTACATCATCGATGATAGGGGATGGGAAAGGGTCAAGCTCGGTATATTGGTTTATTTCACGGAAGTCTTGACATAACCTCCACGTTCCTCCTTCCTTAGGCACCACTACACATGGAGACGCGAATTCGGATGATGATGGCCGGATGATATTATTAGCTAAAAGCTCTCGAATTTTCTGTTGGGACCACTCGTGCTTATTTCTTGACAGCCTATAGGGCTTTCGCTTTATCACGGGGGCATGTTTCTTCAGATTAAAGGAGACACTATAGGGTGTACTAAGATTATCTTCGTTAGGGAACTGTAGAAGCATGTCCTCCTTGCAATAAATACTCCCAACATTCTTGATGCTACCATTTATAGTTGTAACAGCCTCCACCTCTGAATCGATTAATTTGAAACCTAAATCTGTCAAAGTAGGCAATCCAATTATGAGGTCGTAAGACAAGTGATTTAAAACAAATGACTCTGCAGTTACAGTTCTCGATTTTGAAGATATTCTCAAATTAGTGGAATACGTAATTTTTTCGGATGAGCCATTGAACCCGCTAAGCATATTACTACTAACTGCAGAGCAAGGCCAGTGATTGGATAATGCCAAATTGGCTCGGACTACATTCACAGAAGCTCCTGTGTCCAAGAGAGCATTTACTTGAATACCGTTTACCAGAAAAGGTTGAACTAGGAGGGGATACTTGGAAGCTGAATGTTTGATATTAGATGAAAAAATTTCACTCACTATAGTATGCTTGGCGTGCTTTTCCCTGAATGCTTCTTCATCTACAGATGCAAATTTGATTGGCCGCAGTAATGCCAGCTTCTTTTGTAGAACGTTTTTTGATTCTCCAATGAATAGCATCAAATGATCTTGTAGTGAAGGAGGAAGACCCATGATAACCTTGATGTTAAAAGCCTTATCTGGTATTTTACCATACGGTCTATACACTCTACGCTCTTTTTCATAGAAATACTCCATCAGGTTCCCCCCCTTGTAAATCCACTCATCTGCTCGCTGAGCCAAATCTGTGAGGTTTCGACCAAACGCACCAAGGAAAGATTGCTTCCAATCACCCCAGTCTAGATTGTCTTCTCGTAGCTGAGCGAAATACCACTTTTGAGCGACACTTCCAGATTTGAAAGCTGACTGCAAACGCAATATTTTTTCATTATCCGTGTACCATCTATTGCTTACACATATACGTTCGAATAAAATCATCCAAATTTCCGGATCGTCAATGTGGTTATCAAATTGTGGAACGTCTATAGTTTGCCACAAGCCATCACAAGCAATTTGCTGCAAGACTTCACCGAAACTAGATGAAACGGTAGTACAATTTTCGGCACAATTTTGTGCGTAAATTTTTTAATGTTTAATTTCGTTGTTGATCAACTTCATTGGCTTAAATTCTGCTAAAAATATAAATTTGACAATATTTAGCAGTTTTCAGCCATTTTTAGTGATTTTTTTAGTACCTACATTTTTTGAAATTTAACCAATTTAATGTGCTCACAATGTGTAGGCCAACGAACTCATCCTTTTGTTTGGAAAGCTTGATTTTTTGGCTCAAGAGCAGAATTTTTACCTCATTCCTAAGGAGAGTTATCGTCTGGAATGACACACACATGCATATACATGAAAAAGCGTAAAACTCCCATGTCCAAATGGATGGATGAATGTCCCAAAACGGATTTCAATGAACAAATGTTTCGAAAATTTTGATTTTAAAGTTTTTGAGGCATTGCAATAGCTTCATTATCTACCGAAAATTTGCTAAGAACATTATCTTGACAGAATCACTCCCCCCCCCCCCCCCCCGCCAAGGACACACACACACACACACTGTCTTGAAACATATAGATATGAGTTCAGGTTGAACAAAATACCCATCCCATATATATATATATATATATATATATATATATATATATATATATATATATATATATATATATATATATAAGAGTGTTAAAAAAAAAAAAATTTTTGTCCTCAGAAGCAGAAGAGAGACAAAGAAGATGTTCACAAACATATAAGCCATTTCCATTTTTTCATTGAACGCTACTTCCACAAAATCATAATTAAAAAAATATATTTCTTGATTGGAAAATCTTTCTCAGGATATCAGTTATCCGAGGGTGTAGCATTTTTAAATTTTACTGCTCTGATTAAGGGAGAAAATTGCTTTAACTGAAAATATAAAAAATGAAAATGTTTTAGGTTCCTTACATACAACTTGAACTAGCGATGTCGATGAAAATCGGGGATGGGTTTCCACCTCAATTTTCCCGTGGAATCGCGTGTTAACAGTTCTAGTTAGATATGAAGATTTTGGGTGTCATGTTACTTCACTGGAACTTTTTTCTTAGGGAAAAAAAGTTCCATAGCAAAGTTCCATGGAAGTTCTTTTCCATACCGGAAAAGGGTTAATAAGGATTTCTCAAGCAAATCCATTAATTTAATTTTATTTGAAACCAAAATTTTTTTCCTAAATAAATAATTTATACTGCATAGATGAATAAGACCAAATATTTCAAATGGATCGAATTCAGAACAAAAATAATGTGTTAATAAAATGATGCATTCATTAAAAAAAAAATCAATATTTTCAAATGTATTTCCTGTGAATCAGACTTTGTTTTTGCTGCTCATTCTCTTCTAATACAACCGTTGTGATCCTGATACATAGCCACGCACCTTTCGGCGACGTCGTTGACCACTTTTTGCTAATTTTCAACCTCGTTCCAGTCTGGGTTTAAAAAATTCCAGTGACAACCCATAGCTGTCGAATATTTTTCGACTTACTGTCGAAACAAAGTCCACTAAATGCATTTTTGGGATTTGTTCCTTGTTGGTCTTGCGCCGTCTACTGGTTTCCGTCACGCTTCTGTTCTTGAAAGCTTCAGATAATTGTTTTTTCCCATCAAAGGTTAATCGTGTGTGAAGTACTGCCAGTCCTGCGAGAGCTTCGCTGTGATGCCACAAATGTCGCGAGAAACTTGTAAGCGCTGTCTGAGCAACACTCTTGTTGACACTCACATAATTGACCAGATCCTTCAAAAAATCCAAATCATTTTCGGCAGCATAAATGGCAGAAGGGGACTCAAACCACTTCTTCAAATAAACTGTGAGGACAAATAAATTACTGCTGTAGTGCATGTAACTCAATAGCTGATTATTGGAATCGCTCGTGGGAAATGTATATTTGTAAGGTATATAAAATTTTGCCCATCTATCTGGCTCTATGATAAGCTCCTGGAGCCCGCACTGTCACCTGTTGCCTCCTGCAGCACTCAAAAACTTTAGTGCAAGGTGCAATAATTGTTTATAATCTTTTCGAGGATGATACTTGATGATTGAATATAGATGAACTTGATAAGTTCTATTCGAAATGGAGATAGGCGAGGAGCAATAATGTCATCCATCAAGGCACTTGTCCAGTGAGATGTACTGAGGTTGTTCCAAGATTTTTGAAATCTAACAAAAAGCTTGATACTTGGATCACTTGAAGTACCAAACAGCTTATCAGAAACTGCACCGACCGGTAACTCGTGTATGTGGTGTTGACAAGAAAGAGAAAACAACTCTTTACCCATTTTGTGTTCCAATAATACACATGAGCCATTCTCACTACCAGTGTTACTGGCTGTGGTATCGAAACACATGGCTTTTACTCACACTAAATTCCAGCTAATTAGAGCGATGTAGGTGGCCACAGATATGGCCTCTCCTGATCCATTAGTGATTGCTGGGACCTCAAGTATTTTACTAGTTCCTGGACGGGTGGTGACAAAACTTAGTGTTTCTGTTCTACATGAATGTTGTCTTGACGGATCAGATGATATTATTTTTCTGTCCCAGTGAACTGTCAAATTGTTCGGTGTCTGGAATTTATCTTTTATTTGGTCTGCAATTACTTAACGGAGTTTGTTGCGAGTTCTCCAAAATGTTGAGATACTTAGGGTCTTGTGGGACGAACTCACCACAGGATTTGAGGATTAGCCATCCGCAGCACATCGGCTTTAGCCATCGGATTAGCCATCGCTGCTTTTCTTGCAGAAACTTGACAAAAATCAAGTGCCATGCAAATGAATGGAGTCAAACCCTGCCCCTAATATTTTTCATTTGAGGTCTTGTAATCTTCATTCGACTCCAATGAGTTACTTTTAGAAATAGATGCACTAGACCATTTGTGATTAGGAGCTGATTCTGAGACAGACTTTGCTCTTTACTTTTGCTCTTTACTTTTGCTACTTGACTTTTGCTCTTTACCATTGTGTTCTCCTTTGCTTGGCGGATCAGTAAACGAAACGTCTTTTGTTGTCTTTGAGATGGAGTAATAGTTTGCAATCTTCAGCACTCAGCGAACGAAAGGCAGTGATGCGAGTAATATTTAACGAAAAAAAACTATTAACTCATTAATAAACTAATTTCGTTTATTCAACATCACTGTGAGTTCTTATTAATGTAAATTTTCCTACCGGAAAAATGTTGCTTTAATTTTTTTTTTTTTTGCAACATTATGAGATGCTAATATAGGAATATTTGACTTCTCCCACACCGATATCACTTTTTTCGCGGTCACATTCTCACTGATAGATTTTTTTTTTTTTTTTTTTTTTGTTGTTGTAAAACTAAAAAAAATGGCCGAAAAACGTTCAAAAATATCTGAATTTCATCTTCTTTTATGTCTTCATGACACTTACCAATAAGAAATATTGAAGACATAGTGAACAGCACTCACTCGTGTAAACTATTCGACTGAGGTCTTCTAAACAATCACTCACGAATGTCGAATTGTCTCATCTAGCATTGTGATAGATATCGCGTTACCCTAAAACGTAATGCGCCTATGTCAGCAAATATAGCTGGTCCTTATTTTGTTTACAATATTAGTGCTATCTGATGCTAAAAGGTCACTATTTAGTTTATCCATAGTTTACAAGGTCTTCTCCTGACCTAATTTGCTTAAGCTAGAGATGAAAATCAATAAATTCCTGACAAAAAAATCCAATAAAATGCAATACCTACCTACATTAAAAGAGATAAAAAAAAGTTCCATTGAAATTAAGTAAAAGTTTTACCATTTGATTCAGGGGGAAAATTAACATATAAAACAGCACCCATCTTCTTTCGAGAACGGCAGATCAAGTCTAGTTGAAAGTCACCCTAAAACATTCGAATTCCTCATTTTTGCATTAAAATCCATATTTCTTCCTTAATCAGAGCAGTAAAATTAAAAAGTAACTACACCGTTGGATTAGTTCTTCCAGTCAAGAACTTTTTTTACACTCATGATTTTGTGGTTTTGGGGTTCACTGAAAAACTGACAATACCAAAAATTTGAGTAATATGATTTTTTAGGACTACTTTTCCACCTACAAAATTGCTTACCAAAATTAAATTTTGTGTCAGAAAGATAGAAAATTTAACTTTCTTTCGAATGGAATCTTTCAAGGAACAGAATTATTCCGGCGAATGACCCATACGAACGGAAATATCGAAGGTACGATAGACGGGGTCCGTTCTTGGTCACCACCTTTTTTCTGGGCGTGCAACGTACAAATATGATCTTGCGAGAGCTCTACGCTCTTCCCGATTATTTCCTCAGCCATCAGACCTCGGAGGTTTCCCCTGGGCAGATCAGCCTAGCAAATAGACGACCGAGGAACCTGGGAAGTAATATGCTCTCTCGGAATAGGAGTCTTACGGAACCGCCTCATGGGTTGGAATCTTGTAATCCTCCTCGCTGTAAACTTTGTGGTAGCTATCACTATTACCGGAGTGGAGCATTCTTCACCTAACACGCCAAATACTTACAAGGTGGTGGGAATGGCTCATTGTCAAAGTCGTATGTGTGTATACATATAAGCTGTTCTGCACACAATGTGAGGCTTTTTACGCGGGAAAGGCAACGCAGCTGAACTTGAGAGTTATTGGCCACCGACATGCCTTTAGGGGTGGGACCGATCAACCGGTCAGCGCGCACGCGGCTGAACATGGTTTGCATTGCGGGTACTGAAAAAGCTATCAGTTGAATCTGAGGTCCAGTCAATAGAGATGATCGGCCCCACAATTTAAAAAAAAATTTTTTAAAATATTTTCTTTCTTCTGAATCCTTAAACCCTTCCTCCTTCTTTGGGAACCACTTCTTGAACGCGCCGTAACAACAACGCACCACCTCAGCAGCAACAACATTTATAACCGGCCGGTGGAAACCCTCGAATGAGGCTTCATTCTGATGACGGGAATCAATAACCCAAAACGTCCATTTACCTAATTTGTAAACAGTTTTCTTACGCTATTTTTTGTTTATATATATATATATATATATATATATATATATATATATATATAGGGGAAAGTGGCCTAATATGTGATACTATTTTTTAAATGGCGACAGAGGCCAGCCAAAAGTTATTGGAACATTCAGTTTTTACTACTATTGTTTATTCACATCCCCTCTTCAATATTTTTCATCCAGATTTCAATTAATTTTCATTGAACTAATACTTGAAAAATTAATTTTCATTGAACTAATACTTGAAAAAATCAACTTACGACAAATTCCGTATTTGTTCAATGTGGCAACAGGTTGCCCAATATGAGATGCATAGCATTCCGAAAATGAGACTGTCTCTATTAGGACAACCTTCATAAGGAATTCCGAAAAACGAGATATTAGTAAATATTACGACTTTATTCAAATTGATTTACAAATTAACTCAAGTCTTACAAAAATTGGTAACCAATTGGTTCGAAATAATTACAAAAATAATAATTATAAGAAAAAAAGTAATGTATGTACGTAAATGTATATATAAATGTACTTGAAGTATGTAACTTCATAAATTAAATCACACTAGAACAAAAATTGCATTAAAACATTTCCCCATGGTCATCATTACCAGCAAATATGCTGGCAACATTTTGTCCAGTTTCCCACCATAGGTCACTTCTGATCATTTCTAGCTACGCAGAACATGCGTTCAATGTCATCTTCTTCAGATTCTTGGTATCAATCTCTGTATCAATCGGCGGACCCGCTTCATCGTTGCAAGTCTCTTCATCACTTGATACCTACTGATCTCTTCCTCTTCTTCATCGAAGCTGCAACCGTTTTCTTTTCGCCCTAGGTTTTTTGAGCTTTCGGGCCACCCTTGGGTGCTGCTTTTTTCAGCCTGTTCCAGTTCTCTTCCAAGTTGTCTTCAAAGTTGATGAATATTAAACTAAATTCTTAAGCATAAAACACTTAGTTTCCACACATCTCAAAGCATAGTTCATAGTTACAGGACAGGGTTTAATGAATAAACAAATAGAAAATATAAGCTGCCAAAAGTAGAGCTTAAATAGTTTAGTGGGGATCCCAAGGATTGGTTGACGTTTCGAAGTCTTTTTCAAAATATTGATAATGATCAATCAATAGTTCCTGAAGAAAATTTTCAATATTTGTTACAATGTATGATTCCTGGTTCGAGAGCATACCATGTAATTTGAGTTTTCCTCCATCCGCGGCGGAAAAGCCCCCCAAAAGCATTATAGGGGAATTGAAAAGCCGTTTCGGAAGGGAGGGGTTACTCGGCGAGGTGTATATTCGAGAATTAGTCGGTCTGTCTTACTCGTTGGACTAGAATGCCAACTTTGTGCTCTTGAAAAACTAGGTGTAATATAAGAAAATGTTCCAGTCATGCAGCATGATCGTATGAGCGAATTTTCGTAAATTATCGTACTATATTATGTTACGAGTACATTGTTTTGAAAATTATGGACATTGAGAGGAAATAAATTGTTAACAAATTTTATGGCAAAAAACTCGTTCTAAATAATATTCTGCTATTCAAAAAGAAGTTTTTTGCAGTTTTTATCGATTTTTTTAAAGCACATTTTAATGAAATGTAAGTACCTACATTTTTCAGCATAATTTTGTACATAAATTTTTTAATGTTCTATTTTATACTTAATACACTTTATTTGAAGAGTATTTTGCTAAAGATATGGTTTTAACGATTTTTAATCTTTTTTGCTTTTTGCTATTCCTCTAATAATTCCTAAATTGTACATCCAGTAAACCGTACAGATAATCTCTCAAAGACGCCTAGATATTTGTCCTTCATAAACGCCTAATGACCTCAATAATGATGAGATTCAGGTCTGCCAAACCTCATTCGATTCGAGGTTAAATACTTTCCAAAGTTCGTTTCGAGCAAGTTTTTGCTCAGACCTTTTCGTATTAAAGTATAAAGTAAAAGGCCGTTTTTGCGAACTTCATGTGAAAAATGTCATAAAATTCAAAAATTCGGATGTAAGTCAATGGGAAAAAGTCTCAGCTAAAATATGCTCGATACGGACTTCGGAAAGTATTCAATTTTGAGTAGAATTAGCTCTGACAGACTAAAATCAGACAAATATTAACGCCACTAGGTGATTTTAAAGGGTAAAAGTATAGACGGGTGGAGGGGATGAATCGCCAGAAACAGCCCGAAAGTGTGTTGTTGTAATTCGCTTATTTTAAAAGATAATTCAGAGTTTTGGGGTAGAATCATTTTGTCTTTTCGTACTCTACAACTTTGCTACGTATAAAAATTTCTGTAAGATGTTCGGTTTAGGAATTATTTGAGAAAAACTTTAAAATGGGCAAATTAAGCCATCTTTATGAGGCGCCACTTTGTATTCCACCAATTTTGAGTTGGCAGGCACAGATTTTCTCACTCAGAACAGACTAAATTTTCAAAATCTAATCTCAACCCTTTTCCTCAGATTACTATTTATTTGCGGCCCTGGCAATGACTATGAGTCTTTCGTTGTTTCCTACCCACTAATTTTTCTTCCAGTGGTGTAGAATGTCATATTGTCTATGATGTTAGAATGTCATAATGTCTGACTTCTTGGATTAGAATTTAATATTGTCCCTCTTCCCATAGATCAAGCCTCCGTGCAAGTAGGGCTCGAATATCTTTGGCTTGTTTCACCATCCTATTCCTTTGAAGCATGTTTGCTACGAATACGAAAACAGGTTCAGACGGATTGTTTCCAGCTGTTGGAGCATCCAACTCGTTTTCTAGAACATCAATGAATTGGCAACTCTGTGGTCCATTTGTAAAGTCATACTGTTTTTATTTGAACTTTGTAATGGAGCTCCATCGTTTATACCGTATTCCGCTCATATTACCTATATTATTTATATATGGGGCTCCATCCACCTCTTCTAGTTTCATGAGAAGGAACTAGATGCTAGAAACTAGATGCTCAGGTTGTTTAGCATCTATTTGATCTCCTTGGGAGATATCCTGGTTATTCGTGGCTAGGAGTGAGGACTGAATCCTTGCACATTATGGAGCTCGGGCTAAGTCCCGGTTGATACTGACGAAATGTCTACCACAACCTTCACATTGTGTACGTCTTGATGTTTCTCTAACTGGGTTTACAGTAGATGACTGAGTCTTTTCCAATACTTGGGACATCACTAAAAACACTTCTATCACAAAACTAATCACCGAGGAACTTACCTAGAAACTCAATTTATGTAAACAACAATGGCAAGATATTTTTTTCAAACTCAACAAAATTTTGAAGTGGAAAAACAGCCCTTACAAAAAGTGGCGCCCGATTTCGAATATTGCCATTGGTAGTCACATTTCCGGGGGCGTCTGTCAGAAATAGTATGATGAAATGCACTTCTACTAGTTGAATTTTGACAATTTCTGCGGTGTGAATATTTCACACTTAACACGTAACCAAGGCTTGTTAACATCTGCTTGTTAACATGTTATTCTCAAACCTTCTCATGTTTTCTGTAGAGGATAAAAACTCGTTTAAATGAGATAAAAATTAGTATTTCATGCTTCTGAAAGAGATTCAACTGGAAAACTTGGATTTTCTACCACACTTATATACCCCATTCCGTTTTACTTAAAGTCCTGAATTTTCAAAAGAATTTAACATAATATAGTACGGCAATTAACGGAAATTCGCTCATATGAATGGAACGTTTTTACATTATGTTACGCTGTTTTGAAATTTGAGCACTTTGAGTGCAAATAAATTCTTAACTACCAATTTCATCGCAAAAAGCTCGTTCTAAATAATATTGTGCTTCAAAATAGATTTGGATTTAAAGATTTTTTTGGCCGTTTTTATCAATTTTCATAATTTTGTGCGTAAATATTTTAATGTTCTAGTTCATCGTTTGTAAACCTTTTTTCTCTCTTATAGTCTGCTAAAAATATGAATTTAACTATTTTCAGCCATTTTGAGATATTTTAAACCATTTTTTGAGCGCATTTTTTGAAATTAGACCAATTTAATGTGCTCAAAACGTTCTGGCCAACTAACTCGTCCTTTCGTTTGGAAAGCTTGAGTTTTGGGCGCAAGAACGGAATTTTTATCTCAATCTTAAGGAGAGTTATGGCCTGGATTGACATATTCATTATGAAAAATGTAATAACCCAGGAATCGTTTCAAAACGCCTCGAAAGGATTTTTGAAAAATTTTGATTTTAAAATTTTTGGAGCTTTACAATTGCAATAGCTTCATTTCTACAAAATTCGCTAAAAGCAATGAGAAAACAAGTAAAAGCGTTTTCCACCATATTTGCGTCCAATAGGATCATAATTGTACTAGTTACTAGGAAGTGTTTTTTTTTTTTTTTTTTTTTTACAAAAATATAATGGTATCATAATAAATTAGGTGTTTATCATTCTCTCTTACTGTTCATCTTCTCTAATATTCATTCATACCATCAGTTATTCCGTTGTGTGATAACTAATTTATGATAACATTAAATAATGATAGTTTCCACATTCCCAATAAATTATTAGGGAATTGCTGTAGTATCTTCAATAGCCCAAGCAAATTAGACCGAAATAGGGGAAATAGAGGAACTATCCTATTCATTCCAAAATTTTTTTCAGGAATCTCTCTTGGCGAAGGTTCTCTAATGAATTTATGAAAGGTGAGCATAAAATCACCCTGCCGCTGGGGCGGAGGGGGGGGGGGGGGAAGGTCCCTCTTAGCGGGTTTTCGCTCATAACTCAGGAACGGTGCGTCCTATGTGAAATGTTTCTGAGATTAAAAATAAAGCTCACTGAATTTTCAAAATTTGATCCAGTACAGTATTGCGGAAAAATGCATAATTTCCGAGCTATCTGCGCTAAACAACAGGTAAGTTGCGGAAAAAAATGGTTAAAATCCACTTTTTTGGTTAAACTGTTATTTTCAACTCCTCTCAAACATTGTAAAAAAGATAATTGTAGAGCATTGAACTTCAAGAATATATTTGCGTATGAATATTCATGTTACATGGGTCACATATCAGAGCGGGTTCAAGATTCAAGCAAAGCGTTGTCAGCATGATTTTATCACACTATCATAAATTCATTAGAGGACCTTCCCGAAGACAGTCCTGAAAAAATTTGGAATACATAGGTTAGTTCCTCTATTTTTTCCCACTTTGGTTGGGCTACTAACCACACGTATCTTCAATTGCTAAAATTATGATTTTTATTTAAAACGTGGAAAATTATTAATGATTCAATGAGACAAATATTAGGTATATTGACGTCAAATCCTCTTATCAGCTAGATTTTAAAGTAATTGCATTAGGTATTGCTTTGCGTTCCGTATTAAGATTTCAAAGTTTTTGCTGTGATATGAAACGAAATTATGACTCTCAATAAATATTATGCATTCTTCATATATTCTATAAGTTTATAACCCGATTACGTAGGTTTATGGTGAGATATGAGCTAATAAATAGAAAGTAGGAGCGCCCGGATGAACATTAAGAAAGAATTCGAACAGTTTCTGTTTCGAACTCACCTGTGCTTCTGTTAGCTGTAACGCGTGCGCCAAATATAACCTTTCAGGTCCAACCATGTACTGCTGTCTCTCAAACTCAGCTTCGAGTCGTTCGAGCTGCTCAGGGGTGAAAATTGTTCTGACTCGTTTGCACTTGGTTTTCCTTCCTCCATCGCACTTGTCTTTTTCGCCTGGAACAATAGAAAGATAGGCTTCTTTGTATTTTTCCAGCAAGTGTTCAAGTTCCATGGGCTATGTTGGTGTCGTCCTACCCAAAACCATGAAACTAGCACAATTTTGGCTTAATTTTGCACAAAAAGTATAACATTTCAATTGAATCCGGAAAATAGGTCTGCTTTAAAAAAAAAAAAAAAAAAAAAAAAAAAAAAAAAAAAAAAAAAAAAAAAAACTTTTGGATTTTTTGTTCAGTGTTCTGTTTTATTAGAGCGACTATTGCTCGTTCTTGAGCGGGTAAATCAAATGCTCTAATTCTTATTATTATTATTTTTTTTTTTTTTGAAAACGAACAAACACAGTACATAGCAGACATAAAATAAGAAAATAGGTGTAAAATATTGGGGAGATGTATAGCGTTCTAATTGAGAGGTAAAACTATGCACGAGTATAACCAAAAACAATACTATAACAACTTTAACAATATTAAAAAACAAATTTTGAAGATATGTTCCAGTGGTTTTGTGGATATGCTGTGAATTTGTGAATATATATCTAAATTTATTGATTCATGGCCGTTTCTAGTGATGATTTCAGAACTTTTTGAAATTTTACCACTTTATTGTGCTAAAAAGTGGTGCTCAATGAACTCATTCTATACATGAAAAATGCAAACTTCAGATATAGTTTTTGAATGCCTCATAACGGATTTCCACGAAGATAATTTGTGAACAAATTAATTTAAAATTGTTGGGAATTTTCAGTTCAAGCAGTTGGGAAATTTTGAGCTTTAATCTACTATTCCTACCTACTATTCCTCACCCTTCCAGCCGAATAAAAAATTCCTCATGTAAGATTTTCCTGTCTTGTGACGGTGTTCGCCCAATAATTCTCTTCTGACTTGGGTTTCCATCTTTGTTTCGAGTGAAACTGGGACACTGATGGGAATAGGCAGTAACCGGGGAGTCTGGAGGAAAATTTTTGAAATTTTGGTAGCTTTTTACGTGTTTTTAGACCAATTTACGTTTTTCTCAGACCAAAAAACCGTATGGAATAGGCCATTAAATGTATCATTTCAATATTTTAAACACGTTAGATCAAAATTTGCGTTTTTTCAAATTTAGGATGAGTTTATGGGGCCAAGGGAATGAAAAGTGCAGTTCATTTTTATTTTGAAACATGGGGAGGTACAAGAGTGAGGTATTAGAAAATCTATGGGTGGATAAAGACGAGCGGGCAAGAATTAGGTAGGTATCTATTGAACTGACAGAGCTAGTCATACTAAATCTAGAAAACGGACAATTACTACAAGTGATCGAATGGGACGGAAAATTTAGACAGAAATTAGAAAAAAAAGTCACTAAAAAAGCTCAAAAAACGAATCTCATTTATTTCTGGCAGTTGCAATTTTAGGCAAAAAGCGTCAGAATCTATGGAACTCGTCAGAAGCATAATATGTAGCTATAGCAGAAAACACTAAATTTTAGTATGCATTGCGCTAACGAGTGTGGAAATGTGCAATTCTGGGTTTATTACGATCGTTTTCGAATTTGGTATTGCGAACATCATTAAATAGACATCGGTACATGATTCAGTGTGAAAAAACCCAATTCATGTATCACAAGTGGATACAATTAAAAAATTGCATTATTGGCGCAATTTTAGCGCGTAAATACGCCTTTTTTGCGCACATTCGAGTGATGGATCATTTTTCCATAATATTTTATTTAGATTCCGAATCTGCAATAAATAAAAGTTTGCCAAGGTGGTTGGGTAGTGTAGCTTCCTCACATGTTGTAACATGGCCGAATAGAATTATTTTAAATACGAGTCGAAATTATTGAATGCAAAATATAACAGTATCTATTACATGAGTGTACATGCCAGAATGCATGTATACATCAGGGCTATACGTAGACATAATACATACATACATGCATGCATGCATGTATTAGGGCTATAATCTATATATGCAAGTGCAGATATTGTCTAAAGGTTAACCCACACATTAATTGAAAATGTCATCGAAATCGATTCATTATTCTCGGAACGTCATCCAATATTCGATTTGCGTATGCTCAGTAGTGACCTATTATTCAAGCGAATGCGTTAAAATACAAAGGGCATCATCCTAGACCCAACGACCTCTCCAGTTTGAACAAAATCGGACCAATAGATGATAAGAAATCGACGTTATAAAAAATTAACGTTTGCGTATGCGCACAGACTACTACTTATCCAACTACAAAAATATTTGTAGAGGGCCGTCAAAAAGTTGAAAATAAAAATCCCTGAAAATGTCATCAAAATCGTTCCATTAGACTAGGAGTTTTGCCTGTGTCAATCGATACTAGTTTTGCCCATCCACCAACTGCAACAGAATATATAGGGCATTTTTCTAGAAAATGGCTACCGAATTTGAACGTTATCGGACCAAAAATGGTGGGAAATCGACGTTATTAGAAATTCACGTTTCCGCATGCGTACAGCTGCTGTTAATTCAACGACATTGAAAATTATAGGGGACCGTCTAGAAGCTATTCCGCACAATCTCTAAAAATTTCATCGAAATCGGACTATAAATTCGTATAGTTGAGGCTTGACTAGAATCTATCACAGACAGACAAACACTGAACCAAAATTGATCAGCATGGTCTGAAACGCCAAAAATAACTTTAAAAACTTAAAAATACTTTCGCGTACACCACTTGCGCCAGAAGTGACGCAAATGACATTAACTTTTTTTTTTTTTTTTTTTTTTTTTTTTAAATAGGAATCCGCATTTTTTATTGCAGATTAAAATTCGCGAGAAATTTAATTAAAAAATGACCTATCACTCGATTTTTTAAGTGCTCGTAAACGGTGCAAGTGCTCTAAGAGTGCAAAAATGGTGAAATACTAAGTTTTTGAAGATATTCAATTGGCACATGTAATACTTGATTTTACGGGTATTTTTTCGTGCTGAACCTTCTTATAATGATGTTCATTTATTGATATTCGCAACACCAATCAGGGAAAACACCATAACAACTACATTTCAGTACTTTTTGTGCTGTGTGGAAATGCGCAAAAAAAGTGCAATTCTGGTCGATTTGTCGGTGTTTTCCAAGTTGGTGGTGCTAATATCAATAAATGAACATCACTACGAGGTTCAGCCTGAAAAAATACTCAAAAATCATGTATTACATGCGGCAATAGAATATATTCACAAACTCAGTGATAGTGGAGGTATTCCGAACCCCTGTTAGTGGACAGTATAAAAGGAACGCAGGTAAATATGCCTGAAAAATGTATCACCTTATGAACGTGGATCACCAATTTGACAAATATATAGGAATATTATGGAAACTATCCGAATTGTTCTACAAATACGTGTAGTGAAGCAAGCTCAGCCCTCCAACCGCAAGTGGAGGACACTGAAATTGTACAAGGAATGAGAAAAATAGGTATTACGTAAAGGAGCTTGTTCTGACTCACGTGTTCGGCCCCACCAGAGATGAAGGGGGGCCCCCGGCGGTGCAGCCAGTTCCTCGTCGTTGAAAAACATTTGTACTCCTGCCCGAAATCTGTTTGTCTGGCGTCTCTTCGGAAGAGAGGAAAGGGCGAGAGGGGGAAGTCTAAGAGTGCGGGATCTTCTTGGATTTTTCCGAAAGGGGGAATGGGGGTGGAAGCCCCTTTAAATGCGCGTTTTTTTCCCGAGCGCCCGATCTTCTATCTGCTGTTACATTAAAATTCGATCGAGAGCGCTTCGTATGTCAGCAAAGAAGTTACGTTCCTGGCCCGTAGAACACGATGGTACTGTCGAAATGGCCGAAAGGTGCTGACTTCCCGGAAAAATCAGCGAGAATATACGGGAAATGACGAAAAAAATTAGTTCCCCGCAATGTTTTTTTCCGCGTTAGACTCAGTAAATGTCCACGGTTTTTGCTCGGGTTGGTCTTAAAATGTTCGTTGGAGTTCCAATATGGTCCCATGCGAGTTTCGAGACATGAAATAGTGTTTTCCGATTGTAGAGAAAGAAAATATAGACGAAATCGTTGGTTTTCGAGCTACCGCTTTTCCTTATTCCGTCGAAACATAGTTACTCTGAACTTTGTATAAAAGACACGTCCAACACAAACCATATTTCTAACAAAATTATCAATGAACAAACCAATTTACAAAAAAACTGAGTCTGCTAACTGAGACCAATAGTACTCGTAGTTCCCAAAACTTACTAAATGGGGTAGTATTCTGAACGGGAAGTTGACTTATAATTAATATGTTCAGCAGCATTTTGATTCTTACATTTCATGTAAGATACGATTTATTTTTATATAAGGTACCTACCTAATAGTAGAAATAGTACTGATATGTTCTTAAAACTAAACTTCTCGTAGTTCCACATAATCTTTCGTGGTCCCTCTTGAAAAACATCGCTGAAGGAGACAAGTTTAGTTTATTGTATTTTTTTAAATTTATGGAATAAAATTTGCGTCCTACCCACTCACTTTCTTCTCTTCACCCCAATTTTTCTTAGCTTTTGCTCTGGTGTAATCCCGTTGTTGGTTCACAACTGTATCAATCGTCACATATAATTATTGATCCCATTTTGAAATTGAAATGGAAAATTCTGAATTTGGTTTGAAAAATTCTGAATTGGTTTGGAACATTCTGAATTCGGTTTGGAAAATTCTGAATTTGGTTTGAAAACTCAGAATTTGGTTTGGAAAATTCTGAATTTGGTCTGGGAAATTCCGAATTTGACTCGGAAAAGCTATATTCTACAGTATGTCTTTCCTGATCCGCTCGTTGCCAGATGAGATGAGATCACCTTCGAACTTTACCCGGTCTGTTTATAAAAGAAAGATATTGTCTTGGCTAATTTCCCATGGAGTAGAAAATTGTCACACTATTCTCTCTAGAATTTATGTGTACTAAGATACCACACTTTAATGATTATATTTCATGTATTTCTGTGAAATTTTATAGCTCATACATACCTATATTCATAATTGATAAATAGAATAAGCAACTCCCCGCAACCGCGCAAGGTTGTGGGGTATATTCCATGTATCTACAAATGTATCTAGAAGATGTATTGTTTCTTTTCTCGGAATAAATTATTCATTCATTCATTCACAAGCTCGCATCTCGAAAATAAAAATAGTAAATCAGTAAAATACAGATTAGTTGGATAAATATATCAAAACGTGTATAGTGCTATTAATGAGAAAATGTGAGGACTTCGCTAGACACTTCGTGAAGTGCCCCGTTTCGCAATGTGCCTGAGTCATATTACCATACACACACAAGGCACTTTTTTTTAAACCCAGGCCCACTTTTGAAAATTCGATAGTAAATTGATTAATTTGATGTAAAATATGGGTGAAGAATTTTGAAAGTTAGGTAATTAGCAAGTAGGTATTTTCAGGAATTAGAAAATTGTATAATTTTTCTCTCATCGTCCAAATATTTCAAGTTTGAAATATTGTAAATTATTCAATAATTTAATAAAATGCAATTTATCAGAGATTTTTCAAACTCACGAGTTTAGTTGGAGAAATGTAATATAAAGAAATAAAGAAAAATAAAGTTGTAGAAATAAGAAGCAACAATTACAAAAACATCGTCAGATGATCAGAGAGCAAACGAAATTGGCATTGGGAAACTGGCAAAGCCGATTAGGAACTCGGAGGGTGAGGGTGCACCTACATTGGATCCGGAAGTCTCCCGATCCGAACAGAACCAGACCAGCGGCGGCCGTCCGCCGGGTGAAAACCAAACATCAGTATTTTAATTCGGGTGTCTACTAGGACGCCGTTTCTCCCAATCTAGAGACGCACAGTAGTCCAGAAATCCATTCTGTAGGATCAAAATTATTTTATTAGCTGTTCTTATAGGAAATTTTATGCTGATTCCGAATATACCACATGTTCCTATACCTACGAGTAAAACCGCTCCTTAACGTAATTATCGTTAAAAAACCATTAAAAAACACGTTTCTTAACATATTTTTCGTTCTAGCGGCTATAAATTACGTTCAAAACAATTAGTGTACTAAGAAAAAGTTGTTGTGTATTTTTTACGATCTTAATGGCCAATAAACTATCTTGTTAAACATTCAGTGCCCTCAAAACCCCACTGAGCCGGTAAAAATCTCAGTACAACAATTTATTTCATTCATTTTGTACTATATTAGTGATTCAGTAAGGCTCCCCACTTTTCTACGAAAGTTTACAAATTAAAAATAGTTGTGTAAGGTTCAGAAAGGTCCCTCAAATGAAAAACAATTTGAATTTTCAGGTTCTGTTAGGTTCCGGGAGAACAGTGAAGTGTGAAAGTTGAAAAAACGTATATGATGAAGCTTGAAAGCACCATAACACCACTATTTTTCAAGGTATTTTAAAAAATTGGAGACCATTCGACCCAGATTTTGATTAGCTACAACTTTTCTTGTTTAAGGAACTCGATTTAGTGTCAAGTATGACCTCTAATATGCTATAAAAGACATTTCCCGGTTTTGTAAAATGTTGAAATTCAAATTCGGTCGTTGTAAAATTCAATATCTTCCTTATTTTTGGTGCTTTTTACTTTTTCTGTTGACCAATCTATGCAGAATTTTATTCTCTACAACTTTTTTCTTGTACACTAACTGTTTTGAACGTTATTTATAGCCGCTAGAACGAAACATTTGTTAAATACCTACGTGTTTTTTAATGGTTTTTTAAAAAGATAATTACGTTAAGGAGCGGTTTTAGGTATAGGAGCATGTGGTATATTCGAAATCAGCGCTAAATTTCATATAAGAATAGCCAATAAAATAATTTTGATCCGACAGAACCAAGAAAAATAATTTTTTTTTCTGGACCACTGTGCAACAGGAGTCGTGAAACACCATTTTGCAACACTGAAACAGTTAAAACATAAAAATTTGCAGGTAGTAGCAGGTGATTTTGGTTTTAAACCTCTACTGGAACATTACTAAAGTTTTCCATAAAAGGATCTTGTTTAAAATAGGTCAAGTTCACTTTTGGCATATTTTCAAAAATTTGTAGGATATAAAAATAAAAAAAATGTCTCCATTGTATCATTTTTCTAAATAGGATCAATTTTTTTAAAATATTTTTTGTATAAAATATGTGTGTTACTTACGTATTTGGAGAGCACCAGGAAGTAGTTATTTAAACGAGCGAGCATCTACTACTGAGAGATAGCGAGAGGTAGTAGTACCGAGGAATGCGCGTCTTAACGTGTTTACTATCGTTTCAGGAGGGAAAATATGCGAGTAAACAAACTTGGGTTGTCTTGAGCAGGTATCTGAGTGTACTTTCACAACAACACCAATCCCCTTCTTTCATTTTCATTAGAACCCTTTTTAATCCCATAAAATCGATTTTCCGACCACTGTGCGACGCCAGGCGACTCCCGAGCCGATCCGAACCGGCGGCAACCATACGTATTTGTTTCCATTCCGAATCCGGGACCCGGCGGGCGGCGAAATGGCGGGGATGATCGACAAGGAGCTCGTGAGTCTTGAGTGTTGAACATCTTCGGAAGATGAAAAAAAATTTGTCTCCAGTATCAATGTTTTCTCTCTCGTTTAAAGATTCAAGGCTCGAACCTTTATTGGCAAATTACTAGATGAAATTCGAAGAAAAAATTGAACAGGTACATTAAAACCAAATCTTAAATAAAAGTTGAATTATAAATAACTAGCCGCTCTGGCTCGCTTCGCTCGCCTCCACGTCCAGCCGGGGGGCAAGCCTAAGGGGTAGGTTTAACGTGTGTAGGGGATGTTGCTCGCTTCGCACGCTAGGTATGGCTGTATATGTGTAGGAAAACACTCATTGGAATCCGATGTATGTAGGGAATGTTGCTCGCTTCGCTCGCTCGGTATGGCTGTATATGTGTAGGATAAACCCTGGACCCCCCCCCCCCCCATTAAGTTGCTCGCTTCGCTCGCAAGGTGTGGCTGTGTAGATGCGATGGTATTTTACTGTCGAGTGGGACATGTTGAATGATTGGAAACGATAGATCCCTAAGGGTAGGTTTACCGTCTGAAGGGGATTTTGCTCGCTTCGCTCGCTTGATTAAGTTATACTGCCCACCCAACTTGGAAGACGTTTTTTTCTGTTAGAAATTCTTACGAACAAATTAAATCTTATAAAACTACGAGGAACCACGAAAAGTTTATTAGGGGATGTTGCTCGCTTCGCTCGCAAGGTATTGCTGTATATGTGTAGGAAAAAATCCGTATTTATTCTGTTGAAATGGCTCTCGAACGGGAAAGTTCCATCCTCCAACACGCCCGTGCGTAGGCCTGCTCGCAACATTGTGAAACGGCGGCGGGCTCGATTAACTTATCATTTTAATCGTTTCGCCTCCCTTCCCAAACCTGTATTTTTCCCACGAAAACCGTCCCGAAAAACGTACCTTTATGGGTATATTTCAATGAGAACAAAATCAAGTTTTTCGTCGGAATTTTCGAGAAAACGGTTCTGTACTCTTTAATTTTTTTTTTTTTTTTTTTTTTTTTTTTTTTTTTTTTCGACGCATTTCCCGATACTTTTTTTGCGATCCGATCGCGCCGTCGTCTTACTCGTAGAAAAACCTACGAAACCGGTATTTTTCCGGAATTTTCGACGGCCGTTTAGAGGGGTAGAGGAAACGGGGAAGTCGAAAAAGCGCGCATTAACCCGAGCTCCCACCCCCCTCCCGCCCTACAGCCCATGGTTCGGGTGGGTTTAGAAAATTTTAAAATCACTTATACACCCTATTGGAAAATCCCACTCAGCAGTTTGGCCGTCCATAGACACGACAGACAGACAAAAAAACACACAAACAAACAAACAGACGGAGTTTCATTCTTATAAATAACTAGCCGCTCCGGCTCGCTACGCTCGCCTCCACGTCCAGCCGGGGGGCAAGCCCCCCCGACCCCCCATTAAATTGCTCGCTTCGCTCGCAAAGTGTGGCATATGGGGAATGTAGCTCGCTTCGCTCGCAAAGTGTGGTATGTAGAGAATGTTGCTCGCTTCGCTCGCATAGTGTGGCTGTAATACATGCGATGTATTGCAATTGCAAATTTTAAATTCGCTTATACACCCTATCGGAAAATCCCAAGAAGATCCCCCCACTCGTAGACTCCCCCCACTCAGCCGTTAGGCCGTGCATAGACAGACAAACAAACAGACGGAGTTTCATTCTTATAAATAACTAGCCGCTCCGGCTCGCTACGCTCGCCTCCACGTCCAGCCGGGGGGCAAGCCCCCCGGACCCCCCATTAAGTTGCTCGCTTCGCTCGCAAAGTGTGGCATGTAGGGAATATTGCTCGCTTCGCTCGCAAAGTCTGGCATGTAGGGAATGTTGCTCGCTTCGCTCGCAAAGTATGGCATGTAGGGGATGTTGCTCGCTTCGCTCGCAAACGGTAGATCTCTAAGGGTAGGTTTAACTTCTGTAGGGTATGCTGCTCGCTTCGCTCGCTTGAGGAAGTTATACTGCCCACCCAACTTGGCAAACGTTTTTTTCTGTTGGAAATTCTTACAAACAAATTAAATCTTATAAAACTACATGGAACCACGAAAGGTTTATTAGAGAATGTTGCTCGCTTCGCTCGCAAGGTATTGCTGTATATGTGTAGGAAAAAACCCGTATTTATTCTGTTGAAATGAGTCATCGAGTCCCTTCTGGTTAGCAACATTGTGAAACGGCGGCGGTCTCGATTTGTAGGAGGAAGTTATATTGGAGGAAGTTATACTGCCCACCCAACTTGGCAGACGTTTTTTTCTGTTGGAAATTCTTACAAACAAATTAAATCTTATAAAACTACGTGGAACCACAAAAAAGTTCATTTGGGGATGTTGCTCTCGCTTCGCTCGCAAGGCATTGCTGTATATGTGTAGGACAAACCCGTACCTATTTATTCTGTTGAAATGGTGCTCGAAAGGGAAAGTTCCATCCTTATACGCGCGCGTGCGTTGGCCTGCTCGCAAGGTATTGCGTAGAAGTCGAGTCCCTTCCGTTGTGAAATGGGCGGCGGGGTCGATTAAAAATGTAATTTTAACGATTCGCCTCGCTTCCGCTCGCGATTTGACCAACTTAACGTCACTTTTTTCGATATCCGATTTCGGATTCAGATTCGGCGGACCCGAAGCTGTATTTCGCCCGCGAAAACCGTTCCGAAAAACGTACCTTTATGGGGTATATTTTAATCGGAAAAAACCAAGTTTTTCGGCGGATTTTTCGAGAAAACGGGTCCGTACTCTCGCATTTTTTTTACGCATTTCCCGATACTTTTTTCCCGATCCAATCACGCCGTCGTCTTCCTCGTAGGAAAACCTACGAAACCCGTATTTTTCCGAAATTGTCAACGGCCGTTTAGATGGGTAGGGGAAGCGGGGAAGTGGAAAAAGCGCACATTAACCGGAACTTCGACCCCCCTCCCGCCCTACGGCCCATGGTTCGGGTGGTGTTGCTTACGCAGAATAGTGATAAACACTCAAAATAATATTATGACTTTGAAAGAAAGCACACCGGTTTTCGGATTCCAATATTCTAATTTTTAATGTTTGTAAACTCAGGTGTTGAACTCTGAAACTAAGGAAACTAAGAAAATAATAATCATAACTGGTCTCCAACATCCTCCCCGCCCGCAGATAGCGTTTCTTTACTCCTGCAGTATCATCTTCATTATTTTAGCCGCTGGCCGTTTATATGTTCCCTGCGCGGTACGGACGTAGGCTGCCCGGACTTGACCATCTTTTCCTCGCTCCACTGCGGTGACAACTCCCTTCGGCCAGTGGCCTCTCGGGTACTCTTCCTCACCCACCACCACGTAGTCTCCTACCGCCAGAGGTACGACCGGCACGGTCCCTTTGTCTCGTTGGTTAAGCGTTGGGACATACTCTCGCACCCATCGTCTCCAAAAGACATCGGCTAGCTGCTGTGATCGCCTCCACAATGCTCTCAGCGGCACCTCCACCGGTACCTGCACGCAGACAGGTCCTCCATTTGCTTCCCCTAGAAGAAAGTGGTTTGGTGTCAAGCACGCTAGATCCCTGGGATCAACCGAGACGTGTGTTAATGGTCTACTGTTGACAAACATTTCGACCTCCGTTAACAGCGTGGCCAACACCTCCTCCCGCGGTTTCTCTTCCTTCAACGCAGTTCCTAAGGCTGTTTTTACAGTTCGGACCATCCACTCCCAGGTTCCCCCCATATGCGGGGCGGCGGGGCAATTGAACTTCCATCGGATGCCTGCCATTGTCAGTCCCCGGACCGTCTCGTCTTGGTTCAGCTCTTCTAGGGCTTCTTTCAGCTCCTTGTTGGCTTTTTTGTTTTTCACCTCCTGTGCCAAAAAGGGTGAACATTTGGCCCCAAAAGTCATAACTCTGACTGCGTACTTTTCTGGTGGTGACTTCCTTTTGGCTCCTCTCCACAGGACTTTCTGGGCCATCTGGTCTTCTGACCCTATCTTTATTTGCGGGTACATTTCCCGTATATCTCCGCTGAATGCCACAGGGTGTTCTCGGAACCGGCAGAGCAGGCCTGGGATGCTGACCAGTAAGTCGAGCCCAGTAACCAGCATGTAATTCAGACTAACACCCCCTGCCTTGGCAGATGCGTCGAAGCATATACGCAGTTTGGCTGGCTTGTTGGGGTTTATCACGCCTAAGTGCGGCAGGTACCACTCTCTTTTAGGCTTGAGTTTTTTCTCCTCCTCCGACAACTTTGTGATATAACCCTTCTGAATTCCCTCTTCCATTTTGTCTATGTACCTTCGCGCATAAGCTGGACCCCGATCCATTTTCCGTTCAAGACTCATGAGTCTTTTGATAGCCACATCGTAGCTCTTTGGCATTGGATCGTCGTTCTTCCACAGCAACCCTGTTTCCCATCTTCCTTCTACTTTCCTAATGGTTTCTTGGAAAATTTTGATTGCTCGTTCGTCTTCTTCTGACACAATTTTCTCTTCTGGTGGTTCAGTAGGTAGTACGTAATCAGCTAACACTTCCCTGAGAACCCTCTCTTCCTTGTCTTCCTTCTCGTCTTCCCAGTGCGAGAGTTGGTGGACGTGTTCACTTTCTTCCTCATCTTTTACTCGCCCTCTAATTCCTTTTGGTGTTCTCCCATGAACAACCCAACCCAGTCTTGTTTTAGTTGCTACTGGACCATTCCACGACCTTCAAAGGAATTGACAGTGGCCAGTTGTCCTCCCCAATCAAAATGGCTGGCTTTGCATCCTCGTACGACGATATTTCTAGGTCTACTAAGCGTTTGCACTCAATCCCCAAGTTCTTTGCATCAACCGATTGTTTTGGCAAAATTAGCTGCCTTACTGTTCTTGCGTTTAGATGGAACTGTTTTGCGTTCTTTTGCACCCCTGATATCTGTAGTCCTACCTCACGTGACTGGTTTTCCTCCCTCACAGTATTGTCAGACCAGCTCACTCGTAGTGGTTTGCTCGTTCCCGAGAGTCCTAGCTCTTTCGCCACATTTTCATCCATCATAGTCACGGTCGACCCATTGTCTAGGAAGGCGTAGGTCTCTATGGTTTTCCTGGGCCCATGAAGTGTGACTGGCAAGACCCTAAGGAGGATTTTACCCCCGGATTTCACGTTCACTGCGGTTGTCTCTACATCTGAATTTGCATTCGAGCTTTCCTCACTATCTTCACTTTTGTGGACAGCCACATTCTGTGTTTTGGGGGCTAGGCCTTTTGTTTGGTCGGAATTTCGTGTCTGAGGGTGCAAAAGTGTGTGGTGTCTGTTTTCACATATGTCGCATCTGTTCCGGGCTTTACATATTGACGCTACGTGTCCTTTTCTTAAACACCGTAAACAGACTGAGTTGTCCCGTGCCCATTTGAACCTTTCGTCCTGTGCCATCTTAGCAAATTTCCGACATTCGTCTAGGGGGTGGGATGGAACTCGACACAGTAAGCACTGTCTTCTGGGGGTTTCACTCTGGGGTTTTCCTGTTGGGGTTAGGGTTCCCGTTGGCTCTTGTACTAGCTTCTTTTGCCCTTGGTAGCCGAAACGTCCTAATTTATCCGCTTTCCCTTGAAGCCAATCACTGAATTCCCTCAGATTGATTGGATCATCCCCAAACCTAGCTGCGTGCTCACACCATTCATTCTCAAGGTACAAGTTCAATTTTTCTACTAATTTCCCCAGTAGTACAGGGTTGTACAAATATTCATCCCGTCTGAGCAAAATTACGGTGGCAACTGCATTTTCGACTTCGCTCGCCAACCTCTCTAGCCCTGCATTGCCAACTTCGCCCATACTCGCCACAGCTTCCAAGTTAGCCATCACGACCTTGACTATGGCATCGGGCTGGCCATACCTACGCCTGAGCCTTCCTAGTACTCGCGAGAGGCTTCCAGGGAGTGTCAACAGAGGCAGCACACCTTCCTTGGCTTCACCTTTAAGAGATTTCTGAAGCCGAAGGAGATTTTCCTCTTCGGAGTAGCCTCCAGTCTCTGTCGATCTCTCGAACATGTGGATAAACATGGGCCACTGCGTCGGGTCACCTTCGAAGGTCGGCTATTCGTACATGACATTTTTCCTCGCCAGCCAATTCTTCCATTCGCTGTGTGGCACCTCTATGTTATTTGCTCTTGTATTGTGTGGTGGACTGTGTGCCTGTGAAGTGTGACGTGAATATATATCTACATGGTCTACGGGTGCGATACTCAGTGGGTTATGTCTTGGCCTTACCTGTGGTGTATGTGTGTGTGTTTGGTTCACCCAGTCTTGGATTCTGTTTTCTCGCTCTCGCTCTTCGCCGATGTCATCCTCCACCAGATCGGCCATTTCAAACCCGCCTACAGAGCTCTCCGTCTGCCTCCTCTTTTCGTTACGTTTCATTTTCATCCTGTGCAATTGAAGTTCAAGCTCCAACATCGTTTCTTCTTCGGCTTCTTCCCGCCGTTCACCTTCATGCTGTGACCGTCTACTCGTGGCTGACGCCGGGCCCCGGGATTTTCTTTGGGCGTTTGTTAGTTCTTGGCCCCCATCCAGTGCCTGGACGCCGACGGCTTTGCCAGACCGAAGATTCATAGGCATTTTGTTTGTCAATTGCTCGAAGGACCACTTGTTGCTTATGCAGAATAGTGATAAACACTCAAAATAATATTATGACTTTGAAAGAAAGCACACCGGTTTTCGGATTCCAATATTCTAATTTTTAATGTTTTGTAAACTCAGGTGTTGAACTCTGAAACTAAGGAAACTAAGAAAATAATAATCATAACTGGTCTCCAACAGGTGGGATTAAACAATTTTAAATTCGCTCGCTCCCACTTTTGGAAAATCCCAAGAAGATCCCCCCACTCGTAGATCCGGCCCACTCAGCCGTTTGGCCGTGCATAGACACGACAGACAGACAGACAAACAGACAAACAGACGGAGTTTCATTCTTATTAATAATAGAGATAGAGATAGAGATAGAGATAGAGATAGAGATAGAGATGGAGATTTAAACTAATATTTGTTCATCGACGAATAATTTCATAGAACTTGTGCTCCTAGAAGGAGTTCTATCAATACCATAAAAAAGAAAAATGTACAAATCATAGTCGTAGCAAATAATAAATATAAATTAAATCTAACTAGCCACTCTTCTAAAAATAACAACCACTTCAAGAAAAAAGTATATTTTAAAAAATCCAGTCATGCAGTATGATTGTATAAGCGAATTTTCGTAAACTGTCGCATTTTTCTTTTTCTCGCATTTTGTCGTACTATGTTCTATTGTTTTGAAATTTCAGAACTTTCAGTGCAAATAAATTGTTGACTACAATTTTCAAGGCGAAAAAACTCGTTCTTAATAATATTTTGCGGGTCAAAAAGATTTAGATTTTATAACATTTTTTGCCGTTTTTATCGATTTTCTATAAAATATTTATGAAATTTTTTCTCTATATCTTTATGCATAAATATTTTAAAGTTCTAGTTCATAAACTTTTTTTTATAATGGTCAGGTGAAAAGTATAAATATAACGATTTTCAGCGGTTTCAAGCTATTTTCAACAATTTTTTAGATTTTTTTTTTTTTTTTTAATCTGACCAATTTAATGTGCTTAAACAGTGCTGGCGAACAAACGGAATTTTCATCTCAACCTAAGGGGAGATATCGTCTGAAATGACACATACACATCTAAATGAATATATATATATATATATATATATATATATATATTGTTGAGAAATGACACTCACAGAAACGATTCAAGAAACAGAATGTATTGTTTCGTACTTTGAAAATACAGAATCTCCTTTTTGTCTAAACTCATAAACACGACAACGATCTTTTTAGATGAACAACAACCAACACATGATTTTCTAGTAACATAACACCTGGTTTCCACAACACTCCTCCCACCTTTCCTTTCAAGCTCCACAGTACGCGCTTATTCTGTCCGCATGGAGCACCTTCAGCTTTCCTCTAGAGTTTCGTATTCGGAAGACCACATCGTTCAGTCTGCTCACAATTGTACACGGACCCTCCCATGGACATTGTAATTTCGGGTTCCTCCCCTTGATTCTCCGAGGATTGTGCACCCATACTTGGTCGCCTACCTGGAACGGTGGGACCTTTGACCCCATGTCGTACCTTCTCTTCATATCTTCCGCCCGTATGGCCAATTGCTCCCTTGCTTTCGTGTGTGCCTCTTCCAGTCTCGTTCGGAATTCCTCTACGTACTGTGGGAGACGTTCGTCTCCGGGGGGCTTTCCAAAAAGTAGGTGTACCGGCAGTTGCAATTCTCTTCCATACATGAGGAACGCTGGCGAATAACCTGTGGCTGTGTGCTCCGAGCAACGATAAGCTAGCAACGCTACAGGCAGCTGAAGGTCCCAATCTCTCTGATGATTTTTAATCATTTTCGCCAACCAATCGTATAAGGTCCGATGGAGTCTTTCAACCTGCCCCTCACTTTGTGGGTGTAGTGGTGTACTACGAGTCTTCTTGATCCCAAGTTGATTCATGAGGATTTTGAACAACTCCGATTCGAAATTGGTACCTTGATCAGAGTGGACTTCGCCCGGGATTCCGAATCGGGAAATCACGTGTTGTACCAAAGCTGTAGCAACAGTCTCAGCTCGTTGATCCGGAATTGGTATTGCCTCTGGCCACTTTGTGAAGAAATCTACAACAGTAAACACATATCGATTTCCTCTCTCTGTCACAGGCAATGGACCAAAAACGTCAATAGCAATACGCTGAAATGGGACGCCAGTCTGACTCAGTTGCAGCGGTGCTTTTCCTAATCTTCTACCTCCTCTTCTCTTGGCACAAATTTCACAGCTTCGGCACCACTCCCGAACATCCTTGTGAATCCCAATCCAATAGTAATTTTTCCGGAGCTGTGATGCTGTCCTTTTCTCTCCAAAGTGTACTAAGCCATGAACGGTATCAAATAGCTGCCTCTGCAATTTCTTGGGTATCACAGCTTGCATCAATATCTTCCGACCATCTACACTTTCCCATCGACGACACAGGCAACCATCCTGTATGATAAGGGAATCGAACATTGCCCAGTAAGCCTTCATTGTAGCATTGAGTCCCGAAATTTCATGCCATTCCGGTCGTTGCTGACTTTCAAGCCACATTCTAATCTTCTGGAGAGATTCATCGTTGCACTGTTCTTTCACTATGTACTCTATGGAATCATCTTGTTGTAATTTTATGGCGTAAGTCTGTGAATTTCGTACATTCTGCTCTCGCTTTTCACAGTATCTGCATCCTTGCTCAGCACATGGTCGTCTGGATAGGGCATCAGCATTCCCATGCAAAACTCCTTTCCGGTAACGTAGTTCCAGTTTGTAGGGTGCTAACTGCTCAAGCCATCTGGCTAGCTGTCCATCCACTGCTTTGAAATTCATCAACCATTGGAGTGACGAGTGGTCTGTGCGGACCGTCAATGGCTTCCCATTGTCTAAACCATATGTTGCAAATGTTTTTACTGCTTCCACTACACTCAACAACTCTTTGCGTGTTGTGCAATAATTGCGTTCACTATGTGACAGACATCGACTGTAATATGCAATTACCTTTTCACTTCCATTCTGCAACTGTGAGAGTACTGCTCCAATGGCTTTATCACTTGCATCTGTGTCAATGATGAACTCACTCTTCGGCAACACATGAGCCAGGATGGGTGCAAGTTGCAATAACATTTTCATCCTGTTAAATGCCTCCTCACAAGACTCTGTCCATCGAAAATGCTGGGGTTCATTCTGCTTTTGGTATAATGGCTTAAGAACATTGGCAAGATCCGGAACAAACACTCTGTAATACGAGCAGAGACCAATAAACGAACGAAGCTCTTTTGCATTAGTTGGACGAGGCCAATCTACTATAGCCTTTACTTTCTTGGGATCAGTTGCAATACCCTCATTTGTTATTAAATGTCCAAGGTAGGAAGCAGTCTTCCTCAAAAACTGGCACTTCTTCACATTGAGTTTCAGTCCCCCTCTACGTAACAATTTAAAAACTTCTTCCAAACACTTCAAATGTTCATCCAACGATGGCGTATGAACTAAAATATCATCAAGGTAGACTTCCAAAACACCCTTGTTTATTAAAGGTTGCAGCAGTTGACGCATCAGGCGTTGAAAAGTACTGGGTGCATTGCACAACCCGAATGGCATAACAGTGAACTGCCACAGGCCATACCTAGTACAGAATGCTGTCTTCTCCCTTGCTCCTTGGTCCAATGGAATCTGCCAGTACCCAGCCTGCAGATCAAGGGTTGTAAACCACTGGCTGCCTTCCAATGATCGTAATGTCTCTTGAATGTGAGGCAGTGGATGAGAATCTTTGACCGTCACGGCATTAAGCTTGCGATAATCAACGCAGAACCGCCATGTGCCATCCTTCTTCCGGACCATCACCACAGGGCTTGCCCAGGGACTGTTTGACTCTTCAATCACCCCTGCTTCAAGCATTTCTTTAACCAAGTTATTAACAGTCTCTTGCTGTACAGGACTAACCCTCCTTGGGTGCTGTCTGATTGGGGGATGGTTCTGAACATTGATCGAATGCATTCCCAGTGTACATTTGCCCAGTTCTGTTTTCTTTGATGCAAAAACATCCTCGTTACGACAAAGTAGCTGATAAAACGCTTGTTGCTCCCCTTTCTTCTCTAATGTATCAATTGATATATCGAACAACTCTTTCAGATGTACTTGCAGCTGCTTATGGGTGTCAGCTTTGAATGAATGATGATGGTTCTGTTGATCCCTCATTGGTCCAAACGGTATTTCGGAATCACCCAATTGCAACACCTGCCTACCTACATCAATCACACAGTTATGTGATTGAAGAAAGTCCATCCCCACTATGCATTCTTCCTGAATCTGGGCTACTATGCATTCATGAAGCTTGGGCCGTTTGTCACCTAAATCCATTTGCACTTTCACGTGACCCAAAACAGGAATAACCTCCCCACTCACAGTTCTCAGCTGTCCCCTGATGGGTCCATCCTCCACTTTCCTACCTTTCACCACCGATGGATTAATCACAGAGACAGTAGCCCCCGTATCCAATATCATTCGGCAAGGTACACTATCAATCTCACCATCCATAATTATTGATGTTCTAAACACTGGGTACGAGTATATTGGCCCTTCTCCTTCACATGCTGGAGGCCTCTGATCCCTCACCAGATTCTGGGCCTTGAAACTGGTGGTTTCTAGTTTTCCTTCTTCTTTATACACTCCCTACCGAAATGGCCTAGCTGTCCACATTTCCAGCACTCCACGGTTCTTCTAAAACCTCGTTCTTTGTTTGTTGTCCTAGTCTTCATCACCCGGCGTATTGTTTCCTCTTTACTATCTTCTTCTTGCGCACACCTTGCCTCCTCACTATCTAATGCACGAATTGTAATAGGACACAAAGCTAGCCCAGCTTCCAACCGCAATGCTATTGTCACGGCATCCTTGAGGTTGGTTGGATCCCCAGCAATAACCAATTCTCGCAGGCGTTGGTTCCTCAGCCCATTCAGGAATTGCTCCATTGAAATGGTCTCCCGAGCCTCCTCCCCCGTCACGGCTCGCCGAGCTAAACTCTCAACGTCTGCAGCAAATGCAGCAACGTCCTCCCTTGGGCCTTGATTTCTTTGCCGTAAACGAGCCAAGAACAGTCGTGCTTGGCCTTGAGCCCCAAACCGTTGGTTCAGACAGTCAACCATGGTCATCAGGGTCCTAGAACTCGACGGTATATTGCAGACAGCAGCAAGGGCAACGCCACGCAGTACTGCCATCAGACGAACGCAGGATGTCTCCATACTCCACCCATTAGCTTCTGCAATGACCTGGAACTGCACCCAATAATCATCCCAGGGGGATAACCCGTCGTATGTAGGCGGCTTGACAATATCCCTGTGGATAGAATGCTGCTCGTCTGCTCGTTGACTAGGTTGGATCGATGTTGATGGTACACTTTCAATCCTTACTCCCGACGTGGATTCGGTCTGATGTTGGATCAGAAACTGTTGAAATGTGTTGGTCAAAGTTATCAATTGCCGACCTATCATATCTAACGACATATGAACTTCACTTGGTTGATTTTCTGCCTCAGCATCATCACCATTCGCGTGCCGACGATGCACCCGAGATCCAATGGAACCATCTTCCGCCATATGTCAACTCAAGGTACGAGGCCACTTCTGACACCAAATGTTGAGAAATGACACTCACAGAAACGATTCAAGAAACAGAATGTATTGTTTCGTACTTTGAAAATACAGAATCTCCTTTTTGTCTAAACTCATAAACACGACAACGATCTTTTTAGATGAACAACAACCAACACATGATTTTCTAGTAACATAACACCTGGTTTCCACAACAATATATTAATTGCTATGCAATTCTTAGGCCGACCCCCAATAATTTTTTTAAAATGTCCACTTTTTTTGTGTAACGTTTTTTGTCCCGAGATGGGAAGCGAGAGGTCGTGGGTTCGAATCCCGGCCAGGCCTGAAAAAAAAAAATTTTTTTTTTCTCGTGAGACGAAGGTTGTGGGTTCGAATCCCGGCCAGGCCTGAAAAAAATTTTTTTTTCTCTCGTGAGACGAAGGTTGTGGGTTCGAATCCCGGCCAGGCCTGAAATTTTTTTTTTTTTTTTTTTTTTTTTTTTTTTTTCGTGAGACGAATTGCATAGCAAATTATCCTCGTTTTCTACACAGTAGAAAAGAGAAAAGATCCGGCGAGGCGCGAAGCGCCGAGTATAGATCAGGGTGGTCCAGGGGGGCGAAGCCCCCCTGGCGGGGTCAAGGGGCGGAGCCCCTTGCGAGGCCCGAAGGGCCGAGTATATATATATATATATATATATATATATATATATATATATATATATACATATATATATAATGTTATCGTTTTAGAATCCCTCAAAACGGATTATGACAGAGCTAATTTTGAAAAATTTTGATTTTAAAATTTTTTAGCCATTGCAATAGCTTCAATTTCTACAAAAATTCGCTAAAAACAAATTATAATATACAACTCAGTAAATGTATCAAATTGGATAATTTAGTAAGTACCTATATAAAAAGCATTGATCCATTTCTAAAACAGTAATCTGAGGGCTGTGACATGAATGCATTTCTTAAAATAAATAAAAAAATCAATAAATCAACTCGGAGTTTACTTTTGGATGTATAATTCGAGAACTAGGTTCTGTAATTACGCATGGGACTTGTAGAAGGCTTGTCCCATTTATTTCTGGCATTGGTGCTGAACATGACAAATGTTCAGCACTAATGCCAGAAATAAATGCGGGGACATGATTAAAAATTTGGATGACATTTTTACAATCAAATTCCCTATATAGCAGTGCAGTAGAAGAGTATCTATGTGGCACTTTTTGAATATATCATCCTTGACAATTTATTCTCTATCATTTCAATTTTCATGATATTGGAAGTATCGAGTATATAAGTACCTATTCATTAGTATTATTACAACATCTAATGATTAGTTGCAATAAAAACACTATAAAATAGAAGAGCTCCAGATAATAAAA
The DNA here is from genome assembly GCA_030762985.1 of Adelphocoris suturalis. Classification (NCBI taxonomy): domain Eukaryota; kingdom Metazoa; phylum Arthropoda; class Insecta; order Hemiptera; family Miridae; genus Adelphocoris; species Adelphocoris suturalis. The sequence continues at coordinate 15,845,178 of CM061045.1, read as the reverse complement.
AAGCTTCTATGGATAGATGCATAGTATGTTCTGCCATGAAACTGTCCTAATACCGGCTGGCTGTCGTCGCGTCGTTCGTTCGGTTCGGATCGGGAAACTTCCGGATCCAATGTTGGTGCACGCTTAGACAATAGCAGTATAAAGGAGAAAAACTGGTAAACCAAAAATCAAAATTTAAAACATTGTAAACTATAGGATTTTAGTTCGTTTAAAAACATCCAAAACTTTCAACCAAACAAATTCTAAACAAAGAGAGATTGGATATTTTCCCAATCCTTCCTCCTTCCCCCTTTTATTGGGGGGGGGGGGGGGGGGGGTGTAGTTGAAAAGGTCGATTGAGAAATGGGAGGAAGGAGGGGAGTCGAGAAACGGAAAAAGTAGAAGAGAGAGAGAGAGAGAGAGAGAGAGAGAGAGAGAGAGAGAGAGAGAGAGAGAGAGAGAGAGAGAGAGAGAGAGAGAGATTCTAGCTACATGAATTATCCACCTCAGATTGAACGACTACTGATTCCTCAAAGGATGCTTCCACGGAAATAGAGTGGGTAAAAGGAAATATTTGGTACTCCAGATTCTCTTGTATGAATACAGCACTACCCCCTTCCGCGCTACTTCTCAACAAAAGCTAGGGCAAAAAAAAAAAAAAAAAAAAAAAAAAAAAAAAGGAGTGTAAAACTCCAGCTTCTTATAACTCAAGCATTTGTCAGATATAGGTACAGCTCACCTTTATTAAGGTAATCTCTCATAAGAATATATTGATATATAAAGAATCCCAAGTTTTATATATAGTGAGCAAATGGTTTTGAGTTTGTTCCATCAGTAGGTATAGGATCGGCAAATAGAGTCCTCCTGCGACGTGAGACGGCCATCAGACAATCAGTGTCTTGCATTCACCAAGGATGTGAAGCGATGAATAGCTGTCAAATTTAGTCTCTATTGAAGCTCCAATACTTAGGAGATGAGTGCAATTATCAGCAAACGTTGTTCTTTGGTATAAACAGATAACTAACACCGATTTCTCGCAATTGTCAGCACCCAAGGAAGCAATTGTTTTAGTATCAGTAAAAAGCTTATGCGATAAGTATTTGAATTGATTGAAGATTTTCTATCACTTGTTGGTAGGTTTATATTTCCAGATAGAGCAGGTCTGCGACTTGACGGTTAAGGGAGATTTTTTATTCGTCAGCCCACGTACCCCCGACATTAACAACCTGCAAGTCTGTCGCGCTTAAAAGTACGGCAGGCTTGCCGCCACCACTATAGGAAGGCGATGTGTCAGGAACGCTCAGAAAGGTACTGGTGTCCGGAGGAAAGGCTAAAAACCTTGTTGTAGAGAATATTGCACCTTGTTGTCATAGTGACGAGTAAACTATGCAAATAGGCGCCATCGCTTGTCACCCTTGTCATCTTATGGTTCAGTATTTACCTAGTAACTAGTTCAGTATTTTTTGTTATGCTAGGTAATAAATTGTTTGCAAATTGTAATAAACTGTGCAGCTTGTATTAGTTTGTGCAGTAGAGATCCCAATGAAATGTGTGTTAGGGAGTTAACAAACAATGAAGTGTTAGAAGTTCCTGACATAAGCCGTGAAGATGTTATGGATTATCCAGTTTTCAGAACTGCTCTTTGAATCAATTAAGAAACTAAAAATCATTAGAGTCCTGTGAAAGTGGTCTTGTGAAAGGACGGGCCATGAGAGCTCTGCCAGACGGGAATATTAGATATCGCCGTTGGAATGGTAAGTAAGCACATACCTACCTATGTAATATACCATCCAACTTCAATTATATTATTACTTGTTGTTCATGTGCTTACTTCCATTGTTTAAAACCGAAGTAGTACCCAATTAACTTTTTCTGTCGCAAAAATTTGCATAACTGCAAAACTTGCGTAATAACTGCACTGACATTGCCGTCGTTATGAAGTCTAATCTTCAGAAGAAGGAATTTCAAAGTTTTTTCCTTACAGCTGGTTTTCAGTTCATCTTGCACATTTCCGATATTCGACTAACTTGCAGATCAGCAGTTGTATTCGTCGGCAGAACAACAACCTACCTACTTTGTTTACTTTTAACCAACAGCGAATCTGGTAAGCTGTACGTACCTACCTAGCTAAGTATTTTCGTTTATTGGTGTAGAGCAACAACCTGCTTTGACACTACTCCGTCACACAACGACAAACCATCAAATCTATCCTTTTATTAATTCAATATAACAAATAAAGCGTCCTCAGTTATTGTAATTCGAACGTATTTAAAAAGCTGAGGAAACTGCCTGGGCAATGGCTATGTACACTGCAGTACAGAGATCCGAGGAATTTTTCAATTTTTTTTTTTTTAATTTTTTCAGGTTATGTATTCTCAACGCCTAAACGAATGAATTTCTTTAGTTTTCGGACATTGATCAACTGTAATAATTAGTACCTGGTCCTAATGAAAACTCGTACTCCATCACATCGGTATCGTTGGGTACAACCAATAATTGCGCTGGCGGGCATGATTATTGCTACTATTTAGTTATATTTAAACTTTGTATTACTACAATATTACTTTTGCAAAACAAAACTTTTGAAAAATGGCTTTATAACCGCGAATTAGTTTGATGTTAAACGGCAAACTTCGTGTGAAAAATAGGTTTGTCTAGTTGCGATTTACTGACATAATGCAGTCATGTGCACATTTGCACTTACTCCTCAATTTAGAGAGAATTTCATAATCATCCGAACACGAAGTTATTTTTAAGCGAGCTTGTGCAACATTTTTTTTTCCTAACCAAGGTAATTAATTCTGCCGCAAACCATTTGGGATAAGCCTGAGATACATTTGAGATCTTCAGAACGAATTCCTCAAATGCAGCATGAACGATTTTAGAGAATTTATCAACAGCACCTTCGATTGGCAACGAAGTACATAACTCCCAGTCGAATTCACAAAAATACTTGTTGAGCTCAATAAAATTGCTCTTCTTTAAATTAAAAACAAATTGATCGGAAGGAAAAACCTTATCATATATTTCTATAGAAATATAACATTCAAAAGGAGGATGTGCTACATCAATATTGAAAATAGGCAAAGAAGATTTCAGAGTCACTGATGATGAAATGCACAGATCAAGAGTATTGCCCGAAGTATTAGCTAGGTAGTTGTATTGGTTAACGCCGAGAAACCGCATCGATTCATAAGTAGTTCTTCCTCTGGAACTCATTGAAGGCGGACAGTCACGATTCCAGGAGTCCCATTCAACGTTAGGATCGTTGCAATCGCCGAGAATAAACAACTGATAACTGGGATAAGCTGTATTTATAGCTTCAAGTTCAAGACAATGAGATTCACATACAGATACAGGCTGATAATCAGGCAAATAAAGGGCAACAATGATAATACGTAGTTCAGATGAACTGTAAACATATGTTCGTCATAAGTGTTTTTTTTTTTTCACCTTTAGTAGGGAAACTATACTTTTTATTTATTGCAACGAGAACACCACCACCAGCTGATTTGAAATGATTAATCAATGATGGCCGATCCGAGAACACATAACTGCCGAGTCGTAATTCATTAGACTGAGTCGAATCTGTCAACCAGGTTTCAGTAAAATATCAAAACATCATGGGATATGATAGGAGACTGTAAATGTAAAGTAGATAGCTTTGTATTCATCCCACGATCATTCTGATAATACACAGCCAACTTGTCTACTTTTTTCGATTCGGGAAGTCAGCGCGGGTAGGATAATTCATTTCCATGATTTCATTGTAAAACCATTATTATATTTATTGTCAAATCCTTCTCTCCAGCCTCCAAACGCCATTTAAGAATCTCTCGAAGTTCCTTCATGAAAGTCCTCTGAGCCAAGGTTTTATCCGATGAAGCCGAAAATGGAGAGGGTTTCACCCGCGATTCATGAAAAGTAGCCTTCAAAGGGCGGCATCTTCCATCGAGACCCAAGATGGGTAACACTCCGCAGAGATTGGAGAAAATCCAGTGCAAAACTACTAAGGCCCGGTATATAGAAACAGAGGTAAAACTAGTGGCAGCAGCCCCGGGAGGTATAGTCGAGGCAGAGGGTATCTACGGAGCGTAACTGAAACACAAGGCAGGGTTAGGACAGCTGCTCCTGGTATTAGCAAGCAGTTTTACCTTCTCCAGGCGAACATTTTGTAGTTGGTGGGACAGAAAACGAATTGGGAGGGTGGCAACGCTCGCGGTTTTATTGGTAGTACGCTCTGACGTTAGTATCACTCAAACCGCCGTTCAATTGTTTCACGTGAGCCTTGATTTTCCAGTGGCCCTAGCTAATCACAGAGCTTACCTCGGCAAACAGCATAGGTACCCCTGCAGTCACAGCTGGGGCAGGGTTCCTCACGGTTTGAGAGATAACCTCCGTTCTAGTTACGCCTTATTACCAACTTTCGCAGGGGTAACCCCTGCCACCCGTTTGAGATACTTCCCATCCGACGAGCCAAATCGAAATTGAAAAAATGTGTGTCCTCAAAAATCAAAATTTCCACTTGCTATGGGTGAAACTAGACCCCAAATGGGGTAGAATGCCACCAACCGCACTTTTTTATCTCAACCCGTTGCCGAGATATGATTTTTTTAAAGTTTTTTTCGACAAAAACACGTTTTAGACCATAAAACCCCATTTTCTCCACTATCGATACACTTTTTTCAATTTTTGACCACATATCTGAAATCAGCGTTAAATTTCGTATAAGAATACTGTTCTCTGGATCTTCAGAAGTTCAATCCTTAAACCATAATCCTTGTTCAAACGTGAGAAAATTATAAAAACCAAGTTTCCCGAAAATCTTCGAAGCTGTACTGTCTCCCAATAAATAATCTTGAGACTTATTAAACCTCACAAATTTATTCTTCATTTAAAGAGCTTTCAAACGATGGAGACGCTTTTGAAATTTCCTTTCAAATTGGTGCAGTTATTTAACCTGGAAGATGAAAAAACGTGTTACCTTTTGGTTGTTTTGTTCCTGATGGACGGGCTGGGATGAGAAAACAAATGAAAACACGGCGGCTGTAAAAAACGACTAAGACTTCCTAATCTCGTTGAATAGTTGAACTCTGTCTCTCATCAACGCGTTGGAAATAGTTTTGACTGAAGAAAATGAGTTAGCTCGTCCATTCACTCTGTGACGGTGGGGTCGTTTCGAAAAAGGGCAAGAGCGTGCATCCGCAGTCGAGGGAGCCACTTCGAAAACACAAAATTGTGAGTTTCATTTGAAGCAATAATGTAAATGTAAAAGTAAATTTGTTTTCTCTTTATCCAGGAGTAATTTTCATTTGCAATTGCGTTTTTTCCGTTGCCGAGTTTTTATTTGTTTTTTCATCCCAGCCCGTCCATCAAGAACAAAACAACCAAAAGGTAACACGTTTTTTCATCTTCCAGGTTAAATAACTGCACCAATTTGAAAGGAAATTTCAAAAGCGTCTCCATCGTTTGAAAGCTCTTTAAATGAAGAATAAATTTGTGAGGTTTAATAAGTCTCAAGATTATTTATTTCGCGTTTCAAAGCTTGCTGGTCAATTTCGGTTCCGTGTCTGTCTGTCTATCAACCTGTCCGTATGTGGTAAATCCTTGTCACGTCCAAAACCATACGAGGTTTCAATCCGATGTCAATGAAATTTTCAGGGATTGAGCTGGTTAGCTCCCAGAAAGTCCCTATAATTTTCAATGTCGTCGGATTACTAGTAGGCTGTAAGCATGCGCAAACGTAAATTTCTCATAGCCTCGATTTCTCATCATCTGTTGGTCCGATTTCGCTCAAACTCGAAATGTTGTTGGGTCCTCGATGATGCCCTTTGTATTTTATCGCATTTGCTCAAACAATAGGTAGCTATTGCGCATGCGCTAAACTAATATTGGACACTCCGAGAATAATGAACCGATTTGGATGAAATATTCCATTAATATGTCGGTTAACCTTTAGACAATTTCCGCACATGCAAACATGAATTATAGCTCTAATTTGCATTCTAGTATGTATACTCATGTATTAGATACTGTTTTAATTTGCATTCAATCATTTGACTCCTGCTTTGTTTTTAAACTAATTCTGTACGTCCATGTTACAATATGTGAGGTAGCTGCACTCCCACCAAACTTGGCATACGTTTTTCAATCTCCTTTTGTAGAGCGAGTCCTTGAACCAGACAACCTTCTTAGGCGCTAGTTATGCAGCAACCCGCATTACAGTTCTGTCTTGAAAGTCTAATATATACCTTGCGCCGCGCCACAGAGTTATATCTTGAAATTTCAATGGAAAAACGAATAATCCCTAGAAAATCACTAAGTAATAAGTACCAAAATAAGCAGTTAAGGAAAGGAACGGTAATTATCCCCTCCACCACACCGCCACGACAGTAAATCCAAAATTCCCAAGGTTTGTTGCGCAACTAGACTAAAATTGGAATCAAACCGAATAAGAATCATGAAAATCGGTTGAGCATTGTAGCCTGAGTAGCGTTGACAAAATTTGTCGGAAAAAATACGTTTTTCCTGCTTTACCCCCTCCATTTCCCCTCTACATCACGGAATCCAAAATTCCCGAGGTGTTTTGCCCAATTAGACTCGAATTGGATTGTAACAAAGAAAGAATCTCGAAAATTAATTGAGAATTTAGGCCTGGGTAGCGTCGACAAAATTTTGTCACTCACACACACACACACACACACATTTTTGGTTTTTTTTTTTTACGGATTCGGTCTTAGGATGGTCTGAAACGGATTTGTATGTGGTTATTTTTTCTCGTGCTTGGGTTGTCCCCCACCCCCCTGGATCAATTTCAATAGGTCATCCCTCTTAAATAAAAAGCCTTGCCTGTACGAACTAGCTTCTTTGAGACGTCCTAATTTTTAATATCTATTGAGAAATGTCGAAAACTCAAATTTGCTCCGTCATCAAATTTCAATGATCTCATGATTGATAAGTTTCTAGAAGAAAGTCGACGGCTTGATCTCATTCACAAATAAATTTCTAGTCATTTCTTGCAATCAATTATGTCTTGTACATAAATCTGGCAAATAATTATTATTCTGATTATTATTATATTTATTGCAATTTGTGTCTTGATAGGCGATCAAAGGCCGCGTAGATCATTTCAGTAGTAGGTTCATTTCAGACCAGACACAAGTAACAGACCAGAAGTTCATGTAGTGCACAAGGGCAACAACGGTTGTCCGATCTCTCTTTAATATATATCGAGAAATGTCGAAAACTCAAATCTGCTCCGTTATCAAATTTCAATGATCTAGTAATTGATAAGTCTCCTGAAAAAAGTCGAAGGATTGATCATTCACAAACAAATTTCTAGTCATCTCTTGCAATCAGTTATGACGTGTACATACATCTTGCAAAGAATCAATATTCTAATTATCTATTTTCTGTTTTTTTATCAACTTCATTTTGGTTATTGAGCAAAGGTACCTACTCTTTTTATTCTACAAGAATACCTACAGCCAGTTCGCCATAGTTGGGTGATGGGTGGTTGGGGCGGACTTACAAGCAGTTGTTCCCTGTTGGCAAGTCCTGGATACTGGCTATTTACGTGAGAGATTTTAGTTACTAACTAATATTAGAAGGACAATATCTCTACGATTCCCTTGACCAAACTGCTTGATAAGAACTCCTTTACATTCCTATCTTTGGTTAGTGGGAGACTTTGGAAATTGTGGAGGGGTTCTAGTAAGAACCCTCCACTCCAGAGCCACGCTACACTCCTGCTACGAGTATGGGGTCGGTGTTACGTATTTTTTCATTCACGCAAAATTGAACAGAAACATGTGCAGAGCTCTCCAACTCCATTATATCCGAATTTTACACTTAAACTCACGAATTTTTATTTTGTTTGCCATGCTTTAATGTATGTGAGTTATGGGGTAAACTAGCAAGGGTAAAACTGGATTATAACGGGGTTGGGGAGATCTGCAAGTGTTTCTATTTGATTCAGCGTAAAAAAATACGTAGAAACCGACCCGTTATCGTAGGTTCATAAAGATTCATTTTTCAAGAAAATCCTAGATTTCATTGAAGAAACTAAATTTTCAAAATTAAAACATACTTTTACTCCCCTAAATAGCAGGGTAAAAGTAAAATTGGCTATCCCGTTGGCAAGAGTATTAAATGAAGCAGTTTTCATGAGATTTGCCTGGATCCAGGATTCTTTTTAAAGAGTAGTAACGTTTCAAGGATTTTCAGAAATTTTGTTTTTTCAAATTCGGCTATGTTTGAGCTGTTGATGTGGTCTTCAGATGGTATTTTTCAAGAATCAAAGTACGCCATGCTTGTAAAAATTTAATACTGATTACGAAAATGTGGTCAAAAGTTGAAATTTAATGAAGTAAAGCGAAGAAATTTGAGTTTAAGAGGAATAAAACACGGTTTTCCAGAAAAAAAAACCTTTAAAAAAACCATATCTTGGGATCGAATATCCCCCCCCCCCCCTCCCCCACTCATATCCAAAGTCTCCCATTAAACAAATATAGTAATGTAAAGCATTTCTTAGCAAGCTGTCTGGTCAAGGGAATCGTATAGTTATTATATTGGCCTTCTAACATTAGTTAGGAACTAGAAACTCCCACGCAAATAGCAAGTACCTATCCAGGACTTGTTTGTAAGCCAACTACTTGCAAATAACTGGCTAGATTTATTCTAAAAAAAAAGAAGAAAAAAGAGTACAGGTGGTAAGAGGTACGTTGCTCATTAACCAAGATGAAGTCGGAAAAAAACAGAAACATAATCAGAATAATAATTATATAATGATAAACAATATCAATAATAATAAATATAATAATAATCAGAATAATAATTATTTGCCAGATTTATGTACAAGTCATAATTGATTGTAAGAAATAACTAGAAATTTATTTGTGAATGAGATCAAGCCGTCGACTACTTTCTAGAAACTTATCAATTACGAGATCATTGAAATTTGATGACGGAGGAGATTTGAGTTTTCGACATTTCTCAATAGATATTAAAGAGAGATCAGACAACCGTTGTTGCCCTTGTGTACCCCACGAATCTTTTTCGTTTGAAATCAGCAGCCATGGAGGGCAATGCAAACGTCTATTAGAACTGCAGACAACCACTGATACCTATTGTGTTGTTTTCTTTGGAAAAATACTGTGTATTCAATCAGTGTAGTGGGGACGTTAAACAACCCACTCACAATGACGTTGTACTTCTGTTGAAAATTACGCAAACTGAACAAGCAACGAACTATAGAACAATTCACGCAACAACTCTCCTTTCCTGATGTATGTACTCAGAACAAACAAATAGTTGAGAGACAACTACGATATCAAGGAAAAAAGAAAAATATCCCAGAACAAAAACGTACAAACAGAAAGAAGCTTTAGCTTTCCATGTCCAACTCCTGAAACCATCGAAATACAAGCCTTGATAGCATTGGCTGAAAAATCATACATCGGCCGGGGATATACCAGTAACATCGGCATCAATTTTTATCAACCCTAAAGGGTAGTAAACAAGGGCTGAAATATTGAAAAATCGAGATCTCAGAAAATTGCAAGATAATAGTAATGTTTTTTGGTTCTCATTTACATATAATTTCAAAACAAATTGAATGAAATCATCCAGAAGGCCATACAATCTTCGGTTCTATCACTACAAGGCATAATGGAGCTGCGACTCGATGACTTTTCGGGGGAACTAACAAAGTTTCATCAATTACCGCTATATAGCAAGCTAGCGGCACAGTATGTGTACTGCTGCACAGTGGGCCACATTGCATTATTAGCAAAAACTCAACGTACTTACTAAATCCGGGTTTGTAACCATTCTGATGTAGGTCACTATTGTTTTACACACAAGCACCATTGTTTTCATTATATTGGCACTACAGCATTGTCAGCAAAAAGTCAGTTAGTCAGTGAGTTGTGACGTTTAGGTACCGTTATGAATTTAACAAGTCCGTTTTAATCTAATCCCGATTCTAATGTATATTCAAGTGCATCTAATCCTGAGTCTAGTTGGCGTCTCTCTTAAACATAACATTTGACTACGAGGATATTATGCATGTATACAACTGTAGAAGTGCAATTAAAATACGTGTCTAACCCTAAAACGACTCGCCATGTTGACCCAGGTTTAGTGGGACAGGATGTGCATAGGTCTTAGGTCGCCCCCCAGAGGTGCAATAGGGCCCTAAATTCGAGAGAGAGAGAGAGAGAGAGAGAGAGAGAGAGAGAGAGAGAGAGAGAGAGAGAGAGAGAGAGAGAGAGAGAGAGAGAGAGAGAGAGAGAGAGAGAGAGAGAGAGAGAGAGAGAGAGAGAGAGAGAGAGAGAGAGAGAGAGAGAGAGAGAGAGAGAGAGAGAGAGGAGAGAGTGACAGTATCCCAAAAGAGATACCACTCGTACTAATAGCATTAATGTGCTATGTTTGGAGTAGATTGGTTTTCCGGTTCTCGGATCACCATCTACCGCCAAACGCAGCCTTTCAAGAACACGAGGATGAAGCTCCGCGCGAGAGGGGCGGAAGTACATCCTCTTGGATTCTGACGGGAACTGTCACACTCCCCCCCTTAAAGAACCACCACTCACCTCATTTGGGAAAAGCCATGAAGAAGGCCGGCAAGGCCCAGAAGAACATCACCAAGGGAGACGAGAAACAGAAGCGCAGTGGAAGCGTGCTGGGCCCATAACCCAGAGGTCCGTGGATCGTAACCACGCTCTGCTACCATATCAAGGACTTAGGTTGCCCCCCAGAGGTGCAATGGGGCCCTAAATCCTCGAAAGAGAGAGAGGAGAGTGACAGTATCCTGTGAGAGAAATTCCACTTGTACTAAAAGCATTAATGTGCTATGTTCAGAGTAGATTGGTTTTCCGGGTCTCGGATCCCAATCTATGGCCAAACGCAGCCTTTCAAGAACACGAGGATGAAGCTCCGCAGGAGAGCGACGGAAGCGCATCCTCTTGGATACTCGATGGTAGCCGTACACCAGCCCGTGGTTCCCTCCTCCGCTGCGCAGCGGCGCTAGTCTCCCCTTTTATCTCCCTCCTACTGAATGGTGAAGTACTGTGATTGTCTCCTCTTTCGATAACTGATTCGTAGCTCATAGGTTATGATAATGGTCACGTGAGACGAAGGTCGTGAGTTCAAATCCTATCCACTGGTCAAATTTTTTTTGCTCGTACAACTCCCGAAATATACTTCTAAAACGTCATTCTGACCTGCATGTCCAACTAATTTGAATTTTCACTAAGGGATTGACTACTTGATGTTATGTATTTTTGAGATGCGAGCTTGCGAGCATCCAGATCACCAAACTATACACTTTATTCTGATCTACATGCCTAACTAATCTGCATCTTTATTACTAAATTATTTAAATTTATTTTACTATAGATGGAATTTCCCTGGCACGGCTGAGGCCGGCGGCTGCGGCCCGCGACTAGACGCTCTCCACTCCTTCAGTGTATTTAGACGGAACCGATTTCCCCGACGAGGCCGCGGCCCGCGGCCAGCCTCGGCGGCTACATAGTCTTGAAAACCGCTACATGACAGCCACGGTGGCTGCGCCCGGACTGGTCAAGGGAGCAGTCTAGCCGCGCGCCTACGCGGCTAGGGTATGCAGACCCGCAATGGGGTTCTCTATTTTACTGTATTCAATTACGGGTTCTCTATAGAGGGGTACTCTATTTTGCCAAATTCAGACTCACCCGAAGATAATCAGTACCAAACCAACGTTCACTCCCCTCATAATTACACATCCCTCTGAAAAGAGCGACTTGTTTGTGCATTCAGAAATGTATGTACCAACCAATTGTTACTCATAATAAAAAATACTCTGCCAAACTAGCACATAGCTTCCACATCCCTGACGTTCGCGCATGCGCATGCGCATGTAGCCGCCGAGGCTGGCCGCCGGCCGCGGCCGCGTCGGGGAAATCGGTTCCATCTAAATACACTGAAGGAGTGGAGAGCGTCTGGTCGCGGGCCGCAGCCGCGTCAGGGAAATTCCACCTTAAGGGATTGACTACTTGATGTTACCTATGTCTTTTTTACCTATGTCCAGACCACCAAACTATACACATCATTCTGATCTACATGCCCAACTAATCTTCATTTTTACTAAGGGATTGACTGGTACACAATCTCCTCACCAATAAATCTATTTTTTCTTGGCATACGGATAAATCCGTAGATTTACAGGTCGGAGCGATCATACAAGCCCAGTCTGATAAAAGGGGAGACTAGTGCCGCCGCGCGGCGGAGGAGGGAACCACGGGCCGATGTACGGCTAGCGTCGAGTCTCTTGGATTCTGACGGGAACTGTCACACAACTTTAGACGTTGTTTGTCGTTTCCTCCAGTTTGGTGTCCGAACGTAGGTCAGAACAAGATAAAGTTTTCAGTAGACACGTTTGTTGTTTACAATTTTACTTTTACTTCAGGATGGAAGAAAACGTCGCCGCACAGTTGTTTCGCCACCTTTTAACACTCTCATCGTCATCAAGTCACTCACTCCCAAAATTTGAAATAGAGTCTGAACCCTTTCTGTCGTAGTTAGAGCGTGTTCAACTCATTCCCAAATCAAAACACTAATTCATTTCAAAAATAATGATTTTTCCCCATTTTTGGCTATTTGGCCTCACTGTGCGCCGTGGGCCAGATTTCATTCTTGGCCCGAAAAAAGTATATTTTTGAAACTCCGCTAAAAGCAGTTTTAATGATTGAGTTTGAAAGAGGTGTTGTTGGGGACCTTGACCTTGTGACAATCTTACTGTTCTGCCAAAACCGAATTTGTGACAATCTGCGCAAATTTCCCGTCAATCATGGTAATGTGCAGCTCGTGGACAGCTTTCCTTATAAACTCGTATTGATCTCTAGAGAAATCGCCTTGAGTAAACAATCCGAGGGCATGAGTCGGGTCAAATGATGCTGTAGGGTGGAGGCTCCAGCGGCATCGATGAGATCTTGGGAGTGTTCGTATTGTAAATCCCACATTTTCATCAATAGGGATTTGTAACCACACTAATCAAATGGCTTGATAGGACTACTTCTTCCAACTAAAGAGAGCTCGTCATCCGGAATTGAAATTACAAATTTATTTGCCAACAAGTGTGGAAATTTTTTCGTAAAAACATTTTTGTTAAAACTTGCCGATTTCAGTTTGTTATTAAAATTTCCTTTGAACCGCTTACTTATCTCGGGACTGATCATTAAGCGTCTATCTTCTGCGTGATCACCATAATTTTTTTTCCAAATGCCGTAGAATATTTCCATCCCCAAAATAAACGTTTACCAAATCCGAATAAGCGATTTTTAACGATGACATGTTCCCGGTATATGAAGTCAGGACGAACTGTCTTAAAACGTGACCACATTATTGCGAATGACAATCCGAAGAACCTAGTCAATTCCAAATAGAATCTTGTTGATTCATAGACGTCGCGGAAATATTTTACGAACAACATCGGCATCCGAGGGGTGACGGCAAAGACGGTCTCGCTCTGTCTTTGATCACATTTTAATCCACTACACCTGAATACGGTGGAATGCGGCGATGAAATACTGGTAAAAACTTCAAGAGAAAAAAGAGCCAAACCGAAGGAAAGCGTAGCTCGTTTTTTCCATGCCTCTCAAGCTGTATTTCGCTATAAAAACCCAAATTCGGAGGTAATGTTCAAGCCATAATATTTTGAAAAAGTAATTCGTATTTCTTAGCGATACTACATGAACATATTGCCAACATTATACCATTTAGGAAGTTTTTCAATCACATAGAACGTGGTTGGCGATTTGGTACCGGTTCAATATGCGCCCCACAGTCGTGTTTCTGGATCAGTACGTTCCCCACATATTGTTTCTAATTCAATACGCGCCCCACAAAAAAAAAGAAGAAAAAAAAAGGAAAATGTGCGTCGGGCTTACCTAGATGTCAAAATAATCAGAAGCTGCTTCGTCGATTTGTGGAACGGGATTAGGACCGATACACCTCCTTCACGTCCTTCAGGAAGGCCAAGAATAGATCTGGATCATCTTTTCTCAATTGCCGCCAGCAAAACGTGTCAAGGTGAGATTGGAACAGCTCCCGCGTCGTCCCTCTCTTTTTCTTTAAAATATTAATTTTTGCGTCGAGCCACGATCATTCGATGCTCTGTGTGTGGGCTCGTGATGAAGGGTTGACGTAGTTTTGCTGGTGGTTGACGGTGGAGTGGCAGAAACCCATCCTGCTCAAATTATTGTAAGCCGCTCATTCGTCTGAATATATAACGGAACCCTTACATTCACACGGTGTTTACTTCGTGAGGCTACTGTGGGGCGCACACAGTTTGAGCGTGGGGCGCTCGGGCTTTGTGGGGCGCGTATTGAACCGGCACCGGTAATTTTTAAATTCTACTCACAAAAAGCTTAAAATCTCGAAATATCATGTTTCAGTCTCAATTTGGTAGTGAAAACAATGTTTAGCCACCAAGAGTTTTTCAATTCCTTATTCTACAGGTAATAAACTTTGAGAAAACCACATTACATCCCTTTTTTAGTCAATTTGCAAGAATGGATTTTTTTCCACCTTGGCCCCACTGTGCGGCGCCCCGCCGCGGTTTTGCAAATGCAAGGCACTGCATCATCAGCTCTTGTAAGGAAAGTTTAGGTGTGTTATTTAATTTTAGTGATCTCTCTTCAGTTGGCGTCTACACCTATGAGGACACATTACAAACCTACCTAATGATTCGTTTAATAATAAGTTTAATAAAAAGTGTTATGCGTAGAAGAGCTAGACGATACAGAAATAATATACCTTTGTGTAGTAATTTACAGCGTTTTTTTAAACGCTGAAAAATTTCATGAAATCCGGCACGTGAATTTTTGTCTGTAAGCTTAGAATTTGGGCAAAAACTTCTGCTTTTCAAAAATATAGTCAATTTCACTTTTACCTCGCTACTTAGGAGGGAAAACTATGTTTTGATGTTGAAAACCCTTATTTATTTTATTGTATTTTTTTTTTTTTTTTTTTTTTTTAAGCTATTGCAGTGGCTCCGAAAATTTCGAAATCAAAATTTTCGAAAAATTTCTTCATTGAAATATATATATACCTATATATATATATATATATATATATATATATATATATATATATATATATATATTTAAATGTCATTACAGACGATAACTCCGCGTAGGATTGAAATAAAAATTCTGTTCTTGCGCCCAAACATCAAGCATTCCAAACGAAAGGATGTTTTCGTTGGCCAACAATTTTTGAGCACATTAAATTGGTCACATTTCAAATGTACAAAAAAAAAAAAAAAATCACTAAAAATAGCTAAAAATGTACAAAAAAGTTAAATTTATATTTTTTAGCAACAATTTAGCCAAAAAAAGTTTATCAACATCAAACTAGAACATAATTTATGCAAAAATTATGCAGAAAAATTTACTAAAAGATCATCAATCTTTGCTGAAAAATCGATATAAGCTCCCTAAAAGAGCTAAAACTTCCAAATCTTTTTTGAGTCGCGGAATATAATTTAGATCGAATTTTAAATTTTCAATTAAAACGAGGGATTTCTTGAAAAATGACCTTCAAAGGAAATATGAGTATGGGCTCGGTTTCCACGTTTTTTTTTTAAATATTTTTTTCCAACACTGAACCGAATGGTAACGCTTGCAGGTGTCCCCAACCTCGCCATTACCACGTTTTAAACTTTAACTCACTAATTTGAGTTCATTTCATATGATAAATGTTTTGTGTTTTTGAAACTATTTAGCTAAAGTATAAACCTTGGTTATAACGGGGTTGAGGAGATCTGCAAGCGTTACCATTCAGTTCAAAAAAAAAAAAAAAACGCAGAAACCGATTTCAAACTTGTATTTTCATAGAAGGTAATTTTTCAAGAAAACCCTCGATTTTATTTTGTGCTTTTAGGGGTGAAACTATTAGCTAAAATGTAAAACACGATTATATCGGGGTTGCGGAGCTCTGCAAGTGTTACCATTCGAATCAGCCTTAAAAATACGTAGAAAGCTACCCCAAACTCGTATTTTCATAAAAGGTCATTTTTCAAGAAAACCCTCGATTTCATTGAAAAAACGATGTTAATCAGCGATCCCAAAAAAACTATATACCGTTGGAAAGCTGAGGATTTTACGCAACTTTTAGGCTTACAGGCGAAAATTCACGTGCCATTTTACAGGAAAAGTAGAGAATTCATTTGACAACATTTGTTTTTCATGTTCTTTTTTACCAGTTTTGCTGATTCAAAAACATGTGGGTTTCCAACAGGAAGATAACAAATTTTACGTTCTTACCAATGGTTATTTCATGTGAATCGCATTTTTTTTTCTCGTTTGTTATCTTATATTTTCATTATGACATGTAAATTCTGAAACGCTCATATGTAATTATGCTGTTGTAATTGGGCTTGTCGCGTATTAAAATAAATAAATAAATCGATGCATCAATTTGCATGTGAATTGAGGGAGTCATGGCCGTTTTAATGTCATTGAGTGGAAATCACGAAAAAAATCTATAAAAATCAAATGACTTGTAAACAAAGCGTTGAAAAAATCTGCAGTATCAGAATCGATCAGAAATTAGTTTTAAAATTGAGTCCTGTCTTGTAACCGTCACCAAATGAAGCACCCTGTATATGTTACTATCACGAAGTTTTACGTTCTATGAAATTTTTGAATGTTACTACGCGAACCTCCGACCTGGTATAAATTTAATCTATTGGTGCTCGGTACGAAGTCCCAAGCAGTTTCAGGTCCAGATACGTCCGTATGCGTCACAGTTCAGTATTTATTCTGATGGGAGGCAGGAAAAGTTATAGCGATAATACGATGAAAACAAACTAAACGTTCCAGTTGGTTATTTACCGTTACCTAATACGATAGTCAAACCGA
This sequence comes from Adelphocoris suturalis, assembly GCA_030762985.1. Lineage (NCBI taxonomy): Eukaryota > Metazoa > Arthropoda > Insecta > Hemiptera > Miridae > Adelphocoris > Adelphocoris suturalis. Next base: position 15,828,298 of record CM061045.1, on the reverse strand, counting down.
ACCTGTCAGTACAACGTGATGAGAGGCCTTCATATCTCAGTTTTGATTCAACTAAGAGAGTGAGAATATCTAGTGAAAATACCAATTTTTCCACTCACGGAAGAAGATGTTTACTTACACTCAGTTTAGGCTCACATAATAATAAGAAGAAAAAAAAACATATTACGACATGAGGAAGTTTAGGTCGTCTGTCGGAGAGACGAGAGGCGCCTCAGAATAATTTAATTTAGTTAGTAATGTGAAGGAACAACGACTAAAAAGGAGGTTAACGAGAGTCACAACACCCCAGAAGGCAAAACCATGGCAATCACTGGCAGACAAGTTGCTTACCTCATTGAGCAATCGAATGGCTGCACTGAATTCCGCCTGCCCAAGATTCAGAACTCTAAACTATCTCAGCACTGGATAAGTCACAATAAAATGGAGAAGACCTCATGTTGCAGAATGCATAGCGAGAATCTGGGTTATCGCGGAGTCAAGAGGTCTCTAGTTGAGGCTGAGAAGAGCCCACCCGAAAAGCAATGCCTAGCGAGTGACGCACAATGGACATTTCAATTTTCTTTCGTGGAGACTACATGGTGCCAAGTTTAGACCCAGCGATCTGTATATCCGAGTGGGGGAAGCCAAAGCTCTGGTTTCATAGCAGCTTCCCACGTAAATTTTACACTCGCCTGCAGCTTCTCTAACTCTCCACGCCACAGCACCTGGTCCGAAGGAAGACTCTCTAGAGCGTAAGCATCTGTTTCCGTCAGCCTACGAAGTTCGGTACACAAGAAAGTGCTCCTCCTCAAGGCCAAATCTGCTAGAAGCCGTAGATATCTGTTCAGCGGGAGCCCGAGAGCCCTCACAGCGTAAGTACAACTCAGCCTCAGGGTGTACATAGCCATCATGGGTGTAAATCAGTCTGAAACACATCTTAATCGATCCAGTGAGCCAGATGACATAAGAATCCTTTCCTTTAGCAACAAATAAGAGCGTTTGGGAGCGAAAATTGCTGTACATAAATCGTCCTTCCAGGTGATAACTCTCTTTAGGATTGAGATAAAATTCTCGATCAAAACGAAAAAAAAAAAAAAAAAAAAAAAACAAGATTTCCTAACATAAGGGTGATTTTGTTGGCCAGCATTTTTGGAGCATATTAATTTGGTAACATTTCAAAAAACGTGCTAAAAACATCGCTAAAAATTGGTTTAAAAAACGGCTAAAAATTGTTAAATTCATATTTTTAAGCAGAATTTGAATCAAAAGAAATTCATTAACGATGAACTAGAACATTAAAAAATGTAAGTACAAATTTATGCTGAAAAATGAACGTAAATTTCGGTAACATTCGCCAAAAAATGGAGAAAACTGCAAAAAAAGCTAAGAATCCAAAATTATGTTTGAATTGCAGAATATCATTTAGAACTTTTTGCCATAAAATTGGTAGTTCACAATTTCTTTTTACTCAAAGTGCTCATATTTCATAACAGTGTAACATTATATAATACGATAATTTATGAAAATTCGCCCATACGATCATGCTGACGACAAACCTTTTTCAGGACGTCCCTCTGGAGCTATATCTTATAGGTAAGGCTTCGCTAACAAGAGGGACTTCTATTGGAATTGATCTAGAGAGTGGGGGACAACCCAAGCATGAGAAAAAAGTTCCAGGCATGCAGCACGATCGTATGAGCAAAATTTCGTAAACTATCGTACGATATCATGTCACATTGTTTTGAATATTGAGGACATTGATTGAAAAGAAATTGTTAACCGCCATTTTCATGCTGTACGGGTGGCTACTTTAGCCACCTCCGTAAGGTGTTCGAGGAGTGTTCGCGGGACAGTCGACACCCTTTGCCGTGCCTGTCGGGGTAAAAGTGAGAATCTCTATCATGTAGTGCAGCAGTGTCCTCGTACTCATGGTGGCCGCATTCTACGAGGCGGTTGCCAAGCAGATAGTAGGCGCATTGTCATCCAGCGGTCGGGATGTCGAAAGGAAGAGAGTACCTATATCAAATGCTAAGTGACCGGTGCAAGAAGCCAGATATCGTTGCCATCAAGCCCGTTGGGTCTGCCATGATCCTGGATGTCTAGGTTTTCAGTGGCAGCGTGGACATGGAGCAGACCTGGCGGGATAAGATACACAAGTATGACAGAAATGACCTGCGGCAAGTGATATCTGAGCTAAAAGGAGTGGCAACCAATAACATCAAGGTCATGGCCATGATCACCACCTGCGTCCTGAGGGGTTCTTACTTGAACTGGTGGTCGTTTTATAAGGGCACTTCCTTCCATCCCACTCTCCCTTCTCTTCCTTCAGCTTCCTCGATCCCAAGAGCCGGCGTCAGGTAAACGTGGGCGTCCTCCCCATTCCTTTTATTTATTTTTTCATTTTGTACTTTTATGGTGTGACCCCTCCGCCTTTGAGGGGAGATTTTTAAAAACAAAAAAGTATGCGTGTGTTTCGGGTATTAGACCTAAAAGTCTGTCGGGAGTAGAGAATGCGAGTACCTATTTCGCGAGCGTTTTCTACAACAGGTATTGCATAGAATAGCATAAAATACGAAGCTGCATCTGAAGAAGTAAATATGTATGTATATACAGGGTGATTCCCTCGCAGATGCAAACAAAAATTTGGGTGAAACTACATCAAAAATGGAGTAAAATACCGCCAACTGCATATTTTTACCTCAATCCGTTCTCGAGATATGATTTTTTAAAGGTTTTTGAGGAAAACCGTGTTTTTTTCCTCTTAATCTCAAATTTCTCAACTTTACTTCATTTGATGTTAACTTTTGACCACATTTTCGGAATCAGCATTAAATTTACTATAAGAACAGTGTACTTGGGTTCTTAAAAAGTACCATCCAAAGGCCCTCACATCAGCTCAAACATTGACGATTTTGAAAAAATAATGTTTCTGAAAATCTTTAAAACTTTACTACTCTTCCAAAACGAATCCTGGAAACTGGCAAATCCCAAGAAAACTGCTTCGTCTAATACTCTTTCCAACGATATAATCAAGTTTAATATTATTTTGTTATTTAGTGGAGAAAATAATGTTTTAATGTTAAAAAATGTGGGTTTTTCAATGAAATTGTTGGTTTTCTCGAAAGATGACCCTCCATGAACCTACGAGTATGGGGTCGGTTTCTATGTATTTTTTCACGCTGTATCGAATGGTAACATTTGTAGATCTGTACAAATCCGTTATAACCGAGTTTTACACTTAAAATCGCAAATGTTTAGTTTGTTTGTTACGATTAAATGTATGTGTGTTATGGGGTAAAACTAGTTAATTAAAGTGTAAAACTCGATTATAACGTAGTTGAGAGATCTGCAAGAGTTTCCATTCGATCCAGCGAGAAAAAATACATAGAAACCGACCCCATACTCGTTGGTTCATGGAGGGTCATCTTTCGAGAAAACCAACAATTTCATTGAAAAACCCACATTTTTTAACATTAAAACATAATTTTCTCCACTAAATAACAAAATAATATTAAACTTGATTATATCGTTGGAAAGAGTATTAGACGAAGCAGTTTTCATGATATTTGCCAGTTTCCAGGATTCGTTTTGGAAGAGTAGTAAAGTTTTAAAGATTTTCAGAAATATTATTTTTTCAAAATCGTCATTGTTTGAGCTGATGTGAGGGTCTTCGGATGGTACTTTTTAAGAATCCAAGTACACTATTCTTATAGGAAATTTAATGCTGATACCGAAAATGAGGTTGAAAATTAAAATTAAATGAGGCAAAGTTGAGAAATCCGAGTTTAAAATGAAAAAACACGGTACTCCTGAAAAAACCTTTAAAAAATCATATCTCGAATACGGATTGAGATAAAAATATGCGGTTGGCGGCATTTTACTCCATTTTTGAGGTGGTTTCCTCCAAATTTTTTTATGCATCTGCGAGGGAATCACCCGGTATACTCTTCATTGAGAGATAAAACAAGAGGGTCAAAGATGGACTTACGTCAGACGTTTCGCGAGGATGCTTTATCAGTGAGTTATGTGTGTATAAATATATATATATATATATATATATATATATATATATATATATATATATATATATATATATATATATATATATGTGTGTGTGTGTGTGTGTGTGTGTGTGTGTGTGTGTGTGTGTGTCTGTGTCTGTGTGTGAGGTTTCTCGGCAGGAGTACTCCGTGGTATCACCACCCGCGTCCTGAGGGGTTCTTACTTGAACTGGTGGTCATTTTATAGGGGCACATCCTTTCATCCCATTCTTCCTCCTCGTCCTACAACTTCCCTTATCCCTAGAGCCGGCGTCGGGTAAACCTGGGCGTCCTCCCCACTTTTTTATTTTATTTGTTTATTTTTCAATTTAATGGCGTGCCCCCTCCGTCTTTGAGGGGAGGTTTATTAAAAAAAAAAAAAAAAAAAAAAAAAAAAAAAAAAAAAAAAAAAAAAAGTGTGTGTGTGTGTGTGTTTGTGTGTGTGTACGCCACGGAGTGACTCGAGTTGGGCATCTCGGCAGGAGTGCTCCGTGGTATCACCACTCGCGTCCTCAGGGGCTCTTACCTCAACTGGTGTTTATTTTGCAGGGGCACTTTCTTTCATCCCTCTCTTCTTCCTCCTCCTCCTGCGACTTCCTTCATCCCTAGAGCCGGCGTCGGGTAAACCTGGGCGTCCTCCCCACTTTATTTTATTCATTTATTTGTTTTATTTTCTTAAATTTAATGGTGTGCCCTCTCCGTCTTTGGAGGTTTGTAAAAAAAAAAAAAAAAAAAAAAAAAAAAAAAAAGTGTGTGCTACAGGTATCGCATAGAATACGAAGCTGCAGATAACGAAGTAAAATACACTGCCAAGGAAATGGCACATGAGCTTCCTCGTGACCTTCACAGTACGTCACCATTAAATTCCAGAGAACAAGAAAATTTTGTTTGCGCCTGCGCAGAGGCTACCGTTGATTCGATCATGACGGAACTGATAGGGGACCATGTAGAGCTATACCCGCACAATCCCTAAAAATTTGAAGAAAATCGCATCAAAATTGTGGAAATTACGGCTGATGCAAGGACCGTAACAAGAATATTTCGTTCACACATGCGCAGAGCGTACCGCTAATGCAATTATGATTATTGTCTTATGGGATCTCAAGGGACCTTACCCACATCATCCCTGAAAATCTGACCGAAATCCGTTCAACATTGACCGAGTTATGACCGTCACAAGGAATTCACGTTAGCGCCTGCGCAGAAGCTACTGTTGACTCGATCATGATGAAGTTGATAGGGGACTATTTAGAGCTTAACCTGCACGATCCCTGAAAATTTGGTTAAAATCGGATCAAAATTGTGGAAGTTATGGCTGTTACAAGGAAACGTGGACGGACAGACAGACAGACACGGAACCAAATTTGTTCAGGAGGCTCTGAAACGCAAAATGCGAGTGGAAAATTTGATTTTGGAGCAACAAATTTTTTTTCATTTCGAAAGTGAAAACAAAGCTTCCGCTGCCTTGCAGTCTCGGAAGCAATATAATTGATGGGCTTATCTAGCTATTGGCTGTGGAATTGGGTAATGTTATGGAAAAGTAATTCCATTCAATTCGCAGAAAGCCGAACACGAGTTTGTAGTTTTCCGTTTTTCTGAGGTGTGAGTAAGACAGGACTCGAATATGGACTAATTGACTCTTCAATTATACCATCGTTTGATAGCTCATTAATAACTCATTAATAATTTCGAACTGACGCACGATCACGAGGATGTAACGCATATGGTTTTCTATAAGCAATTCTATCAGGATTAATCAATCTTATTTCGAAAGGTTTTGTTTTTACTGGTTGTTTCGACAAACCCCTTGTAAACCTATCATTAAATTGCATCAATAAATACCTACGTCTAGATATATCTTCAAGTATATCCAGTAACTAGTTCCTCAACATTTGGGTGGAAGCTTTCACTATCAGGGTCAACGTTTATTCAACCGCGAGCTGCCCTGATCTAGTAGGGCCCTCCACAGCTGTAAGGGATTCAACTCTCAAATCCACAATCGCATGTAACCTTCCATGGCGATAACCTATAATGATATAATCAATTTTTTAGTTCCTATTTCAAGGTGGCACGACACGCGCATAGTAATATTCGTGATTTTCAAAGAAGGTGGTTGGTTTGTAGGATTCATCCTAACATAAATTATGCTGATACCTTACAATGGATTTTAAAACTTCACGATCTACCATCAGTCCGATTTCGTTCGAGGGAATTCGGGTACAAGTCTCAGGATGTCATCGTACTAATTTTGTTGAAATAGGTAACCGTTGCAACTGCCAACCCTAAAATTGGTTGTTATAGACGAAGCTCCGACACTGATAGATCGGTTTTGATGAAATGGGTTGGGATTGTGCCACAGTACAGAGAAAATAGACACAGACAGAAAGGGCTGTCTTTGCCCTTTGTCGAGTATTTGCGGGTATCCACATCTTCAATAATGAAACATAATTGGCCAAGAGAAAAGAGTGTAAAATATCATACATATGTAGGTAATGGGTACAGGTTGGTAGGTACCTACATGTTTATAATATGGGTATGCACAGCTTCATCGTTGATCGTGTTGAAGTTCCCGAATGAGATTCTCCTTGCCAAAGGCGAATTTCGATGTTGCCTTAACAACTATGTTGCCCTTCTAAGTTACGCAACTACCCTCCCTTCTTCTACTACATCTATTTCTGGTGGAAAAATTAAACCACAGATAAAGTTGTTGCTAAATAAAGATTTTCGTCTGGCCTATATTATGTTTCCCACAGGAGAGCAAGCAAGGAATGTCGTTCACTAAATTTTTCCCCCTTATCGACAGGATCCTTAGTTTTAGTGAATAAGGAACCTACAGTTTTTTGGTTCTTAAACGCGAGTTTAGAGTTTTCGTAATCTAAAATTTGTTTCAGTTTTTTGGATAAACCAGGTACATGAGGGGCTGAGTAAAACTTAGGGCATGGTTTTGGGATTAGTAGTGGGATCGGAGATGAGTTTTGAAGAAATATGGAATTGACTACTCTGTCAGGATAGCCGTTTCGTAATCCGTCAGGATTACACGTTAGGTAATCTATGAATCGGGCTTAATTATGAAGATTTAGAGTAGTGTAGTTACGTTAGTGTGACTTTTGAATCGTTTCATTTAATCGTACAACAATTCCCTATTCGTACAGTACTACTCAGTGGTTAGCTTCTGTTTTGCTTGCGCTAGAAAAACCTCTTTTCGTACGACAACTCAGCTGAACGACTCAGATGGAAAAGTGCAAAAACTCCCTATTGTCATGATGATTTCATCTAATAGTTTATCAATAATTTCATCTTCATTCAATGAATCATTCATTATTTCAACGGGCTTTTTTTTAATTGAATTTTAATAATTTCGATTTTAAGCAACTTAATTTTTTCTTTCTCTCCTTATCCTTGTCTTCTCTTCTTTTATTTCGTATTTATCGTGAGAGGCTGTTATCAAAATTCCAGAATCTATAATATCTTGACCTATAAATATGTAAAAATAAATCAATCGATTAGGAACTATGTGAAACAAAATCGAAATTTCAATATTATCAATCGTTATCATCGTCGAAACTTGAGGCTTTATCATCGGTTTCTAACCACTAATGTCGATTATAATAACTGGACTAGTATATTTTTGCTCTTCAAGTTTATTTAATAACGTTTCTCAATAGTGAAACCTCACTGCCAGCATCAAGAATATGTTGGAAGGTGTTATCTCTATGTGAAAGGTTCCGTGTGGGATTTGCGATACAGACATTCGCATGCCCCTGTCTGTGGAGCCTGTTGTCCTCCCAGCGGTCTGTATCGTGGTTGTCCTCCGCTACTTAGGGTTATTTCGGAAGATCCTTATAGTTGTAGATCAGGTAGTCCAAACCTCTTTTGTAATATGCTAGGGCCTCTGGGTAAGATGCGATTTGGATTAAATTTGCAAAATGCCCAAGTCGTTCAACCTGCAATTCTGAAAAAACCCGTCTTTTTGTAGAGTCCGGTATATTTGTAGTTGTTTTAAATTCAACTTTTGGTTGTTTACTTGCCAGTTGTGCGAAAGTATCAACATTCCTCTTCTTAAAACTTCCTCTCCAGGTGAATCCTCTTCGAATACTTTCAAATCCTCCAACTCCTTTTGGTCAAGAAGCCTTAACTGACGCGAACTCCCTAAAAAGTGTCAATTCCTTTGGATTTTCTTTCTTGTAAATCCATTTTCTAACTTCACCATCCGATCCTCCAGCTACTGCCGACATTAGAATGTCAGCGCATGCGATGCCGTCTTATTCTTAAAAATTCCTTTTATCTTGGGGTAGTATTCAGATACTTTCTTTTCAAATTCATTCTCTTTGAAATAGTGCGTTATCGAATCATGCACTGATATAATGCACTAATACAATGTCTCCTTGCTGGAACATTGTTTCAAATGTTATCCAATCCAATCCTTCTTCCATCACGCTTGAAAGCCATAAAGTTGCGGTACCTCGCATTGATTCGGTGAGAACCGATACAAAATCAACCGAATCTGGTTGTAATTTCAACAAGATCATTTTAGCTGTATTCAACCATACATCTGGGTCGGTAAATGTCGGGTCGAACGTAATAAATTTCAGTTTCTGCTTCGCAATAGTTTCCACTAGTTTCCCTTGTAACTCCAGCATCTGCTGATTCATAAAATTAACTGTCTCCAATGGGTTTGATGGGGCGGTAGTAGTGTTTGCATCCTTAAGTGATAAAGGCGGGGCATCCGGTTGATTTTCTCCCCCTGTATCGAAATGTTCTATCTTCCGATTAAACATGTTGGATATTGTATTCCCCGTCTTGTACGTTGAAGTTCACACAATTGAGAATAAGCTTAAATCCACCATACTCTCTTTTCTTAGTTCATAATGACTCTTCGAAACGCGGAGTTAGAAACTAAATCACTCAACTAAAATGAACTTGATGAAAAAAAAAAAACAAAAAAAAAAAAAAAACAGTTTTCGAAACTGTCACAATGCTAAAGAAAATTTTTTCACGGATGCACTGTGGTTGTATGTGAAAATCCCACTTTCTGATTTCGAATAAGTAAAATCAGATAGGTAGGTCAAAATAAATGAAACTTCACTTAACTAAATAACGAACGAAAACTATATGAGGTTTGAAACTGAACTGATCCGGACAAATACATGTAGAAGTAGGTAGCCACCCTCGTGTGACAGGAAGGCAAGTTCCCTCTCTCCATTCCATTTACGTCATTTCTAAAGGAACTGTGAATCACGTTTTCGGTATTGTGCGTTAATATATATATATATATATATATATATATATATATATATATATATATATATATATATATATATATATATATATATATATAAGTATCAGAGGATGTTGAGGGTCGGTCAATGGAAACTCTTCTTATTTCCCTAACGTTTTTCTCATTATCAGGGCCTATTGATAAGAGACACGGTTTCAAGCAAAACTTGGAAATATATAAACTTAGAATTAGAAATTTCGCTTAGTTCCGTTGTTATGTACTATCTACAGATTGGTGGTGTAAACCTCAAAATTCTGGGAGACTAATTCATTTCGATTCGGCACAACCATATAAACAAAAAATTAACACTGTTCGCAACCTTATAAATAGAGAAAAAACGCTAAGTTCATTGAAATTCCTTCAGAAAAATTTCCAAAAAATTAAAACCCTCCTGAAGGGAAACGGCTATCCTGACAGAGTAGTCAATTCCATATTTCTTCAAAACTCATCCTCGATCCCACTACTAATCCCAAAACCATGCCCTAAGTTTTACTCAGCCCCTCATGTACCTGGTTTATCCAAATAACTAAAACAAATTTTAGATTACGAAAACTCTAAACTCGAGTTTAAGAACCAAAAAACTGTAGGTTCCTTATTCACTAAAACTAAGGATCCTGTCGATAAGGGGGAAAAATTTAGTGTACGACATTCCTTGCTTGCTCTCATGTGGGAAACATAATATAGGCCAGACGAAAATCTTTTTGCAACAAAGAATTGAAGCCCACCAGAGATTATAAAGAAACTGTTACTCCCTACAGCACTGCCGTGGACGTTCACTCTAAAGAAACAGGACACAATTTTCAATTTAATTCAGCTAAAATATCAAGAAACGATCAAAATTTATTTAAATGTGAAATGTTGGAAATGATACATATTAAGCGCAAGAAAGAAAAACCTGTAAATTTCCGAACAGATAAGAAGTACCTCAACAAATGTTACTCAGGTCTAACATATAAAGGACATCACATAGGTAGCGAGCTAGCTACCCTCTCACAACAGGCAGCATACCCCTCCACTGTTAATTGCCTTCAAATCCCCCCCCCCCCCCCTCCGCACATTCCGTATAGGTTTAGTATGTAAGCTACCTAATGTAAGAGCGTCTAGTAAGAGTTTTCTCGGTGACCACACCTATGTGCTCCTTGTACGCTTTTTCGTACAGTTTTAACGATCACTACATACATCACTAACGTTTCCATCTTGAGAGGACCTTCTAGCTGAACTCATAAAATCGTAAGCACATAAGGTAACATCATATATAGTACATAACATAGTAACTAAGCAAAATTTCTAATGCTAAGTTTATATATTTCCGAATTTTGAATGAAACCATGTCTTTTATCAATAGGCCCTGATGATGAGAAAATATATTCTCGAAAGGTTGGCAAAAAATAAGAAGAGTTTTCATTGACCGACCCTTAACATCCTCTGATACTTATAACAGAACGGTAAACAACAATCCCAAATATTACACCTATCATATCATATATAATATGTGTATATATATGATACATTTTTGTACACCTATAATATCATATATAATATGTGTATATATATATATATATATATATATATATATATATATATATATATATATATATATATATATATATATATATATATATATATATATATATATATCATTCCAGACGAAAACTCTCGTTGGCCAGCACTTTTTCAGCTCATTAAAGTGTTCACATTCCGAAAAATGTGCTGAACAAATCACTAAAACTTGCTGAAAGCGGTTGAAAATGGTTAAATCTATATTTATTAGCAGAACATTACTCAAATAAAGTTTATTAACTCTAAAATAGAACATTCAAAAATTTATGTACAAAATTATGCCGAAAAATATACTTAAATTTCATCAAATTTCGCTAAAAAGAAATCGATAAAAACTGCAAAAAAGCTAAAAATCCAAAACCACTTTTTAAATAGCAGATTATTATTTAGAATACGTTTTTTGCCAAAAAATGAAGAGTTGACAATTTCTTTGCTTTCACAAAGCTCAAATTCAAAAACAATTTAACAGTACGATAATTAAATACGATAATTTACGGAAATTCACTCATTCGATCATGCTGCATGACTAGAAATTTGTTGTTCACCAATTTAATTTTGGACCAAATATGTTCAAATTTCTTGGTGGAATTTTTATGATGAAAAATTACTGTCGGTGGTGGGGCTAACGGGGGGGGGGGGGGGGGGGGGATCTCGAGAATTCACGATATAATTGTTTTTTTTTCTCTCTCTCTTATTATAACTCTCACCAAAGTGAGAGTGGAAAGTTTGATTTTGGAGATAACAATTTTTTCATCTCCCGAAAGTGAAAACAATGCTTCCGCTATCTATTGCTTCGGAAGCGAATGCTTCAAATTATTACTCAGAGTTTTATTAGTTCTGTATTTGATATTCCTTCTACACAGATCCATGGTCTATCCTTATTAAACCCATTCTATATTAGGTACCTTATCTAAACTCGGGGCAAAACGTTTCGTCCCCTCTCAGCGCAAGGGCGCCCAATTTTACGCTTTTTAGTAAATAGTAATAAACAAAACCCTTTACGAAAAAGTAATCTTCCCACCGGGTAGAAGAGTTGGATGGACAGTGTAATGATTTGGAAATATGTTTGTTTCTTGCACATAAAATCCTCTGTAACATAAATAAATGTTGTTCAGTAGATCAATCCGAACAGAAATCAGCCTAAGAAGACTCTAAGCTGATAAGTTCTCCTCTACACTCCGTAACATTGCGTATTCAAGATATTTCAAAGGCGCTCTATTTCAAATTTCAGCAACGTAGGTCGATTAGGGTAGAAAATAGCGTCTGAGTTTTCTCAGCTGATCAGTTTGTTTCCATACCTTGCGATTGTGTTAACGTGACCCAAAAACACTCCATTTCAAATTTTATCAATGTAGGTCGATTAGGAATGAAATTAGCCTCATTGGCCCCTCAGCTGATCAGTTGTTTTCTTGGTGTCACAAACGAGCTCCGTCTTAAATTTGAACACTGTAGGTGAATAAGGAAAGATAGCCTATGAGGTCGCTCAGCTGATCATAGCCCATTCACCTATATTGTAATCGAAGAGGTTTAGTTGTAGCGGCCGCCGAGTGTAGACGTGTTTAAGGCACCTCCTCAATCAATTTGTGTTTTTTGGTGGTTAATGTGAGGTTACTAGTATGAATTTTGGCAGTAGTGCATAGTTTTTTAATGGAAAGTAACTCCTGCTTTCATTTTTCTCGAAACGATCAGTAAAACTGTGTTTTTTCGGAATTAATCAACTTTGATTGCGTAATTCGACACGAGCTCGGTGGGCAGTGAGGCGGGTGTTGAGCTACGTCCAGCTGTTAACTCTGTTTTCTTTATCTTTTAGAAGAAGGTATTAATGCATATCGTTGCCCCGTGATAAGATGCAAGAGGAGGAACGGAATAACTTAGGTGGGACCCCTGGCCTCTAAAATGTAGGAAGGGATCTTTATCTCAAAGGGGACTTCTTGTTGAAGGGAAAAATATGGTAATTAATGAAGTTGTAAGTAGATGGACATAATGTTTGGACAAATCAAGACCACTATTGGGTAAAGAATAACAAAAGCAGCAGACGAAAATCTAGATAGGTTAACAAGAGCAGCTAATGATATTGCAGAGGAGTATTTTGAGATCGAACAGACAAATTTATTTAAAACAAATTAATGATAATAATAAAAAAATTGAGGAAAAAATTGAGATGATAGTGACCTCATTGTCAAACGTAGAGCTCAAAATGAACGACTTATCCATAGATAAGATGATACAGCGTTGGACTTCAGTTGGTCTCGAACTCCTATTACAGACGTGAAGCAAACTAAGAATTAGTGGAACAGACAATACAACAGAAACCGCATCTTATCGGAACTAGGAAAATCTAAAGGGCAATTCGATAAGATTCAAAGGGATGAAATAAAACTGGACGACCCTAAGCGCTTATAGAGGAGCCTTGAGAGAACGCATCAGGAAGTCATCAAAAGAGGTCTATATTCAGCTAACACCAATGATGGAGGCAGAACAACTGATTGTGAATCAGCGAGGGAGGAATGGAAATCAATCTCGAGAAAGAAATCCTAAGAATCCTTTGGACAAGTTGCGAGAAGCGAAGTTAAAAAGCTAGAGGATCGGGAAAAACTTGATCTGTTACTATCAAAACCTGATCTTAGCCCTCGATCTACGAAACGAAAACTCAGATGTGCAGTAAATACGTCCTCGATTGGGGTACAAATCGATGGAGTACGGATGATGGGAAACTAAGGATTGATTGTTACTATGGGCAGTACAAGCGATGAAATGAAAATTGTGGAGGACGAAAGTACCAATTAAAGGAGCCGGTTTCAGCATATAAGATCCAATGGGTAAAAACCCAAGGATCCGTATTCGAAGAGTTCCGAGCAACATGAATAAGGAAGGCCTTGTTCAAGCAGTTGTAATGTACTGAGGCGCCCCCTGGTGCAATGGAGGCCTATATCCACACTCATAGATAGAGAGGGGTGTGACAGTACCATAAGAGATACAACTCGTACTAATAGCATATATGCTACGTTCGGAGAAGATAGGTTTTCCAGTTCTAGGATCACCCATTCATCGCCAAACGCATTCGAAAACACGGGAAGAAGCGCCCGACGCCCGTTGGGAAACAACGGAGCGACGGCAGCGAATTCCCTTGGATCTCGCGGGAACAACTGTCACACTCCCCCCCCCCCCCCCTTAAAAAACATACTTGATTGAAGAGCAAGTATGTAAACTAGGTGAAATAGTTTACTGGTTGAGAACTGATGCTCACTAATAAATAGCTGCATTGGCGATTGAGGATAAAAAGGTGAAATTAAAACAGGATGGATTGTCAATGAATCTTCATGTGAAGTGTTCATTAGGTAGTTAATCCCCAATCAAAGATTGGAACAACCGGGAATAATATAACTTGCTCAACCAGGAGACTTATAGTAGGGAGCTGCCCACTTTGGGGACTTATGAACTAGGGAACGATGCCCTGGGTTTGGGAACAATGCCCTTGAAAATTAAGTATGTTAAATAGAAATAATATGAGGGGAAAAATTGAGAAATTAATAATCAAGAACCAATGAAAGTATTTATGTATCCAAGGGATACATGATAATGGGTATTCCTTCTGGAAACCCGGGCCATGTTCCTTCTGAAACATCAACGCCCCGAAAATAGTGGATCGGATTACTAGGCGTCAGCCGTGCATAATCCTAACCACGCCTACCGTGTAATGTACTTAGGCGCCCCGGGGTGCAATGGGGGCCTAAATCCACACTCATAGATAGAGAGGGATGTGACAGTACCATAAGAGATACAACTCGTTAAATAACTAAAATATAGGCGTATGCAAGAACTTAAAAATTATAGTTTAATCCCCAATTTGTTTACATTTACTGCGTAGAGCAGTAGTTATACAAAATTTGTCTGGGGTCGATCCTGAGTATGATATGGTCAGAAACGCTGCAAATTATTTCACAAAGGTTTATTATTTTTTCAATTGAGTATGATCGTAGTTTTAGTTGGCTTGCGTACGTCATAAGGCCCGTCCAGACTCCTCGGCGTGTCCTATTTCGAGTTGCCACAACCTATACTTCTATAATTGTATACGCATGTTTATATTTCTCGATTTGAGCTCCTATCACCTCCATTTGACCTCCTACATAGCATCTATGCGAGCAAAGCGATCGGAATGGTTAAACGTTAGGACCAACTTAACCCCAAATGGAGTCTGTATTCGAAAGAACGGGTTTTTAAGTCAATTCTTAGGCCTTTTATGACCCAGACGGCGGCGAACGGCGGACGGACATTTCAAATTTGGATTCTACGCACCTTGAAACGTAAAGTGACAAAGTTTGAGGGGGGGTTATAAAAATTTTTTGCTACACGATCACATAGGCTTATTATTGGAAATAATAAACCAAAATGGTGTATGATATATTGTCCGGAATATCCATGAACATACGTTCGGATAAGTCCCAATTTAGAAAAGCTGTTGTGACGTCTAGTGGTGGATTTTCAAATCATTTTATACTGTTAGAGCCATTATCGTCCGGATCGAGCGCATACGAACAACTGGAGCAAATGTTTCCAAGAAATCTTCCCCTTGTCGTTGATTGTGACCTTTGGCTACCAACCGGCTTTCTTTCTCTCCAATGTTCCATCTGCTTTCACTTTTTCGCTCAAAACAACTCGACATCCGACTGCGTTTTTGTTACTGGAGCGATCTACAAGTCTAAAGGTTTTATTTTCGATTATGGATGCGTATTTCAATTTTACAGTTACAGTCTCTCCATCCTGTACTATCTTGGCTGGAAAAAGTTTGTTTTACGGTGAGATCAGCAAATCCTGAAAATTCATCGATTTCATCTTGGAAAGGAGCCTCTTCTTCCGAATTGTTTGATTCAGAATCACCTACGCCAGCAACTATTGGAACTCGACAGTAGATTTATCGAGGTCTTCCAAAGGTTCCGAACTTAGATACACGGCCTACCTCTTCCACGTACAGTTCTTTGTGGTTGTCCTCAATTAGAAGGTTCGATAATTTCTTCTAATTCTACGGAGGATCTGGAGGGTTCAAGGCAGCTTCTACTCTTTGGTCATTGTCATTATTATTTGTTACGACATTTTCATTTTGATTGTTTTGTTGATTCTCTATTGTCGATTTCTCAAACATATCAACGATTTTGTTGTTTTTCTTTACGGTTTTCGGATTCTCAAAATTCACTAATATGTCTAGTACTAAACAGTACGAGTCTTTACTGCCATAGTATTCATCCAAAAATTTGACGTCTCTCGACTTAATCGTTCTCTGGGATTCTGCTAACCATACTCTGTACCCTTTAGTTGTTTCCGAGTAACCAATAAAGATACCTTTCTTTGATCTGGGAGCAAATTTATCTTTTTTCTCATCTTCATCAAGGTAATATACTTTGCTACCAAAATTCGGAAATAATGAACATTTGGTGTTGTGCCCTACCAAAGTTTGAATGGTGTTTCACCACCAATTCCTTTTGAAGGGCTTCTATTCCTTTATGTGATTGGCTGAAAATTCGCAATCAGCCTTTCCCTGATTCATCATACATCTTGCCATGTTTTCTAGGCTGCGATTGTTTCGTTCGGCAATCCCATTTTGTTGTAGGGTTTGTGGCACTGTAAGTAGTCTGGCTATTCCACATTTTTCAAGATATGCGTTGAAATCTTTGTTGCACTACTCAGTACAGTTATCCGACTGAATGCACTTTATTTTCCTCCCATTCTGGGTTTCCACAAGTGTTTTGAATTTCTAAAACTCCTCCTCACACCACCGAGAGTAGCCGTCAATTAACGTGAGAAAATATTTTCTTCCTCCTTTTGAGTTTACCCTCATTAGCCCACATGGTAGCCGGTCTGTACGTATAATCTCTAGTAGTTTGTTGAATGACTAGATTGCTTTGGAAAAGGTTTCTGAATCATATTCCTCTGAAAGCAGATAGCAAATCAGGTAGGTTTTATTTCCTTGCCTTTCATCTTATCACCTACTTTGACACATTATCTTGACATGTCCTTTACCATTAATGTTCATTGAGGATTAATTTGCGAGGTTGTTTTTCAATGAGCTGAATTTCGATCTCCGAGCACACATTTGCGAAATAAATACATTATCCAGACACCAACTATATGAGGAAAAATCCATAAAACCACATATTTCTGTTGCGTACGTCAATAATATCTGCTCGGATGTCATTGCAGTCTTCTTCTGATTACAATTAGCTGCTTTGTGATCTCGTCTCCTACACCTGTTGCATTTGAACCTGAATTATACTTCTCTTTCAGAATAGTTCTCTTTCTTCTGCTGGAATTCGTTCTTTGAAATCAGTGCATTGGGGTCTCGATGATTATCTTTTCTTGAGTCCCATTGCTCTATGATTTTAACGCTGAAATTCTCCCTCCTCCCCTTAAATCCGCCACTGTTCAGCAGGTGATTAAATGTCATGGTTATGTGCATTTGCAAGAGGGCACAACAACCTCATATCCACGACGTAAGGGATCAGGATTGTCCAGCACGCCAATGTGCGTTGCGCCGCTTGATAAGACGCACAAATGAGGAAAGTCACACTCTAAATCAGGGTAATGAGATCGTTATCCTAGAAAATACGCCTGCAGTAGGCAAGAGAAAGAATAAAGAAGATTACTCACCTCGGGGAAGAGAGTTAAGAGAGTGTAAACCAGCGAGATATATGCTGGTGAAATATAGGAAAATTCTTCTGCACCAGAAGTTAAGGCATTAACTCCAAAGAAATGGTCGCATTGGCCACACCAAAAGCCCTCGGACAACGAAGAGTTGAATCACCCCACTTCAAACCTATACAATTCTGTTGAACGTGGAAAAAAGGTGCCAGTAGGCGACATCCAAATGTGCAGATGATGCTTTTATTATGGACACAAAAGTGGGTTGTACCAAAACTCAGTCTTCTGAATACTGTGGGGGAGGAAGGCCATGCATGGTATTAAAAGAATCGAAATTCTACAATATTTTTGCACTTAAAAGACAGTCTAATTATTGATAATATCTATATGAATGAGAGGGATGTTCATTCCCAATTCTTGTGTGAACTAATTAATATAACATTGGATAGTAAGAATAAATTTAAGCAGTATAGAATAGTATTACTTGGAGATTGGAATGCTAGAATAAGGAACTTGAATCAAGGAGAGGTACAACAATTTGTGAACATAGTTTTTCTCTATGACCAAAATTCATTAGAATCCATGGAAATAAGCGAATTCGCACTGTCTAATGGACGTAGCGTTGGAGATAGAACGGGAATTTCAACTGCCATAGTAGTATCAGAGGAAGCATCAGCATCATAGATTTATGCTGGCTGAACAACACTGCCATACTGGATGTAATGGATTTTTGCGTGGGGAATGAATTAGCAATACTATCTGATTACTCAGAATGCTGTGAACTATATTAGAAGACCCAGCAGACAATAAAATAGAAAATCAGCGAGATTTAACTTCCTTCATAAAATAAATGTGATCAAGTGGAAACCACAACAAACTAAATTGTTTAGGGAATTATTGCTCAATGGACTAGGAAAATTTTAGAAAATTTCGAAAGTAGTTATTAGGATCTTAGAAGACTTTGTTCTAAATTCACTGTTAGAAGCTCGAATTATATAGCAGCGTCGTGTGGATGGGCTACGGAATTATTGCTCTAAGGATAAACCGTGGTATAATAAGGAATGTAGGGATCTAAAAAGAGCTACACGCAAACTGCTAAGGAGAAGAAATATAGGGAAAACCACGATAGAAAAATACATTCAGTTAAATATATATATATATATATATATATATATATATATATATATATATATATATATATATATATATATTTATTTATTTATTTATTTATTTATTTATTTGTGAACACACTTAAGGTAGCACAAACGATAAGAGTCTATTCTAGAGCTCATTTCCGAAAAAGTTAGACTTTTTTGAGGCTCTGTTTCCGAGTTATTCACGATTAAAGATTTTTTTCTTGTTTCCGACCTTACATGACAAAATCGGCTATAACTCTCTTCCATATCAAATAATTCAAATCTGAGGAAACCGTTGAAAAGAGCATTAAATTTCCTATCTCCATAACGTATTTGAGTTCTTTTTACTTAGTTCACGTGGGCGAAAAAATGAACTAAAGACGAAAATTTCTCACTTTTTGAAAATTTCTGTTTTTGTAAGGTGCGTTAAGTATTAAAATAAAATGGTAAAAAACCGTACGCGTTACAGGAAAAACTTGCCCTGAATTTGAGCTTTCCAACGGTATAATACATTTTTATTTTACTATGTTCATTGGGGGAGAAAAGTATGTTTGTATGTTGAAAAACGAGGTTTTTTCCATGCAATGCAGGGTTTTGTGAAAAATGACACCCTAAGAAAATACTAGTTTGGGGTCGGTTTCTAAGTATGTTTCCACGCTGAATCGAATAGTAACACTCGCAGATCTCACCAACCGTTAAAACCGAATTTTACAGTTTTACTAACATGTTTCACCGATAAAAACACATAAAATAGAGCATGACAAATAAACTAAAAACTAGTTTTCGTGGTTAGTTCATTTTTTCGTCCACATGACTTACTGTAAAAAGAACTCAAATTACGTTATACAGGTAGGAAATTTATTGCTCTTTCCGACGGTTTCCTCAGATTTGAATTTACTTGATACGGAAGGGAGTTATTGCCAATTTTGTGAGGCAAGGTCGGAAACACGAGAAAAAAATCCTAAATCGTGAATAACTCGGAAACAAAGCCTCAAACAAAAAAGATCTAAGGGCACTTCTTGTCGGAAATGAGCTCTAGAGTCGACTCTACTCGTTTGTGCACCTTAAGTGTATTCACCCTGTATTTATAGAGTGAATTTCCAGACGATAACTCCTTAAAATACGGCAAAATAAATTCGTCCCAACGCTGAAAAATCCGCCTTGGCAAAAGACAGGTCGATCGCTTCAGAATTTCAGGCTCAAATTTACACCTTAGTGGCCCAAAAAATGCTAAAAAGTTGATTTTTTGACAATAGGGCATGTGGTGTGTCACAGTCCAAGTATTTTTCTTTCAGCGCTGAGTCGATTGCAACCCATTTCCTATTTTATTTATTTATTAGGTATTTACCTAAATTATTTACCTATTTATTTTTACTTATTTATTTTCGAATTTTCCTAGAACATATTATATCTATCTACTCCCCGAGTTTGAACGAAATCGGACCAATAGATGATATGAAATCAACGTTATAATAAATTTACGTTTGCGCATGCGCAGAGACTAGTGTTTAAGTCATAGGGGGCCGTCTAGTGGCTATCCCGCACAATTTCTGGAAATTGCACCAAAAACGTTTCATCAACTCGGAGTTTTACCTGTGTCAATCGATATCAATTTAGCGCATGCGCTATGGTTATTACTCTGCCAATCGTGACACAATTTAAAGGGCATTTTTCTAGAACATAAAACAAGTTACCTACCGAGTTTGAACGAAATCGGACCAATAGATGATACGAAATCGACGTTACGAGAAATTCACGTTTGCGCGTGCGCACAGGCTACTGTTGATCCGATGGCATTGAAAATTATAGGGGACCGTTTAAAAGCAAACTCGCACGATCCCTGAAAATTTCATTGCAATCGGTCTAAAACTTGGTATAGTTTTGGGCGTGACAAAGATTTACCACGGACAGACAGACACGGAACCGAAATTGATGAGTAAGCTCTGAAATGCAAAAAGCAAGTGGAAATTTAGATTTTGGAGGACAACCATTTTTTCGACTTCAATCACGAAGCTTCCTTACCTTTGGTAGTGAGGAAGCAGAAATCGTTCCTGCCGGACGCGTATACACTGAAAGAAAAGTCCAAGCAAAATTTCGAGGTTATAGGTCAAAAAGTTTGGTCTCTGCGACGATACACCAGTGAGTATCACAAAGAGAAATTAGTTTCAGAAAGTTTCATAAAACTTATGTAGAGAAGCAAATGGGCGTATACGGGCTCATACGGGTTTGCTGTTTCCTGTATGGTAGGTACGTTGGAAATTGCACAAGACAAGGAATGGTTTAATTAAGTTCGTGACAAAATAAGGATATTTATTTATCGTGCGCACTCCGCAGTGTTTCATTTGACAGGATGTAAATTTGTTTGGAATCGGTTTTATATTGTGTTTCGGAGATTTTTGAGACTTTTGGCGAATTTTCGTAGAAAATGAAGCTATTGCAATGACTCCAAAAATTTTAAAATCAAAATTTTGATTCGCTGAATTCCGTTTTGGGATATTCTGAAACGAATCAGTTTAACGATTTTTCATTCGTATAAACAAGGTGTTTACAAAAAACGTTCCCACCCCCTGCAAAAATCGTTAATACCTAATGGGTAAAAAAAAAATACCTAAAATTTTTTTTTTCAATCTTAGTGTTTTTATGTAAGGATCTCAAAAATGTCAAACTTGCGCATTGCGAACGTGCGCAAACGTGCAAAATTGACATCAACTTCGTTATTTTGAATCGGAACCCACATTTTTTATTGCAGATTTGAATTCTACGAAAAATTTTATAGATAAATAATGCATCACTCGATTATTCAAGTGCGCGCAAACGGGCGCAATTTTGCTCTGAAAGGGCAAAAAAGTGAAATACTGAGTTTTTGAAGGTACTCAATTGCCCCATGTAATACATGATTTTGGAGTATTTTATCGTGCTGAACCTCGTAATGATGTTCGTTTATTGATATTTGCAACACCAACTAGGGAAAACACCGAAAAACCGACATTTTAGTATACTTTGTGCACATGCTATGTGCTTTGTGGAAATGTGTAAGAAAGGTGCAATTCTGGTCAAGTTTTCGGTGTTTTTCCAAGTTGGTGTTGCAAATATCAATAAATGAACATCATTACGAGCTTTAGCACGAAAAAATACTTCAAAATCACATAATACATGTGGCAATTTAATATCTTCAAAAACTCAGTATTTCACATTTATTGCACTTGTAGAGCGGAATTGCGCACGTTTAGAGTGGGATTGCGCCCGTTTGCGCGCACTTGAAAAATCGAGTGATGGGTCATTTCTACATGACATTTCACATAATATTCAAATCTGCAATAAAAATTGAGGGTTCCCATTTAAAATAAAGAAGTTGATGTGAGTTGCACACATTTGTGCACGTGCGCAATGCGCAAATTCATAATTTCTGAGATCCTTACACAAATCATTAAGATTTAAAAAAATTATTTTTTCGACCCATCAATAACGACTTTAGCACGGGGGGGACAATTTCGGGACACCCTGTATATATATTTGTGTGTGTGTGTGTGTTTGTGTGATATGTTATTTTATAATCTTAAAACTACTGTCTCCTTTGCATCCCTTTGAAACAAGGAGCGTTTCTCTCTCTCTCTCTCTCTCTCTCTCTCTCTCTCTCTCTCTCTCTCTGTCTCTCTCTCTCTCTCTCTCTCTCTCTCTCTCTCTCTCTCTCTCTCTCTCTCTCTCTCTCTCTCTCTCTCTCTCTCTCTCTCTCTCTCTCTCTCTCTCTCTCTCTCTCTGTTTGCGGTAAAAAATTCCTTATTTTGAAGGCTAAACTTAATTTAATGATTCAGGCAATTTTTCTTTAGTTTTTCGAAACCCTGCTGTTTTGTGCAGTTTATTATGTTCTATCCATGCTTGTTTCATCAATTTTCTTGGAAAGTAATTGATTAATTACATTTTTCGTTGCATAGGATTCTTTGTTTAATTACTTACCTACTCATGTTTTGTATAACCCAATTATGAGGAACTCTCGTAACAATCACTTGGGATTTTACCCATAAAACATTGATTGATTGATTGATTGTGTTTATGTTTGTGGTGCGAGTGTGTTTTTGTGTCCTTCCGGAAAATAACTCTACTTAGGATTGCGATAAATATTCCGTTTTCGCGTCAAAAAATCAAGCTTTCTAAACGAAAGGATGAGTTCGTCGGCCAGCATTTTTTGAGCACATTAAATTGTTTAAATTTCAAAAAAAAATGTGTTAAAAAAATCACTAAAAATGGCAAAAAATCGTTAAGTTCATATTTTTTACAAACATTTATTAACGTTTATTAACGATGAACTAGAACACACAAAAAAATGTGCTGAAAAATGTACTTAATTTTCGTTAATATTTGCCGGAAAATTGATGAAAACTGCACAAAAAAGCCAAAAATACTCAATCTTTTTTTAATTCCCGAATATCATTTATAACAAGTTTTTTGCCATGAAATTGGTAGGTAACAATTCCTCTCTACTTAAAGCCCTGAATTTTCAAAACAATTTGACATAATATACCTACTACTACAGTTTACGAAAATTCGCTCATACTATCATGGTACATGACTGGAACTTTTTGTACTTGAACCGATAACCACCTTTGGAAACCTATTTTCCATGATGACTAGGTTCACAGGTGTATGGAGATTTTGATTAAATTCCTAGGGAATCCCAGAGCCACATCGAGCCGCTTGAAATTCCCTACACAACACCGGCAGGATGGGATTGGTGCGGGGCCGTTTGGCCTGTTGGCTCCGTCGTGTGTGTGGCGACCACCACGACCTGCTTCTCGTATGCTGATCTGACGTTTTCAACTATGTTGTTGCCTTCAGGGATCGCGATGAGTATTTTCCCATTTATAAACCAATTGTCTCATCACTGCATAGCTATAACTGATACGTCTAACTCGATCATTCTAGGATATAATAATTTTCTCTTGTGATAATCTGATGCGTTATTAAGGAGAGGTCTTGAATTGGGAAATACATTGTGTGACAAAAGTTTTCTTCTCTAACTTTTCGAACCGTATACGCATAGGGTTTATGGAGGGCGGATTCGTGCCAGAATCACTGCCGGCTCTGAATGTGAGCAAAACCACGTCCGTACTTTCACGGTGCTCACGGCTGAACACCCATTTTTCATTGGTTTCCGACAATTTTTTGTTAAAAAAAAAGAATTTTTCCTGCGTTTGAAAATCTGTTGAAATGAAGTAAAATCAGGAAACGGGTATCACCTCATGATTCACAGGTGAAACAGAACAAAACCATCTGCCACGCCTGAGGCCCACCGATATCTCGGAATTTCGCAACTTTGCACGCTCACTAGACTTGTAGTGCGCCGCCCAAGAACCCAGTGAGGGCCATAAAACGTAGTGTGGAATCCGGACATATAGGTGGCCATTCCATTTTAGTGAAAAGGATGTTTTAGTCAATTGTGCAAGTTCGAAACGTGAAATTTTATTTTTTTAAATCGAGGAAAAGTAGTTTCATAGACACCCTGAATACTTATGAAGGTATTTAAAATATTACGATTCAGAAATCGTTTTAGAATGTTCGAAAACGGATTTCAGAATAGAACTGTTTCTGTAATTAGTGTGCACCTGTTCGATTTATAGCCGCATGAAAGGTAGCCTCCACCGTACAGAACCTAACCTCGCCAAATGTTTGCTGGGGTGTGGACAAGTTATTTGATCGCGTTCACTTCCATATTGCTTTCCGAGTATTCATAGAACCGGTATGGGGATTGTGACTTTATGAAAATGCTGCTGTCTCGGTTAGAAGCATGATACTAATTTTCAAAACGACATGTACGACGTTTCGATGAGTTTGCTACAAATTTTTTCCTCCGGCTTCACGTAGCTACATTCTTATTCATGTACCCTGGTGCGTCATAACAATATCGTCAAACCTGGAGTGCCCTAAACAACAAGAACAAGAAGAATTTCTCCCCAATCTGGGAATAGTAAAACATTAACACACTCATTAATTGGATAATGGAATTAATTAATTCGCTCTCTATCAGTCTCTCAATGAATTACTGTCCAATACGCACTGACTAAAAGCCAGTATTCTTTTCCTTTAGTAGTGCTTTATCTTTGTACATGTCAATCAAAGAATGGATGTAAGGTTTTACGAATTCAAAGCGAATCGAATAATGAGCATAAGGTTTGGATTTTTCTGATCATTTTCTGAATTTCTAGGCAGTTGAGGAAAATATTAAAATTCGGGAATCGTTTCAAAATGTTCCAAAATGGATTTTAATGGAAACCAGTTCTGAAACCATAATTTTTCTATAGTTTTGGAGCCTCTCCAATACCTCCATTTCGTTTGAAAATTTGATGGTAATACAAATATCAATCAAGTTCATTAAGTATCGATATTTTGATGAAAAGAAAAACCTTTAAAAAAAAAAAATTATCATGAAAAAGGTTTTGCAGTCTTAATTGAGAGTAACAATTTGATGAAAGATATTGGATTTTAGTCTATTAGTCAAGGAATATGTACCTACAACAGATCCAATTGTTGAGACAAATGAACTATTGTACGGGCAAAACTGGCTGGGTATAGGAGGAGGGTGTTTCCCACTGACGGGGGTTAAAAGCTTGAAAATATTTCGTTAAGTGAGGTAGGAATGTAGCAGAGAATATGAAAATCAGCAGAGTGAAGTGGAAGCTGACCTGCTGAGGTGGAGTAATCAATGGCCGCCTGTCCCTGGTGGTGGCGGAGGCCGAGGATGGCGTCGATGGTGAAGGACTTGTTGTTGTTGTGATTCGTGAGGACGTGACTTATGGGAGAGTAGCCCTGTCCTCCGACCAGACCCGGTTGTAGCATCATACCGACTGAGGTCTCTCGACGGAAAGGGGCGGGAGGCCACCCAACCCTCCACCCACCTTCAGCCCCCGGGGGGTCAGCCATATTGACTCCACTTCAATAACCTCCAACCTCCAGCCCTCAAATCTCAGCCTAATCTTCCGTTACTAAATAAACTTACATTACTCCGATGCTGTCAATTGTCAACCGAAAGTGGATATGTCCATGAGAAGGGATGACAAATCCATTTTATAGCACAAAAATACTCATATCTTTCCTGCAATTAGTTATTCCCTTTAAAAAAAAAAAAAAAAAAAAAACGGACGATAGACCTACGGTTCTACAGTCAGATCATTTAATAACGATTAACGCTTGTTTCGCCAAAATTTCCGTCAATCGAAACATTGCGGCTCATTAATGCATCAATAGTTGAAATACGTTTTTGTTTCACCTCCCAGTGTTATTATGGATGTCAATGTTATTGTGACGCTCGCAACCACTATAGTCACGTGAAGCTCGCAACCAACATAGTAACGTGATATAATTTCGATGGTGCAATGTCGATCGTGATGTGACGCTCAAAAACCCCACCGTGACGTGACGCTCGTGACGTGACAAAAACAAATGGAAACGTCCTGTTAATCATTATTAAATGATGAAAAATGATCAACCAGCTTCAAAACCCCCAAAGAAAAATAATCAAAAAATGAGTACCTAAGGTAACATACGAGTATATTATGTACCTCTGGCCCGACGTCACTGCACATTGCCCATTTCCGTTCTCACCAAGAACCAAGGGGACCTTTCGGGGTTATTTGACCGTCAGTACCTCCAGCGCGGCCTCCAGATAGTATACGACCGCCAACGTAATCAAAAGCTCTGTTATCTTTGTTAGGTAACTATCTAGTTGTTGTTTGAACTATAACCGATGTAACTGGAAAACTGATTCTAGTTATTGTTTGGACTATAACCAATGAAACAGGAGAACATTATGCATGCAGGGCATTATGTTTTGTACGTGGGGCAAAGCCGAAATGAGAAACAAGGCCCAGTGGCCGCCCTATCGAGCTCTACCTGGCAGTTATTTGAGAAAGGCTATGTGGAGGCACAACACAAGGACCCAGCAACGGGACCCGTTCGGCAGGGAAAGTTGCCTTTTGGCCACATGACGAGTTTTAGTTAATTTTTAATATTTGATTTTAGTGATTCAATGTAACCTAGTTTTAATGTTAGATATTGTTCCTCGTTTTGCGTTTAGTTTCAATTGTTTAGTATACGGTGCTGGTTACATTCATGCTTTATACTCATTCTCGCACCCCAATCATTGGCGGTCGTTCATCTGGAGGCAGCACTTGAGGCCCTGGCGCTCGGATAACAGGAATGGTCCGAACAAGGACCTATCACAGTAATCTATCACATGAAATAGATGAGTTTAGATTTTATATGATTTATGTTGTACGAATCGAAACATCCGTAGAGAAATCCCCAGTCCGCATACAATGCCCAATAATAAATTCATGAAAAGCGGATCTATACCAACACCACAACGAATAAAGAAGAGATAACGAGCTCTTTTTTTCCTTTCTTTCTTTTATTTATGGGTGTTATGCGAAACAATCATGAAACATTTAGTTGGTAATTATTTGTTGCATGATAAACGTTCTAGCTGTAAGGATATTCTTAAGGTGGCCAAGACACATCTTGGGCTGTAGCGCGATTTAGTTAGTTGGCTATCTTTCTTTCAGGTTCTTCTGTATTTTACTCAGGTTCGTAGTAGCGATTGCATATTTTTCTAGTTTGTTTTGTTTTAGAGGGTTGGAAGGTCTCAACCCTTGACGCATTCAAGTCCGGGGCCATTTTGACCATTTCTTTGCTGATCTCCCACAGAAGGGTCTCTTCGACAGCGACGTGGATGATTTCGTCTTCCATCACGAGGAACTATAAGAATTTGGCGTAGGTAACCGCCTTCCTTCAATCCCTCGTACCTATTTCGACCAATCCCGCGACCTCTCCACACCACTTCTGTTTCAAGAATCGGAGGGCCGATCCCTGATGATCTTAACAATCCCAAGGACATATGCGAAGTGTGAACTGGGTCCGACATCCATAGCTCGGATCAGCTGAGGGCGGAGATGCTGGCGGCGGAACATTCGATAGGTGAGCAACCTGTGGAGGAAGAGCTCCAAGAGCTGCTGATGGTGGAAGAGGGTTCTTGCCCCAAGGAACTCTTCTTTTCTGAGACCATCGTAATCATGGATGTGAATCCCACAAGCCTGATATGGGTAGATAACCCGGAGTGCAGGTAGATTTCCGAAATTGGCCCCAGCAGGAATCAGAAAACTTTGAGCAAAAGTTACAGGTGAGCAGGTCATTCAAAATGATTCATATATATGGTTTTCATTTATTTATTAATATTTATACACTGATAAACAACATAAAAATAAAACGTTCCAGTCAGGTACCGTGATCGTTCGAGTTAATTAACATGTCATATTGATGGCGAATTGATGCGAAATTTGATCACTTTATATTTTAAAAAGTTAAATATTCAGCTTCACAAATAACGTTAAATTGTTCAGACATTTGAGAGCTATGTGTGTAAAGAAATAGTTTAATTTTAATTTGATAGCTTAATTTCAGCAATGATAATCGTAAATGATATTTTTTTTTTTTTTATTACGGAGATCAGTAGCTGCCAAATATAGTTTATTTTATTTCGAATTTGTATTTTACTTTTAAATTATTTTTCTCTTGGAAGTATTAAATACTTCACTATTGTTTTGTATTACCTATGTAAAAATATTGATAAATGGCTTTACAAATTTAAAAAAAAAAAAATATTAAGAATTATTTTCAATATACCGTTAAAGCGAGAAAACCTTTTCAACATATTCAAGTGTTTTGGGTTTTGTCATGTTCCGTTTCCCCCATTTTCCCACAGTGTTTCTCTCAATATTCTCAGCATTATAATATACATACGTGTGTGGATGTCTGTTTGCAGTCGATGGTTGAGTCCTGCTGATTTTATATTAGCTACTGTATCTACATTATTTGACGTTAGTATGTAATTTTTTTATTTTTTATTTATTATTATTATTTTTATTTTTTTTATTCATTTATTTTTTCATGTGAAATTATTTTTTATTATGTTGCTTTTGAGTCTACCTGTAGGTGGCGAAAGCATTGTTACCACTTTCGGGAGATGAACAATTTGTGGCCACCAAAATCAAAATTGTCACTCCCATTTTACTTTTTAGACCATTCTGAACAACTTTCAATCCGTGACTGTATGTCTGTCTTTTGCCCACGTCCTTGAGCTTTACCTTCAATGTTTTCATCTGATTTTGATGATGTTTCCTGGTAATGTGCGGGTTATGTTGTGGAAGGACTCCTATTAGTTTCATTGTTCTCAAACCAAACTTACCTCTGCGCATGCGCAAACAAAAATTATATTTAGCAGCATTTTCTCGTTTTCTAACTGACCGATTCCGCTCAAATTTGGAGGATAGTTGGGAAAAAACGATTTGATCGTTCCATATCAGTTTAGACATGATTGTATCAATAGTAACTGCTGAGCATTCACGAATGTAAAATCCTTGTAACAAGCTACATTTCCACAGTTAATATCCCAATTTGATGGGATTTTCAAGGACGAGCGGTGTTGTTGCTAGACAAGTGTTAATTACGTTCGTTTATATTTCTAAAGCCCCCCTCCCCCGTCCGTACTTACTTTGTCTAGATATCAACTTCCCATCACGCTTCCCCACCAAGACCTGCCGCCACTTCAATCAATCTGCAGCAATCTCTCGTTGAGGTTGCAATATATCATCATCAACCCATTTTTCTTTTAAATGGGTCGATTGGCCTTCACACATCACGTTTTTTAAGACGTCCCTCTGATGCTATGTCTTACAGGCAAGGATTCGTTAACAAGAGGGACGCCTATTGCAATTGATCTAGGGGGTGGAGAACGACCCGAGCATGAGAAATAAATAAACGTATACAAATCCTTTTCAGAACATTCCAATACCGAATCCGAGAAAAAAACCATAGGTGTGTGTGTCTAAGCTTGTGTGGGTCGGTCTCCTTGGTCCCGTCAGGCCGCCAACATCAGGTGAAGGTGGTGGATCAGGAGAGCTTTGTCTTAGGACTGACACCCATCCCGCCCGATCCGTGTTGGAGGTCTGGCGGTACCTTGGTGTTGACTTTATGGGTGTGGCCACAATAGCCGCAAGCCCTGTGGACCTTGGTGGAGCATTAGCTCGTGTCACCAAGGCTCCATTGAAGCCACAGCAGAAGCTGCGCATCCTTCGCATGTACTTACTGCCAAAGGAAGAGGGGGAATAGAAAGGGTAAAGCAGAAAAAATGTGGTTTATTTCCATAAATTTTGTCGACGCCACCCAGGTTACAATTCTCAACCGTTTTCGTGATTCTTATTTGGTTCGATTTCAATTTTCGTCTAGTTGTGCAAAAAACCTAGCGAGTTCCGGATTTGCTGTCGAGGTGGGGGAGTGGTGGGGATAATTACCGATTCTTTCATGCGCTGCCCAAGCAGCAGGTCTCGACCGATTTTCGTAATTCTTATTTTGTTCCACCACAAATTCGATATAGTTTTGAAACATATGTCAGGGGTCTTTTCTTGTTCAACTATGAATTTGGTCAAGTTTTGGATCGTATATCAGGAGTTTCATATTTCATTATTGAAGAGGGTGTATGAAGGGGGTAATTGTAATAAACCATAATGTTTTAACTATTCTCGTCAGATTTTCGTGATTTTTTTTTTCAAATATGAATTTGGTAAATTTTGGAAAAAATGTCAGGAATTTCAAATTTCATGCTGGAAGCTGTATGATGGAAATTTACTATCGGTGGGCCGCGTTTCAACCGACCGCTTTCAACCGACCTTCGAAGCTGGCTACTGTCGATCAAATTTTTGACCAAAGGCACCCCATTTTTCAGTCAGTGCAGTGGTTTTATTGTGGCTAGTATTTTCATGTCCATATTAGAAGGTGTTTCATAGTACTAGAATATTTTGGATGTAATTGAAACTAATATAAATTCAGGCAACTAATATAAATTCAATAGGCGCACTTAAATTTGAGTGAAACTTTTGAATTTTGAGGTACTTGATTTTATCTGAGTGTTTCATTTAAATGATTAGAGGAAAATAGTCGCAATTATAAATTCTTACAGAACTAGAATTCAATATACATGGAACACAGAATCTTCAACAACTCCAAAACTTGGTTGGAAGGCCGAGCCTTTTTCATTCACTTCCTTTTGTTCTTAGTGGATCCTTTCTAATTAAGTTCCCCTCGCCTCGTCCTTAAGACTCCCATTCCAAGGTCCTCCTCATCCTCTAAACGTTTTCCGCTTTCCAATTAAGCCCCCTCTCCTCCCCGCCAATCAATCCTCTAACCCCCCCCCCCCCCCCTATCACCCGACACCACCCCCCTCACCGCCACGAACCATCTTCTCAGGGAGCTATTTGCTTTAACTATGTCTCAAACACCCTCTATTATCCCCCAGTTTATATAACTTACGCGGTTCTGATTTCGGAGAGAATTAATTCGTTAATCTGTTTTAACAAAATCGTAATCTCTATGTTTAGCGATTCTTTTCCGTTTCATGTTGTTTGTCAATGTAATCGGCTACATGATTATTGCTTGTTGCGGTTTAATTGGGATTCAGCCAGAAGAAAGAACATACACACCTCAAAAGAATTAAGATATCAATTTTCCTTGTAGACGTCAAAGACCACACATCAACTGGACAAAGTTCACATTACATCTCATGATCACCTAGTGGAGATGGGATGCTCCCTGTTTTTCGTTTTATCTCAAAACTAAGAAAGACCAGCGATATACTCCAATCATT
Source organism: Adelphocoris suturalis (assembly GCA_030762985.1). Taxonomy (NCBI): domain Eukaryota; kingdom Metazoa; phylum Arthropoda; class Insecta; order Hemiptera; family Miridae; genus Adelphocoris; species Adelphocoris suturalis. Next base: position 15,796,984 of record CM061045.1, on the reverse strand, counting down.
TTACGTATCTTACGCAGTTTAAGATACAGGCCAAAATGCCCGAGTGTCGCCGGTCTTCCGTCCAAGATTCGGACACAAGCGATCTAACGTGAACAATACCTACATTAATTCATTAGGTTTTTCAATTGACCTTCTGTGGTAAGCCATCATACAAAATCTGATGGGTTGTAAAAAATAAAACAAAACCTTTAGTTTACCACATTAATACCTACATAATCTACCTGCGATTCAGACTGTCCTAGAGGAGCGCCAAACCGTGCTGGATCCAATGGCCATGTCAGATTTGACGTTAGAATTCATCATCATGGTAATCTAGCGTCGGGCTGCCAATCTAGGGGCTTCTTGATAAAGAAATCGAGCAGGAGAGAGCCTTCTATAGTAAATAAATGTAACAAAGCATCTCTGAACGAATTCCACAGTTCAACCCAATCATCTGAAACCCGGTAAAAAGTGCATTCACGTCAGTTCCTACCTCGGCTTCGTAGGAGTTAGTTTTTCAACCATGGGTAGATCCAAGAGAGGTAAGCAAACATATTTGTGTTTCGTTCAACTGAAATCAACCACAACACGAAAAAGTCAATATGATGTTCAATCAGTAGAAGTATGAAGTCAATCGTTGTAGAATAGATCCGTAACATAAATATCTCCTGATCGTAGCATACCTTGTCTGCATGAATTTTTTTTTAATTTCAAAACTAACGAAATTCTAGCTAAAAATCAGTTTTTGGCTGGGCTGGACAGTGTGCTACCAACCGCAACCTGAAAATTTTAATGTGATGTTCAAAAACCATTGTAAAATATAACCCTTAAAGAATTATCGCCATATCTTGGCGAACTTGGAGTGTTATCGAATGTTTTAAATGACATAATTAGCAAATTACTAGTTGAAAATCAGTTTTTGGCCGAGCTGGACATTGTAAAACCAACCACAACCTGAAAATTTAAATATGAAGTATAAAATATGGTGATGTGAAAAACCATTGTAGAATAGATTCCCAAAAGAATCATCTCTTATCTTGGCAAAATTGGACTACTTATATGAATGTTTTAAACTTGAAAATTAGTGAATTTCTAGTCCCAAATGGATTATTGATATTTTTATGCTTCGTATTTTCATTTACACAGTAATAAAATCATTTCACACCCATTCATTAATTTATATACCTAAAATTTATATCACCATCTTTCTATACCGTCAAGTAACATAAATATAAAACATGGGTATTTAGTTTTAATATTACTTGTCATAATTTCATTATTTCATTTAAGATTCCTGTTTTTGACGAAAAATTCGAAATTTTAAGTTGTCTGTTGGTAAGCACATTATTTGTTTTAGGCGATGTTGTCACACTAAAATATTTGTAGAATTTTGGGGCTGTGTGAATCGCGGAAAGGGAGTGCACTGTTCATGTGCCCAAATCTTGGACGGAACACCGGCGATTGTCGGGCATTTTTTCTTGTCTCATAAACTCCAGAGGTGATTTGTCTCTTAAACTCCAAGTCCTTAAAATCCCCAAGGTGATTTTTCCCCATAAATAATCCTCAAACTTTGAAAATCATTAGGAAAAAAATCAATAAAATTTACTCATTCATTACTGTACTCAGTCATAGATACTGCACGCGTGGAAGTTATTAAATATACGATCCGGACAATTATTGTGTGGCACCGTCTACACAAACTTCATTGCATTCCTTACTCGACCAAAAGGGTCAAATTAAAGTACTGGAAACAGCACTTAAAACTGAATAAATAACATGACATTAGGAATATCATCTAGACTTCATTGACGTAAACCGATGTTTAAAGTGTCAAGCGTACGGACTTTTGGCGAGAAGGTGCAGGGATGAAGAGGACACGAGTGCAAGGTGCATAGGGTCGCATAGAACTAATCTGTGTTCAAATAAGACAGTGAAATGCATAAACTTTACGAGAGCTGGTTTGAACGGGCTAGGTTCGTCAGGCAAATCAACTTTCATGGCGCCCTGGAGGAGGCCTGGAGCACAATGGGTGCTCCAACAGCACACAGACATAACTTACGAACATTACGAACTTACAAACATCTCAATTCCGAGACTAATGGACCGATTTTTGTGACGATTTCAGGGATCGTGGGGGTTTTCCCCTAGACGGTCCCCTATAAATTGCATTGCCGTTGGATTAATAATAGTCTGTGTGCATGCGCAAACTTAAATTTCCTATAACGCCGATTTCTCATGATCTGTTATTACCTACAGATGTATTAAATACTGTCCCACTTTGCATTCAATAATTTCGGCTCAAACTTTCTTCTTCAACTGATGCTAGATAGTCCAGGTAACAATTATTGTAAGGAAGCTATACTGTCCATCCAACTTGGCAGAAGTTTTTTTCATGTATGAACACTGGTGTTTCATTGAAATTGGTTCAAACACCTGGGAGCAGCATTAGTTTCGTGAACGCCAAATTTAGCCTTTTTTTGCGCATTTTCTTTAAATAAAGTAAAAATGAGTTATTGTGTTTACTTTGTCCGTTGATGTATGTATGCATGTATGTGCTCTTAAAATCGTCCTAAATGCCACTTCCCGACGTCCGATTTTGATGAAACTTGGTATGGATGTAATCTGTAACATGGCGAGGATAAAGATGTATCAGGGGCCGCTGACGCATGAGAGGTCATTAATTAGCGGAGTGAACACCAAAGCCATTTTGTCTACTATTAAAACGCAGGAAGCTGAAATTTGAGAGAGAGGCTCAAGGAAGAATACTGAAGACGCCATTTTCTCTACTATTCAACGCAGGAAGCTGAAATTTGAGAGGGAGGCTCAAGGAAGAATACTGAAGACGCATGAGAGCTCATCGATCAGCTGAGTGAGCTCCAAAGCCATTTTGTCCTCTATTCAACGCAGGAAGCGTCTATTTCACGCAGATCTCCTTACAAGAAAATGCGCTATCAAGTGACTCACTTCGTGAGCACTCATCTACTTGTTTGACCTATTTAGTGTATTATCTTTAAATACGTTTTTTTATTAACTTTGTCCGTTCATGTATGTATGTATGTATGTATTGTGTATCCTTTTAAAAGCCCATTAACTGGAGAACGGCTGGACCGATTATGACGGGATGGGTCGCAAAAAGATCAGCTAGTCATTCAAAGTGGTTTAGAGAATCGTCATTGATAATTAGCAACATGAGCTGATTTCGTGATTTAAAAAAATCCAATTTTATGATATTCATCCTACAAAGCTGACATCTGGAACGGAGCCTCTATGAGCCAAGCAGGATAGGATTTTAACTTGCCGAACCACCCCAATCAGCTGAGTGAGCTCTTAACGCTAATTGCAATGGTATTTATCCTAAGAAGCTGACATTTGAAACGGAGCCTCTGTGGGACATGTAGGATAGGGTTTTAACTTGCTGAACCACCCTAATCAGCTGAGTGAACTCTTAACGCTAATGTCAATGCAATTTATACTACGACGCTGAAATTCGGATCGGAACTTCTGTGAGGCAGTTAAAATGGGATTTTTTCTGTCGAACGGTGAAATACGTGTCGACTCATTTTCAATGTGGAAACTCCAGTAAATATTTCATTGAGATATTGAGATATTTCACCACCTTGTAAGTTATGTGATACTTCGCATCCAGATAGTTTTCCTTTCAAACAACTCAAATGCCCAACGGTAGTCCCTAATCAGCCAGAAAAATGGCCTGGAACTTTCATAGTACTAACTTGCATGTGAATACAAACTATTTAGAAAAGGAGCTTTGAAGGCAATAAAAGTTGGTTAATGTCTTCGAACGTAAAAAAAGGGAAATAATCACTCGTCACTCACGAGGAGGACTTAAAATGATTAACTTGGAACATGCTTTAGCCTCTATACTCACTTAGTAGTTCAAGTGGGGGTCCACATTTTGTCGTTTTTAACCACCGGTCAATATGTCACGATTTTAACTCCATCATCAAGGTATATAGTGTAGAAATTACGATCAATGTTGAGTAAACAATAGTTGATTATGGAGTAGGAAGACCAGAAGGGAAAAATTCGTTGCAGAAGATTATTAGTGAACGATTTTAGGGAAGCGGAAACTGAATGCCTAAGTAGCATTTCCCTAGCAACTGATTGATTGTAAGCTAAAATCATTTAATTAAATGCGCCATATTTTCGGGGTGATTTTTTGTTAAATGTTTTCGGGGAAATTTTTTTGAGGAAGTACCTATGTAGCGGAAGCAAGGATTCGACATGATTGACTACCAAAACTGGGCATTTATTACTGATTTGATCATTGCGGTCGCATAGCCCGTAATTTGGTGTGCTTTATAAACCCGTAATTGGGTAATTACGGGCTAAATGGCACGAGCCGAGGGGTTAGGTAATAAGCAGTTTGGGAGAGGGAGGTGGTGGAACTTTAAATCTCGACTGAAGTCTGGCTTGTTTGGGAAGGGGGTTGCTTTCGAAGAGGGAAAGAAAGGTGGGGGTGGGTGAGAAAGAGCTGGAAAAGAGGAAGAGAAAGAGGGATCGAGAGAGAAAGAGAGAGAGGGGAAATGGAAGAGAGGAAGCGGAGTTAAATAGTACAAAATGGAGATGTGGGAGGAGCCAGAATGCAGGGTGGGCGTGTCGCAGAGGGAGCAGGCAGACGACCTAATCATTACATACCTACCTAATCCCACCACCTAGCTTACCTACCCGGCACACAATTTTTACCTCATTTTGTCATTCTCTTTCCTCCTCTTTGCTTATATAAACACACGTGCGCACACACGTGTGCGCAGCCTCCAGATCATCGCGTCCGATTCCCATTGCATCTCATATAGTAGTTCCAAGGTTAAATGAGGGATACGGCGTTGAGGTAATGCGTTGGGGTGGAGACTTTTCCACTAGGATCCCCCCCAGTTATTATTGACTTCCATTCCTTTCTGGACATGGAGCAGGACGAACCTATATACAATGGACAATAAAATAACGAATAAACAACGAAGAAAAAAACAGCAGATTAATCCATTATATTTCATAATTCATTATTAAATACCTAACATTAACCGAGTAGCTTTTTTTTCGACTTACCTATGTAAACCTTTTCTAAAAATTAAAAATCGTTTTGCGAAATGTATGAAATCCTTTTTCCAAATGGAGAAAGCCTAATGGAAATATCATTCTACACACATTGAATATACAAGGTGTATACAAAGCAGGTCTGCCGAACTGCAGAAGTCGATTATACAACTGATTTGCCACAACTTTGGTCCCTTAACAATTTTTTTTTACCCGCTTAAAAAAAATTATTATTTTTTTAAATTTCTTTCGTGATTTTGACCTTGCGTCCCTAAATCTATCAAAACTCCCTTTATTTGCCGTATAAATTCAAGTTTATGGATACCGTTTGAAAGAACATCCCCGTCGAATAGATGCCTGATCTTTTTTTTTAGAGTTAGAGCTTTTTTGGAGTTCCCCGAATTTTACCTAATTTAAGAAACCTTGAGTTTTTTCAATCAGAAATTGAACTATGAGAACCAATATTTTTTCAAGATGAGAGAATAATAAAAATCTCACCTTTTTAACGGAGTAGTCAATTGCTTACAAGTCTACCTAAAAGTATGTCTTCACTTCCGGGAGAACAAAAATTTTTGGTCTCCAAAATCAAAATTTCCACTCGCATTTTACGTTTTAGACCATTCTGAACAACTTTGGTTCCGTGTGTGTGTGTCTGTCGTGTGTCCACGAATCCTTGCTACAAGCTTATTTTCCACAGTTTTCATCAGATTTGGATGAAATTTTCAGGGGATGTGCGGGCTAGGAGGTAGACGGTCCCCTGTCAGTTTCATTGTTGTCAAATAAATACTTCACTCTGCGTATGCGCCTAGTATGCGAACTTAAATTCTACCAAACATTATTTTCTCACGCTCTAGTTGTCCGATCTCGCTCAAATTCGGATGATAGTTGGGGGATGACAATTTGATCATTTTATATCAATTTCAACATTATTGTATCATTAATAGCTACTGTGCATGCGCCTATGTAACGACCTCAATGTCTAGTAACGACCTCAATTTCCACTATTTTCATCCGATTTCAATGAAATTGTCAGAGAATGCACGGGTTAGGTTGTAGATGGCCCCCTATCCCAAATCAATAGTTGCCAAATCAATAACTTCATTCTACACATGCGCAAACGTAAATTCCATTATGCTCCATTTTCGCACCCTCTAGTCGTTCGATTTTGCTTAAATTTGGATGATAGTTGGTAGAAGATGACTTGATTACCTCATATAAATTTCAACACAATAATAACTAATAGATACTGCGCATGCGCCAATGTGAAATACTGGTAATGACCTTAATTTCCACAGTTTTCATCTGATTTTGATGAAATTGTCAGCTAATGCGCGTCTTAGGTTGTAGATGGTCTTGTACCTATTTCATGAATCTCAACTCATCAGTTCATGCTGACCATGCGCAAACGTAAATTACATTGAGCATATTTTTTTATTTTTTTCAATTGACATTGTTAAAATTCCATTTATGACATTTCACGCTACTTCTTGATTTACTCTTTTCCGCTATGGAATTTTTCAAGATCGTTTAAACGAAGAAGCTATGGCCTACACCCAACTTGGCAGACGTTTTTACTTTATTTTGCCAATTAGAGTAGAAAACTATGTTTTATTGGTGGAAAACATGGGTTTTCCTTTGAAATTTTTGTGGTCTTATATCAATAATAAGACAAACATATTTTAAAAGAAAAACACATTATTTGCCGGAAGAAAAACACGAACTGATTTATTATTGGAATATTGAACATACGATCGTAAATCAAATTAACTGGAGAGCGCAAATTGTACAAACAAAAGTGAAGCTTTGGTAGGTAGGTAACCGTCACGCGAACCGCTACATCACTCCCCCCTAATGACGACATCAGAAAAACGTACAACTGGACGCATGAGCCGACCTGAGCGTGTTCTGGTGGGTTCATCTGCTGGTGCACGTTTTTCTGGTTTGATCATGGCGTCATTATCCAAAAATGTTGTAGAAGAGCAGGGATCCTCAAGTAAGAAGGCAGGCTTCAGGCGATCAGCCGACACAACGACTTGGCGATTTGGAAGCTGAATTCGAAAAGTTTTCTCTTTTCGCTCGAGTACCTTATGAGGCCCTGAATATGGTGGGGTGAGGGGTGGTGTCACATGGTCACGCCGCAGGAAACCTTATGCCTGAAACAGGTCTTGGTACTGGTACGAAATGGAGCTGGACGAACTTTTGACATGACTTCGGTGAAGTTGTGGATGAGATCTTCAGTCATGGGCTTGTTTGAAGGAATCAGGAATTCTCCAGGAAGGCAAAGAGGTTGGCCATAAACTACCTCAGCACAGCTGGAGTTAATGTCATCCCTAATAGTGGTGCGCAGTCCAAGGAGCACGATAGGCAAGACTTGAGTCCACTTTACTGAGTTGAGCTGAGTCATAATGGCGGATTTGAGCGACCGATGCCAACGTTCTACACAACCATTTGCCTGTGGGTGGTAAGCTGTTGTTCGGCAACGGTTAATCCCCAAAAGTTTGGCCACGCTGGAGAATAACGATGACTCAAATTGTCTTCCCTGATCAGTAACCATTTTCAAGGGCACACCAAATCGAGGAATCCAGTTGTTGAAAAACGAAGTGGCCACAGTTTCAGCAGAAATGTGCACTATGGGATATGCCTCGGGCCAACGTGAAGCTCGATCGATGACTGTAAGAAGGTATCTGTAGCCTTGAGATGGTGGTAAAGGACCTACGAGATCAATATGTACCAGTTCAAATCGACCAACAGGGGCAAAACCAGATGGATATGTGATTGTATGCCGTTGGACTTTTGACCTCTGACATGATATGCATGTTCGTGTCCAGTTGGCAATATCCACGTTCATGCTTGGCCAAAAATAACGCTTAGATACCAGTTTTCTCGTAACCCTGATTCCAGGATGGCTGAGCCCATGCAGACGCTGTACTACAGCTTTCCTTGTTGATTGGGGAAGGTAAGGGCGTGGCTTAGTTGTTGAGGTTTCGCACAGTAGTGACTTTCCCAAATTCGGCAAGAGAATTTTCTCAAATTTTAGATTGTCATTCTTGAGTACATCAACTATTGAATCATCCTTGGCTTGCTCTTCAATGAGTGCAGATAAATCCAAAACCTCGATGCGAGAAAGTGCGTCAGCAACTTGATTATTTTCCCCTGCAATGTGACGAATATCAGTTGTGAATTCACTGATGAAGTTCAGTTGGTTGATGCGCCTTGGAGGAGCTGAGTCGACTCGCTGGGCAAAAGCATGAATCAAGGGCTTGTGGTCGGTGAAAATAGCAAACTGCCTTCCTTCGAGAAGATACCTAAAGTGACGCACAGCGAGATACACAGCTAGTAATTCTCGGTCATACGTAGAATAACGTTGCTGGGCTGGAGTTAAGGCTTTGCTGAAAAACCCAAGAGGCTTCCATTGATTTCCATCAAGCTGCTGTAAAACTGCTCCAACATGACTCTCAGAGGCATCAGTAGCTATTTTAGCATCAAAAGCAGGGTGATCGAGGATGGTAGCATCCGCGATGGCTCTCTTGCAATTTTCAAATCCGTTTTGAGGCTTTCTGTAACGATTGCCGAAGCGTGCTGTGTGTGTGTGAGTGAGTGTATGTGTGTGTGCGTGTGTGTGTGTGAGTGAGTGTGTGTGTGTGTGTGTGTGTGTGTGTGTGTGTGTGTGTGTGTGTGTGTGTGTGTGTGTGTGTGTGTGTGTGTGTGCGTATGTGTGTGTGTGTGAGTGAGTGTATGTGTGTGTGCGTGTGTGTGTGTGTGTGTGTGTGTGTGTGTGTGTGTGTGTGTGTGTGTGTGTGTGTGTGTGTGTGTGTGTGTGTGTGTGTGTGTGTGTGTGTGTGTGTGTGTGTGTGTGTGTGTGTGTGTGTGTGTGTGTGTGTGTGTGTGTGTGTGTGTGTGTGAGTGTGTGTGTGTGTGTGTGTGTGTATGTGAGTGAGTGTGTGTGTGCGCGAGCGCGCGCGTGCGTGTGTGTGTGTGTAGTTTTTATAGATTTTCAAGCAAATATTAGTGTAATTCAAGTTCGTTTTTCAGGTAGAAAAATACAAAAATGGCACAATTTAATGTGGCACAAAATACTGGCACAAATTTTTTAATGTCCCAATTAATGGCTAAAAATGTTGTTTTGACTGAAAGTCTGCTGAAAATGATAAATTTAACGACTTTTGGCCGTTTTAGCCATTTTTAGTGATTTTTTAGTACATGTTTTGGAATTTGACCAATTTAATGTGCTCTAAAAGTGCTGGCCAACAAACTCATCCTTTCATTTGGAAAGTTTGATTTTTTGGCGCAAAAACGGGATATTTATCTCAATCCTAACGAGAGTTATCGTCTGGAATGACACTTACAGATTTACAGATTTATTATCATCTTTATTTCGCAATATATATACAATTTACAGCAACTGCCCAAGACTTTCAAGAAAGTCGCGTTGGCATGATGTGTGTTACATTTTACAATTTACAAATAAAGTGAATACTTTTCATGTATCTTAATGACATGTATAACTCAAAAGCTGTTAATTATAATGATTTAAATAGGCTTAGATAATATGGATAATACAATAAATACATTTTTTGTTCATTTATGATTTACATACATAAATATAAATAGTACAATAAATAATTCACGTTTAATTCAAGGCTAATTCTTCATTGATATGCATAAAAAAGTATTCCTTGCATTTCTTTTTAGTTTTTTCGTATTTATCACAAACATGACTGTATGATGTGGGGTAAAACTTGCTGATTAGCATATTATAAATTTTAGGTAGTAGGTAAGAGGATTGGTGCCGACTATGTTTATGCTTAAACTTTCTTTAGCATAGCGAAGAAAAGATCTTCGTGTCGCACGGATGGTTCGGTCATAGATCTTAAGGTCAAAATGAGAGAAATGCCTGGCAACATACAAAAATGCTGCATTGTAATATTGGTGTTGCAGGCCTAAGCAATTCATCTCTTTTAGTTTTTCGATAAGGGTTATGCGTTTCCCTGGGTATACCAGGTTGATGGTACGGTTGAAATTTGTATGTAATAGTTTAATATTAGCTGTAAATGTTCCTCCAAAATGAATAATTCCGTAACATAATTTGGGAATATAAATTGTTTTCAAGATTCTGGACCGGTTTTCAATATTTGTAATGGGTGCCAAAAAACGCAATGAGTAATTTATTTTATTAAGATTTTTTCGAAGGTGGTTGATGTGAGTCTCCCAATTTAACTTATTGTCCACATGGACTCCCAAGTACTTAGCGGTTGACTCCTCCTTAACCGATGGACATTCACAATCGGGAGATAAACACTTTATTTTATGAATTTTTACTGAAAGCTGCTGCGACAGGTGGAGGGAGGAGTATCTGTGCACTAATAGCTTAGTTTTTGAATGATTTAAAATAAGTTCATTTTTTATGAACCATTTATTAACAATTCTCAATCCGCTCTCCATTGCCTGAACCAACGCATCCTCCGAACCTCAAACAGAAAACTTACTTTTTTTTTTTTTTTTTTTTTTTTTTTAGAAAACGCCATTCTCGCCCCTCTTCCCCAAAAGAGGGGGCACGCCATTAAGAAACCAAAAACGAAAAAACTAAATTAAAAAGTGGGGAGGACGCCCAGGATGGAGGAGGGAGAGAGGGATGAAAGGAAGTGCCCCTATAGAATGACCACCAATTAAGGTAAGAGCCCCGAAGGACGCGGGTGGTGATACCACGGAGCACTCCTGCCGAGATGCCCAACTCGAGAAGCTCCGTGGCACTTTTCCCGCACCACACCCCGCGCCATGACACGGTCGCGGCCATGACCTTGATGTTATTAGGCGCCACTCCTTTTAGCTCACATATCGCTTGCCGCAGGTCGTTCCTATCATATTTACTTATTTTAGCCCTCCAGGTCTGCTCCATGTCCATGCTGCCAGATACAACTTGGACATCCAGGATTATGGCAGACCCACCGGGCTTGATGGCAACGATATCTGGCTTCTTGCCCCGGTCACTCGGCATATGGTACAGTCTCTCTCTCTCCACATCCCAGCCGCTGGATGACAAAGCACCTGCTATCTGCTTGGCAACCGCATCATGACGCAGAATGCGGCCACCATGAGTCCGTGGACACTGCTGCACCACATGATACAGGTTCTCATTTTTACCCCGACAGGCACTGCAGAGGGTGTCTACTGTCCCACGACTACCTCTAGAACACCTCACCGCACACACACACACACACACAGACACAGATACACACAAACACACACACATATATATATATATATATATATATATATATATATATATATATATATACAGTTTTTTTTTCTTTCAGTTTTATGAATCTACGTACGTTGAAACCTAAACTCACCAATTTTGAGATTTTGAAATTGATTTAACTATTGAAAATGATGAAACAAAAAACAAAGTGTTTGCTCATATACTCACGATAGTTACTGGAACTTTTGGAAGCGTTTCGAAGACTTGTAGTTCTTTTTTGTTTTGAAATGAAAAAACTCTTTGAAAAAACGCATGGAAACCAGAATGTAAAGCTATTATTATCAAACTTTCTTGAATCCTAGTCTAATTAGATAGATTTTTTAAATTCAACTTCCTACAGCTAGTTCCTGTACACATAATTAGTAAAATTTTATACAAGAGCATCTTGAAGCCTTGTGGAAGATACCACAGGATTATGGAGAGTCTTGTGAAGTGGAAGGCGGAAGGCCTGTGTTGATGCGCCTGACCAATAGGTCCCTTTGTGTTGTGACCACTAGCTCCCCGGACCCCGTTAATTAATTTGAAGCGGACATCAGCTTGAACATCACCAAACAACTAATCATAACTTTAAGGACGGCTGATTGCTGGGCTATTAGTTCCGTCGCATTTAACAAGGTAATGCTAATACAGATTCAACCGAGTTGCAGCCGGCTCACCCTCGCCCCTTCTCCGGCAAAATATGCAATATCCACTTTATTGCTGACTCCCCCGCTTTGTGCTCGGGCTTCTTCCACTTCACGTTGTTCGCCCTTTCACGTCGCTTCTCGTATGGCACCGCACCTCATGCCAGTACCCCAAAGGTTTGTGCCTGCCCCCATTCGACATTCTACACAACATGGTTTCTGCTCATTCCAAGTGTTAATTACCATGAAATTTCGGAATCCACCATATAGGTACCATTAATAATTCAAATGCGGAAAGTTCATATTGAATTTCACTATGAATTCTTATCAAAAACTTCCCTTTAAATAATTTTTGAAAACCTCAACAAACAATACTTTACAGTGTAACATTTTTAGACTAATCAATAAATGAATTTGTCATAGTAACTCACTCGGAACCTTCAAAAGGGCGACGAGCTAACCTGACCGCTGGCGCTGTTTAGCAGTCCCATACAACCAATCCGGCCTCAGTAAGACTTGTATTAAATCTCAAGGGTCAACTCCGCTTGTAGTAACAGTAACGAACTAAATCACTCGCGACGAAGTTGTGGAAACCCATTACAAAACGGAAGTTAGTGAAAAATGTTGTCTATTTCCGCGAAAAATAAAGAGTTACAATGTTAAATCGATTTCGACGGTTAGGCCATCATCAATAACAAACAATAACTGAAGACACATTAGAAAGGACACAGCTTATATAGTGACAGGTGAAGGGAGATTGAATCCCATTGGTCGAGAGAAAGGAAAGGGGCAGGAGGTACAACCAATTAAGTGCATACAAAGTGAAAGGGGATTATAGCTAATCAGATGAAGTGAAAGGGGAAATAACTAAATATGGTTTCAACAGTGTGAAGGGATAATTCCAAGTTTTACAGAAATGGACCTATCAGTGGTGCAATATATTGAGGTATATCCTCATTTAAACATTTACCAGACCTGTCACTTTTGATAATTTCGAATTTTTCAAGTACATTCAACATACCTCCCTTTGGGCAAAAATGAAGAAATTCTACAAACTGTCTATTTGTCAAATCAAAATTGTAACTATGATTGGATTCCTTAAGATGTTTTGCAAATGTAGACTTACCCTTATTTTCCCTGAAATCCTCCAGATGCTCGTCTATTCTTTCCCTAAATTTCCTACCAGTCTGACCACAATATTCGTAGCCACAAGAACATTTTAATTTATAAACTCCACTTTTATCCTGAACACTAATTTTGTTCTTAACGGATCCTAGTAATGCTTTAAGACTATTTTTAGTTGTAAAACCTACTTTATAACCTCTCGATGATAGAATTTGGCCAATTTTATCAGAAATTTTACCATAATAAGGTCAACTTATCCATTGCTTTTCTTCTAAAGTTACATCTTCCCGAGCCAGATTGGAAACTTTTTCCCTACTCTTTTTCCTAAGAACCTTATCCCATATGGTATCAACGAGATCTCCTCCATATCCGTTACTAGCCGCTATACTTTTGATAATGGATTTTTCTTTTGATAAATTTTGTTCACTCATTGGAATAGATAGTGCTCGGTTGATCATGAAGGCTGCATGCTTATGTACTAAAGGGTGATTTGAAGTACTATGGATAGTTATATCGCTATATGTATCTTTTCTATAAATTGAAAAATCATGCTTCTCATTCACCAAAGAGATGGACAGATCAAGAAAATTTAGTTTATTCCCGCCGAATTCGAGGGTGAATTTGATATAGGGATCTAATTTATTGATTTTTCCGTGAAAAGAATTTAGTTGTCTTTCTGTGCCCTTCCATAGAATGATGATATCATCGACATATCTATACCAATAGAGAACATTATTTGTGTTATTTTTCGAAAATATTAAGTTTAGAGCCGTGAATCAGCCTGCATACCACATCTTTGCAGCTAGCTACATCGATATTGGTGAACAGACTAACCACATCAAAAGAGGCGAGTTTAGCATTTGGAGGCATCTGAATGTCCTTAATTGTTGAGACCAAATTATAAGAATTAAGTACAGTATGTTGAGGCCAAAATTTGATTTTGTTTCTAAATAAAATATTGAGTTTTTTAGCCAATATGTAGGCAGGAGCACCAATATAAGACACCACCGGTCTCATCGGCGCTCCTTCCCTATGAATAGTAAAGTTTTTCCCGAGCTATACAACTTATTGTTATTGTTATCTTATAAACTTAACGTTATTGTTTGTTACTGATGATGGCCTAACCGTCGAAATCGATTTAACATTGTAACTCTTTATTTTTCGTGGAAATAGACAACGTTTTTCACTAACTATATAAGCTGTGTCCTTTCTAATGTGTCTTCAGTTATTGTTTGTTAATGCTTATATTGTTTGTGTCACTATATAAGCTGTGTCCTTTCTAAAACTGCAAAAAAAAACTTAAAATCTTAAATATGTTTTAGGGTTGCAGAACATTATTTGGAACGAGGTTTTTGCCATAAAACAAGGTTTTCAATTTCTTTGTACTTAAAGTGCTAAATTTTCAAAACAATTTAACGTAATATTTTACGATAGTTTACGAAAATTTGCTCATAAAATCATGCTGCATGACTGGAACTCTTTTTTTTCTGACAATTGGGCTGTGGTATTACAGTCAAAGTATTTTTTAGAGCTGAGTCGATTGTGACCACTCCCACATTTTCAAGATTCATAAATAAGTGGTAATACTCAATTTTTAGGTGAAAATGCCCATAATTTACCAACTTTTCGAGTTTGGCTGCGTGTTCTAAAATTTTCTTTGCGATCTCGCCATATATGGTTGTCCCCCTCAGTTTTATTCACTACTTTTTTTCAAAATTCGCTCTATTAGCCATGCTGCATGACTGAGCACCTTCTTTGTATTAGGTATATTGTATTTCTTATGGATATGAATTCGCTGTTATTCATTGACGGAGCTTGTTGTATTAGTTATTATAAGCCCTGAAGAAGGTGATCAATTTATCGAAAGCTTGGGGAAAGAGGAGGAAGTGTCGAAGAGGTGTTGTCGATCTACATATCTGCTGTTTATAGATTGTATGAAATCGACATGATGGTAAATTTAGGTTTCACCCTGAAAAATTCCATCCTCCTGCGTTATGTTTCTTTCAAGGCGTACTCATTCTCCAGCTCCTCAACGACATAATATGGTGAATGTGCCAGTTATTAGTCGGGGCCCAGTTATTGGCCACTTCGTTGAATTTTTCTAATTATTAAGCGTTCTGGCTGAAGTTCCTGTACAAAACTTTTTTGTAATTACATCAACTATCTTAAATGGTAATAATATTCATTGGAGATTTTTACCTTCTTATTTTCTACATGCAGTGCTATCTTGAATTTCAGACGGTGAAGGTCGGTCGAGTTACTTGTGAATTTGGTAAGCATATGACAGGTGTTATTGTCTATTTCTCTCCATTTGTATGGTATATTTTTGTGTTATCATAACGTAGTATAGGTCTTTCACTATAGCCTGGTACCAAGAAATTTAGGTTTGATAGATTTTTAAAGAATCTAATAAGGGTGTCCAATAATAGGAACGGAAAAACGATATGTTCCTGTTATTACACGGGTGTCGATTACCTAGAGCATTTTTTCTGTATTCGTATTATTGGACGATGATGCAGAGTCAATAGCAATAGCTTCTTGAAAATATTATTCATTTTCTCTCTTGATTTTCAAAACTAAGCCTTCGTTTTATAGCAATGGAGAAGTAAAAAAACAAGTAGTCAGTAAATCAAAACGGGAAAAATACATATATCTAATTATGAAATCCCCTTTTCGCTGCCAATAGTGGCCTGAGGATTAGGAATGCGGTTTTAAGGACGTTGAAAACGAGATTTTGAGAATCAGAGCTATTGCAAAATGGACGTTATTTTCAAAAACCGAAAAGTGGACCTCAAACCGTTCTTTCCATAAATGAAGAAGCAATACGAGTAAGCTGAATAACTTCGTGTACCAGTAGAAGCTTTCCTCGTAGAAACATGGATCCTTTCCCGAAATATGATGCTAGAAACATTCCCTTTAACGGACAGAAAATGGTAACATAGCTTCCTTAACTGGCACCTGGAAATCACGTTGAATGGTTCCCATAAGTAGAAGCACGTTGGTGTAACGATAATTTTGACTTGATAATCTTGTCAATCCAACCCTAATTTACGATAGTAATGAAACAGGTTTGTGCTCGGCTACTGAAAGGGCAAGAAAAGAAAGGAAATTACCATGTTTTTCTACGAAACATTAGTCATTTGTTAAGTTGATTCCTACTTAACTACCTTGGTTCAGTGTACATCATAAAATAAATTATTCTTAATCCGATGTCATTAGACCAACGCAACAAAATGTAACTTTAGAATATGAGTAGGTACAATAGATTTTCTAGTAAAACCGAACCAACTATTAGGAATTCCTCCCATAATAATTGGCATTTGATTTAGTTCTCATTTTTATTTTATTTGATATTGGGACACCGTGGACGTACACGAGGTTCGTTGGAGTTTATGAGAAAACAGGATCCGGATAACAGAAGCGCTCGAGAGGTGGAACCCACAGACGATTATTATGGTGCAAGAAAGACCGTCACCAAGACTGTGAAGACAAGTGAATTTGAATGGGGTTTTACGATTTAGATTGAGGTTTTACGATTTTTCTCCGAGAATTTTACGACAGACCGCTATCCGGGTAATAGAACCGGGTAGGAGCTAGTGAAAGCTTGGAGAGCTCCCAGGGGGCAGCCGCGGTTCGCCGCCATCAGTTCAGGGCCATCGCCACAACAGGGGAATAGCTATCTGTCCGAGCTGTTGTGTACCTACCCAGAGCCGTCTTTCGAAAGTTTTCAATCAAAACCAGCGAACTATTTATAAGTTAATTCAGCAGTTTACGTTGGAAATTTTGTGTCAAAAGTCACATGGAATGAGGAAAGCCAAATTTCATTAAAAATAATATAAACTCACCCACACATTTATAAACCCACACCAATACACCTAATTCTTAGAGGAAGGATAATCGACTTGATAATCATGTCAATCCAACCCTAATCTTCGCGGAAAGAGCAGCTATTGCAATGGCTCCAAAAGATTTTGAAATCAAAAATTGTCAAAACTTTGTTCGTCAAAATCCGTTTTGAGGCATTCTCAAACTATTCCTGGATTAAAACATTTTTCATATATATATATATATATATATATATATATATATATATATATATATATATATATATATCTGTGTGTGTGTGAGAGAGAGTGTGTGTGTGTGTGTCATTCCAGACGATAACTCTCCTTAGGATCGAGATAAAAAATTCCGTTCTTGTGCCATAGAAATCAAGCTCTCCAAATGAAAGGACAAGTTCGCTGTCCAGCACTTTTTGAGCTCATTAAATTGGTCAACTTTCAAAAAATGTGCTTAAAAAAATAATTAAAAATTGCTAAAACTGCTAAAAATTGTTGAATCTATATTTTTTAACAGCTTTTTAGTCAAAAAAGTTTATCGACGATGAACATTAAACATTCAACATGCATGAAATGAAAAACGTACTAAATTTCACTCATAAGGCTAAAAACCCAAAATCTATTTTGAATAGCAGAATATTATTTAGAACGAGTTTTTTTTTTTTTTTTTTTTTTTTTTTTTTTTTTTTTTTTAAATAAGAAACTGACAGTGAACAATTTCTTTACATTCAAAGTGCTAAAATTTCAAAACAATCTAACATAATACAATACGATAATATTCTACGAAAATCCGCTCAAACGACCATGTTTGTTAAATTGTTCATCGCATCGTATATATAAATATATTCCTTCTAGAATTAAGATTAAACGAAAATCCGGTCTTCTGCCAAAACATCGAGAATCTCAGTAGAAAGAAATGAGCACCACAAACAAAAGAAGCTAAACCCTTTTTTTTTTTTTTTTTTTTTTTTTTTTTTTAATAATTCATTTGCATTTTATAGGTACATCGTTTAGAAACAGTTTGTTTGACATAAATTTCAACAACACAAATTTTGTGTAAAAAAAGTGTTCAAATTTCGGTATATATACGGTGTCAGTGACATACCTTGCGCGAAAGAAAAAATTAGGTAGAACTACATATCAAATGGAGCAGAGTACCGCCAACCGCACCGATCTAGCTCAATCGTTGCCAAGAAACGGTTTTTCAAGGTTTTTATTTATTTATTTTATTTTATTTTATTTTTTTTTTTTTTTTAGATAACTATGGATTTTCATTATCTAGGATACCAAACCAAGCATTTTCCTGGGTTAAATAGACTTGATAAAATTTTCCCCCACTCGCATAAGTGTCTGAAGTGTGAAAACCCCGGTTTTCAAACGATGGTTTGCCGTAAGTTTGTGAAGCCTATTTTTTGAGAGATCGCCCTCTACACCGTACTCCACGCTTGGCCAACACACTCGTGTCCCAGCATCCGGATCTTGATTTTCGTCGATTTCGACAGACAGATTTTCGTGATTCTTATTTTTTATTTTCTATTATGAATTCGATATAGTTTTGGAAATTGTGTCAAGATTTACAAATGTTATCAAGAGAGGAGTTGAATGGAGGGGGTAATACTGATAAATCATGATGTTTCAACAATTCTCTTCCGATTTTCGTGATTTTTTTTTTTTTTTTTTTTTTTTTTTTTTTTTAAGTTTTAAATTTCATTATGGAAGCTGGTGAATGGAAGGGGTACCTAATAGCGATAAATCGTTACATTTTTATTATATTCATCTGATTTACGTGACAGTTTTTATTGTTTGTTCGATCCAGATTTTCGTCCAGTTATGAAACCTAGGAATTTTACAATTTACTGTCGGAGAAGGGGTTTAATGAGGGGAGGAGGGGGGGGGGGGATTCTGAGAAATCGTGATATTTTGGTTTTTTCTCGTATTTTAATTCCTACTAATAGAATCCATTAATTGGGATGTCCCTGTAATGCATATATTACTTACCAATAAGTTCTTTCAATAGTCCCTTGAATCCAAGGTTCTCCTCCGTTCCTATAATTTTTGTCCCATACTGGCTGATTGATCTCCCAAACCTAACTTTCTGCACCATAGTGATACTGGACCTGCTTTGCCTGCTGCTCAGGTGGACTGATCAAGTCTAATCTTCTCCTTAAGCTCTGCCCCAGAAAAGCTTCAGCCGAAGACACTCCTGTAATAATGTGTTTTGTATTACGATAGTCTTGAAGAAAATATCTGTAGGACTATTTGGAGACTTTCATTTTCATTGATTTTACCGATGGCCATGAAAATTGGCCCCCTCACTGTATGAACAGCATTTTTGGCTGCTCTAATTACTTCTAGGGTTAAATGGAGCTCTTGATTAAAAATGTTACCATTTGTATTCAAAAAGGTTTGAAATTCCTCTAATTAAATGCAGAGAAATTATCAGCATCAATAATCTCAGGTAATCCATACTTGGCAAATGACTCTCGTAGAAATGTTATTGTGCCCAGAGCCGTCATGTTCCCTGAAGTTAAAGCCTCAATCCATTTGGAATGCCGATCCACTATCACTAATAGGTGAACTGCTCGTAGATGCAAAAAAAATTTTGTCTTGAACTGCATCAAAAATGGAGTAGAATGTGACCTACCTCATATTTTTATCTCATTCGATTTTCGAGATATAATTTTTTATCGGGGTTTTTTTTTGTTGTCTTTCTCTCTTTTTTTGAAGGAAATCCTTCTCGCTTCCTCTTAAACTTGAATTTTTCCACTTTAATTCTTTTATAATTTTAACTTTTGACCACATTTTCAGAATCAGCGTTAAATTTTCTATAAGCTTGGTGCACTTTGATACAGGAAATTTGCCATCTACAGTCTACAACAGTAGCTCAAACATTGAAAATATTGAAAGAATCAAATTTCTGAAAATCTTTAAAACGTTACAAATTTTCCAAAAAAACTCCAGGAAACTGGTAAATCTCATGATGACTGCTTCTTTTAATGTTCTTTTCAACGGTATAGTCAGTTTTACTTTTACCCTACTATTTAGGGGAGATAAGCATGTTGTAATGTTAAAAAATGTGATTCTTTCCAATGAAATTGAGGGTTTTCTTGAAACATGACCGTCTATGAACTCATGAGTTAGGGGTCGGTTTCTACGTATTTTTTCACTCTGAATCAAATGGTAACACACTCGCAGAACCCTCCAACTCCGATATAACTGAGTTTTACACTTGGACTCACAAATTTTTAGTTTGTTATGCATAATGAAAATAGTATGTGTTCTTAGGGGGAAAACTAGTAAGCTAACATGAAAAACTCGGTTATGACGGAGTTGGAAAGATGTGTTACTATTCAGCGTTACTATTCAGAAGTGTTACTATTCGATTCAGCGTGAGAAAATACGCAGAAACTGACTCCGAACTCGTAGGATCATAGAAGGTCATGTTTCCAGAAAACCCTCGATTTCATTGAAAAAACCTCATTTCTTTAAACATTTAAACAAACTCTTCTCCCCTAAATAGCAAAGTAAATGTAAAATTTACTATAACGTTGGAAATAGTATCAATGAAGCAGTTTTCATGAGATTTGCCAGTTTTCTTTTTTTTTTTTTTTTTTTAAAGAGTTGTGTAACGTTTTAAAGATTTTCAGAAATTTTATTCTTTTAAATACTTATATGTTTGAGCTGCTATTATGTTTTGTAGATAGGACTTTTCCTGAATCAAAAGTACACTACGTTGATTGAAAATTTAACGCTGGTTCTGAATACGTGGTCAAAAGTGAAAATTGAATGATTTAATGTGAAGTATTAAATAATTAAAGTGAAATTCTGAAGAAAAGTGCAATTCTGGTCAACTTTTCGGCGTTTTCCGAAGTTGGTGTTGCAAATACCAATAAATGAACATCATAACGAGGTTCAGCACGAAAAAATACTCCAAAATCATGTATTAAATGTGGCAATCGAGTATCTTCAAAAACTCGGTTATTGCACTTTTAGAGCGGAATAGCACACTTTTGGAGCGGAATTGCGCCTATTTGCTCGCACCTAAAAAATCGAGTGATAGGTAATTTCTCCATGAAATTTCACGTAGAATTCAAATATGTAATAAAAAAATGGGGGTTCCCATCTAAAATAACGAAGTTGGTGTCAATTGCGCACGTTTGCGGACGTGCGAAATGCGCAATTTTGTCATTTTTAAAATCCTCACAAAAAACATTAATACCTAGTGGAAAAAATTATGTTTTAATCCATTTATTAACAATTTTAGCAGGGGGGGGGACGTTTTTGTGAACACTGTATATATATATATATATATATATATATATATATATATATATATATATATATATATATATATATAACTTAGTTCAATGAAAGGCTCTACAAGAGCATGTATATGTTCAAACAATTTTTACAAAAACAAGAACGTACGTCACAAAACTAATTTTTATATTTCGGCCTTAATGCATTTTTCAAAACTACAAAGAAGAATGAATTTTGGGAATTTTGACGTTGATACGGAGATATACTTGCCAAGGGGAAACAGTTACCTAATATTCAGGCCTGGATAATCATATGCTCCCTACACATTGCTATGCGCTCGTTCTGAATGCAGTAGCATTATTTTATTTGCATTTGGTTTTGGTCTTTTTTTGAACTTTGATGCCAAAACATTCATTGAATATTTCATTGTGTGTTGTGGCATGTTGGCTCACTGGTAACTCTTGATCACTTCTAACAACAGTTGCCCTGTGGTTGTTAACTCTCAAATTAAGGGATGTTTCGGCTTTGCCAACGTAAAATGCAGGGCAATTTTTGCATAACAACTGATAAACACACATTGGTGTTTGGCATTCTGCCGACCCTTTGCACTTGTAAGAGTTGGGGTTGTTTGCCGAAGTGAACTCTTCTTCTTCCAGTACAAT
This sequence comes from Adelphocoris suturalis, assembly GCA_030762985.1. Taxonomy (NCBI): domain Eukaryota; kingdom Metazoa; phylum Arthropoda; class Insecta; order Hemiptera; family Miridae; genus Adelphocoris; species Adelphocoris suturalis. The sequence continues at coordinate 15,775,185 of CM061045.1, read as the reverse complement.
TGGGCAAACTTTGCAACGCCTCTTACCACAAGGATGCAATCCTCTTGGAGATAGTTCCGTCCTATTGGATCGTCTATGTGTCAGAATGTCTCCGATCGACGATCCTTGTCGATAGGACATTGACGGCACTTGTCGGAAAACCTTTTTTAGAGTTGGATTAGTCGAGAGGATTGGATATAGATCTTTTAGAATTTTGTTCATTCTGTCTATGCCGAAAAAAAAAGAGTTGTTAATTGGACTTTTTGATTCGAATTGCGGGGTGTTGGGTGGTATTTAATATGGGAAGGAACAATCCTCTTTCTCACCACTTGTTCCGGATATTCTCTCGTTACCAATTTGTTCGCTAAATCTCTGAGGTATATTTCTTTTCCTGTGTTTTCAATACAGATACGGTGACCCCTTAGAGACAAAGCCCTTGGTATTGAGTGTTTTGTGTGTCGACGGTGGCAGCTTTCGTAGAGTAAATATAATTGCTTGTTAGTTGGTTTGATATGTACTGAGGTGGTAAGTGTATTTTCTGTCAATTGTACGTTTACATCCAGAAATGTAGCTGCTGATGTTGAATATGTCCATGTAAATTTCACTGAAAACTGTGAATTTAGGTCACTTAGAAATTTGTTGAGGGTTTCCTCCCCATGAGTCCAAATTAAAAAAATGTCGTCGATGAATCTCTTCCAAATCATAGGCCGAAGTGTCTGTGATGAAAGGATACTTTGCTCCAACCTAGCCATAAATAGATTTGCGTAAGCTGGTGCCATTCTGGTGCCCATAGCAGTACCCTTTTGTTGTATGAACAGCTTATCTTCAAATTTGAATACATTCATGGTTAGAACATAGTTTGCCAAGGTTGTAAGGATAATGATGTTGATGGTTGGTGTGGAATATCTCTCAGATTTAGGAAGTGTGTCATTGCTGCTAACCCTTCGGCATGGGGGATTTCCGTGTACAATGATCATACATCCACTGATGTCAATATAATCGGATAATCATTTCCATTCGGCAATCGTAGTTCATGAAGAACTTCCAGGAAGTGATTGGTATCCTTCACATAAAATGGTTGATTCTTCACAAGAGGCTGCAAGTTGTAATCAACATATGCAGATATTCTCTCTGTGATACTCCCAAAGCTAGCCACTATTGGTCGTCCTGGAGATAATCGGTCTGGAAGTAAAAATTCCTAATGGATTTTTGGAAGGAGATAGAATTTGGAGCATCGAGGAGTCTCAGGTACTAATCCTTGAACGTCAGTGTATGATAAATTTTCCGTTACCTTGCTTTGCTTTATATATCTTTTTATTTCCTTAGTAAATCTTTGTGTAGGGTCTGTATGTAGTTCCTTATAAAAACGTTCATCATGCAGCTGCTTAAGGGCTTCTCTCTGGTAGTCAACTACGTTCATTATCACCACAGCATCACTGCAGGCATCACTTTAATAGTTTCATCTCGTTTAATTGTGCTCAAGGCTCTACGTTCCTCGACTGACAAGTTATCCTTCGGAGTCAGAGAATTTATATATATATATATATATATATATATATATATATATATATATATATATTTATTTATTTATTTATTTAGTTATTTATTTATTCATTTAGTTGTGTATATATGTGTTCTTCCAGACGATAACTCTCCTTGAGATTGAGATAAAAATTCCGTACTTCCACCAACGAAAATCAAGCTTTCCGAATGCAAGGATAAGTTTGTTGGTAAAGCACAATAAATTGGCCAAATTTCAAAGAATATGCTCAAAAAATTACTGAAAATTTCCAAAAACGGCTAAAAATCTTTGAAGTTGCACAATTTTAGTCAAAAGAAACTTTTCAACAATGAACTAGAACACTGACAAATGTTTGCACGAAATTACTATGCTGGAAAATAAACTTTTATTTCAATAATATTTGCTAAAAATTGGAAAATAACTGCAAATAAAAGCTAAAAAATCAAAAATCTTTTTTGAATCACAGTACATTACTTGGAACGAGTGATTTTGTCATAAAGGTGGTATTGAACAATTTCTTTGCACTGAAAGTCTTCAAATTTCAAAACAATCTACCTAACATAATATAATACGACAACTTTCGAAAATTTGCTCATAAGATCATGCTGCATGACTGGAACTGTATGTCAATTATTTCTCTCGTTCACTCATCTAATAATGAGAAATTTCAAATCAAAATACTTAGTATGAAGGACTTTTTATACGTAATATCTTGTGCAGGGTGTCCCAGGTCCCCCCCTCTCCACCCGTCTAACCTATTTCCACAATTTTTGAGATATATCGAACTGAAACACAAAAATCAGAAAAAATAGGTAATGCAAGAGGTTTAGTACTACTATGGTGGGGGGGGGGGGGGGGGGTATTGGTACCACGGAAATGTTTTTCTCCATTTTTTGCCGAATGACTCCTTGTTTTAGGGATTTTGTTGTGCTGAATATGATGATGAAACCAGGATTGCAATATCTTATTCCGTTTTTAGATAGGAGCTGAAGAACCACGAAGAAGTGGGATTTTTTCTAAAAGTACCTATCTATCTTATGAAAAAAATCGCGCTTCTTCATGATTGTCTAGCTCCTATCCAAAAACGGAATAAGACATATATTGCAATTCTAGTTTTCACCATGGTGTTCAGCTCTAAAAAAATGTTCAAAATGAGGTAGGTATCACACGGTGTTACGTAGAAAAGGTGTTCTCAAATAAACGACCAATTTCCATCGTAAATATTAGAACTATATTTAGGAGAAAAAATTAAATGGACTGTATAATATATACCTTCAAACCTTATGAATAGAAAGAAACTAGGAGCTCCTAACAAGAATTCCTATTTGTATATAACTTAATGCTAGTTATTATACAAGGTGATTCCCTCGCAGATGCAAAACAAAAATTTGGGTGAAACTACATCAAAAATGAAGTAAATTGCCGCCAACCGCATATTTTTATCTCAATCCGTACTCGAGATATGATTTTTTAAAGGTTTTTCAGGAATACCGTGTTTTTTCATTTTAAACTCGGATTTCTCCACTTTGCCTCATTTAATTTTAACTTTCAACCTCATTTTCGGTATCAGCATTAAATTTCCTATAAGAATAGTGTACTTGGGTTCTTATAAAGTACCATCCGAAGACCCTCATATCAGCTCAAACATTGACGATTTTGAAAAAATAATATTTCTGAAAATCTTTAAATCTTTACTACTCTTTTAAAAAGAATCCTGGAAACTGGCAAATCTCATGAAAACTGCATCATCTAATATGCTTTCCAACGGTATTATCAATTTTACTTTTATTTTGTTATTTAGGGGAGAAAATAATGTTTTAATGTTAAAAAATGTGGGTTTTTTCAATGAAATTGTTGGTTTTCTCGAAAGATGACCCTCCATGAACCAACGAGTATGGGGTCGGTTTCTATGTATTTTTTCTCGCTGGATCAAATGGAAACTCTTGCAGATCTCTCAACTACGTTATAATCGAGTTTTACACTTTAATTAACTAGTTTTACCCCATAACACACATAAATTTAATCGTAACAAACAAACTAAACATTTGCGATTTTAAGTGTAAAACTCGGTTATAACGGAGTTGAAGAGATCTACAAATGTTACCATTCGATACAGCGTGAAAAAATACATAGAAACCGACCCCCTACTCGTAGGTTCATGGAGGATCATCTTTCGAGAAAACCAACAATTTCATTGAAAAACCCACATTTTTTAACATTAAAACATTATTTTCTCCACTAAATAACAATATAAAAGTAAACTTGATTATACCGTTGGAAAGAGTATTACACGAAGCAGTTTTCATAAGATTTGCCAGTTTACAGGATTCGTTTTGGAAGAGTAGTAAAGTTTTAAAGAATTTGAGAAATATTCTTCTTTCAAAATCGTCAATGTTTGAGCTGATGTGAGGGCCTTTGGATGGTACTTTTTAAGAACCCAAGTACACTATTCTTATAGTAAATCTAATGTTAATTCTGAGAATGTGGTCGAAAGTTAAAATTGAATGAAGTAAAGTGGAGAAATTTGAGTTTAAAAGGAAAAAAACACGGTTTTCCTGAAAAAACCTTTAAAAAATCATATCTCGAGAACGGATTGAGATAAAAATATGCGGTTGGCGGCATTTTACTCCATTTTTGATGTAGTTCCACCCAAATTTTTGTTTTGCATTTGCGAGGGAATCACCCTGTATATGTGCCGTCAAATCTATGATTCAATTTGTTTTGTGTCAGGATTCTGATATTGCGCTGTATTAACTAAAATTTCTTTTGATATCTATATAATGTATATCTATATAACTGATATCTCTGACCCGATTTGATGTGGAGAAGGGATGGTAAATGGGATGTCCAATATCGGATTTGCACGTCCGGGGAATGTGGAAATGGTCCTGATGAAGTGGCACCTGGATTAGAAGAATGACAGAGGGGTTCCCAGAAGCCAGTAGCTGCAAATAAATCGAAATTGTTAGAGGTGGACATCACGTGTATAATGGCGGAGCACAAGACCCCAACTTCGATGGGTTGGTAAAGGCACTTACATCGATGTTCGAAGTATATCGAACGAAAAGTCCTTATAGGATTTCCAGTTCTTCGTCGAAGATCCTGCCGGCACCAGAGACGATCGTCTTCAAACCAGACAAAGAGGGGAAGGTCGCTCCTCTAGGAAAACTGTTATTTGTGAAAGCCAATCGACTCGTTTAGAGAGAAAAAATAGATCGAGGGGATGGACGGCAACCTCAACGAGAGAACGCAGCAGACTGATTGAAGTGGTGGAAGGTCTTGGTGGGGAAGCGTGCTAGGAGCTTGATATCAAGACGCTGGATATGTACTGGGAGGATGGGTTAGAGACATAAACAAACACAAAGAGCACTTGTGAAGAGGGAACACTCGGCAAAAAATGGATAAATTTTTTGGAGTACCAATACTTACCCAGTACTTCCCTCCTTTGGGTAGTTCAAGAACTTTTGGATTTTTTAAATGATTTATATATTCTTGAAACTCATGCACCCCGGAACCGGTTCACTTCAAAAATTGTGGAAAACAGGGGGAGGGGTTTCTTTTGGGAAAACCTGTATATAACTCATATACAGTAATATAATGAAAATCGCATTATTGTAATAATAATGGTATCATAATATAAGTACCTACGTAAAACATGCAAATCCAAGAGCAAACTCCCCTGATTTTCAAGTCCATAGTAAATAGTGATGACAGCTATCATCTGTATCATAAACTATTATAACTACAACCACCTCGTTTGTGGTAACAGAAAACAGCCTCTTCCTCGAAACAACCGCATAGTTGTTTGAAGATTTACCAAAAAATCTGTGAGAGGGTACTAATGTTTTGTGGATACGATTTGGGTTTTTGGTGAGGGGGGGGGGGGGGGGGGTTGTGTGTGTGAAGGAAGAGTGAAAAAGAGGTAGGCAAGAAGTAGGAGGGGAGAACGAAAGAGAGAGCGAGTTTAAGGAAGAAAGTGAGATAGAGTGATGAAGAAAATAAGAGAAAAAGGGTTGAAGAGCATTTAGGAGGGAGATGAGAGTGGGGGTTGCCAATAGAGTGCGGTTTTGGGAAGAGGGTGGCAACGACGCAGGCGCTCTGGTACCTAGCAACCGACCTCGCCAATCAAACAACCCACCCAACAAATAAATATTCAATATATGTACTTCCGAGATTCCCTCGTTCTCTCCCCTCTATCTTCCTCGGAGCCAAGCTAATAAAGGGGATTTCTTCCCCCTTCGACCGTTCCACTCTTCCTATTTCGGTTTTCTCTCTTCTTGACTACGTAATTACCTAATATTGTTGGGCTTTTATTGAATATTACCGCCGTCATGACTTGAAGTATGAGATTCAACCGTAACTTCCCTCTCCCTTCCATCCTCACCCCCTGACATTGTCCCGATTAAAAGATATTAAAATTACTCCGTTCTTTGAACAGCAATGAAATCCAAACAGTCTCTGTCCCTTGATTTCCATAACCACCACCCGTAATATTGGTATACTTTGATATTAAATTATGGCTTGACCTCAATAATACTATCCAATCAGACTCATACTCAAACACTCAAAGTGTATGTTATTTCTGCTAGATGTCTATTTACTCATTTTTCATTGTAGAAGCTGTAAAGGCATTAAGACAATTATTATACAAACCAAATAAGACTTACCTAATCGTAGAGTATTTATAGAAATCAAAGCTACTCAAAAGTGTCAAATGATGAGTCAAATAACAATATAGCTACCCATTCAAAAAGTCCTTCCATTGAGATCTGTTTGGGAGCATCGGGGACTGTGGTGTATTGAGAGTTACTGTTGAGTGTGTTGAATGCACTCAACCACCACTGATCCACCAGGGATTCTTTCAGCACCATGTGCACGTGGGCCTCTAGTCCACTTCTGCTGGGCGCGATTGCTGAGGCTGCTCAATCTCAACCTATTTCTCAGAGAAGAAGATCCCAGAACCGTTTTGGCTCGTGCTCACACAATATACATCTCTATGATCGTGGCATTGCCTGAACAGGACGATTATAATTTTGGTGATGATCCTCTGTCGTCTTTTCCCTTTAACATGTCATGCATACAGCCTTGGGTAAGTAGCCAGTTAGATATGTTGAGTATATGCATTGGCATTTGCAAATGTTGACATGTTGTATGCAGAAACTCTTGCTGGCTTCCAGATCGCCTTCAATGCATTTGCAGAGAAGCGAACCAGCTCGGGATGTTCAATCCTGCTAAATGTATGTGCTTCTCCTTGGTCCTGTTGGCGGCCAAGACAAGTGAAACGTGGTGCACAAACAATTATTTGTCATAGGACAAATAGCCTGGGTGCAGCCTTATCCATGATGGAGATTTTGAGGTTCTTTGGACACGACTTCTTGACAGAGCCCATCATTACCAAGAGCTGTGTGGGGCTTGTTGACTACTACAGTTTCAGTAACACGGGTCCAGCCTACATTGGGCAATTACTGCAATCGGTCTTTTAAAAAAGTTATCTACGTTGTGTTCACTTTGAATTTTGTATCTGTACTGATCATATCATGTAAATAATCAATCTATCCTTCCAGAAAATATTCTAGCACATTTCGCCAAGGCTCCATTGTTTTCATAACTTGCAGCTGTACCACTTTCATACCTGTATTTTGCCAAATCTAACCCTGGGTTAGTTTTTAGCAGGTTTACTGTGTGGGTGCTGCTTGGATTAGACTGTGAAGTTTGCTCTGTGCACTCTTGGCAAGACTTTCTGCCTTGTGCACCATGTGCAGAGATCAGCGCACCAGTAAATGCTAGTTGGCTCTCTCTCTCTCTCTCTCTCTCTCTCTCTCTCTCTCTCTCTCTCTCTCTCTCTCTCTCTCTCTCTCTCTCTCTCTCTCTCTCTCTCTCTCTCTCTCTCTCTCTCTCTCTCTCTCTCTCTCTCTCTCTCTCTCTCAGACTGGTTAAATAATGAAACTGGAGTTCCGGAAGGTTCTGTTATGTCAGCAATCATGTTCACGTTTTTCATTCAATCAATGAGTAAAGCTTTCGGAAAAGGATGTGACGTGTCATATATGATTTATGCTGATGACCTACAAATCTATATCTCTACAAAACCTGAATTTATAAATTCTATCGTACCTAGACTTAATGTGGAGCTTGAAAGATTGGTGGAATGGTCCAATAAACATTGTTTAAGAATTAATGCAGCTAAGAGCAAGGCAATAATAATAGGAAATAGGCGGTTGCTGAGTAATCTTGAAAATGATAGCTTGAATAAAATTATTATTGAAGGTCAGCCATTAGACTATGAACATGAGGTTAAAAGCTTGGGTGTTGTGATAGATAAGAATTTATCATGGTCCCAACAAACTATTGTAATGTGTCGCAAAATGTTCAAAGCATTGTATCAACTTAAGAGAATAGCTTACCACCTCCCCACTCATATTAAAGCCAAGTTAGTGTCAGCGCTCATAATGCCTTACTTCAACTATGGGTCATGTGCTCTGTGTGATATGTCTGAGGGCGATATTGACACACTTCAGAGGGCACAAAATGCATCCATTAGATTTATATATAATTTAAGACTGGATGATCATGTCACCCCTTTCTACAATAGGCTGCGTTGGAGGAAGATTAAGCAACAATGGATGTATAACACAAGCCTTTTAACCTTTAAAATTTTAAAGTATTCTAAGCCTGAATATCTAGCGTGCAAATATATTAAAATGGACACTATCCACGAAAGGTCTACTAGATATGCCGGTCAGACATATGTTATGCCACAACACAGTACCGTGAAGTACTCTAAATCATTTTATGTTCAAAGTACCAAGTTATTAAACATGTATCCTGACTTATTTGATGTACAGCAGAGCATTGCTACCTTCAAAACCAAATTGAATGAAATTTTGGCGAAACCCGAGGCGAACATTTAATTTATTTTTATTTTACTAGTTGAGTGTATAGTTCATTTAATTTCTTCCTGACAACTGCATTGTAACTTCTCTATATTATTTCTGTATGATTGTAAGAGTGGGCAACTATGCCCAAAATTGTACAGATTAATAAACAATCTCTCTCTCTCTCTCTCTCTCTCTCTCTCTCTCTCTCTCTCTCTCTCTCTCCCTCCCTCTCTCCCTCTCTCTCTCTCTCTCTCTCTCTCTCTCTCTCTCTCTCTCTCTCTCTCTCTCTCTCTCTCTCTCTCTCTCTCTCTCTCTCTCTCTCTCTCTCTCTCTCTCTCTCTCTCTCTCTCTCTCCTAGACTGGTTAAATAATGAAACTGGAGTTCCGGAAGGTTCTGTTATGTCAGCAATCATGTTCACGTTTTTCATTCAATCAATGAGTAAAGCTTTCGGAAAAGGATGTGACGTGTCATATATGATTTATGCTGATGACCTACAAATCTATATCTCTACAAAACCTGAATTTATAAATTCTATCGTACCTAGACTTAATGTGGAGCTTGAAAGATTGGTGGAATGGTCCAATAAACATTGTTTAAGAATTAATGCAGCTAAGAGCAAGGCAATAATAATAGGAAATAGGCGGTTGCTGAGTAATCTTGAAAATGATAGCTTGAATAAAATTATTATTGAAGGTCAGCCATTAGACTACGAACATGAGGTTAAAAGCTTGGGTGTTGTGATAGATAAGAATTTATCATGGTCCCAACAAACTATTGTAATGTGTCGCAAAATGTTCAAAGCATTGTATCAACTTAAGAGAATAGCTTACCACCTCCCCACTCATATTAAAGCCAAGTTAGTGTCAGCGCTCATAATGCCTTACTTCAACTATGGGTCATGTGCTCTGTGTGATATGTCTGAGGGCGATATTGACACACTTCAGAGGGCACAAAATGCATCCATTAGATTTATATATAATTTAAGACTGGATGATCATGTCACCCCTTTCTACAATAGGCTGCGTTGGAGGAAGATTAAGCAACAATGGATGTATAACACAAGCCTTTTAACCTTTAAAATTTTAAAGTATTCTAAGCCTGAATATCTAGCGTGCAAATATATTAAAATGGACACTATCCACGAAAGGTCTACTAGATATGCCGGTCAGACATATGTTATGCCACAACACAGTACCGTGAAGTACTCTAAATCATTTTATGTTCAAAGTACCAAGTTATTAAACATGTATCCTGACTTATTTGATGTACAGCAGAGCATTGCTACCTTCAAAACCAAATTGAATGAAATTTTGGCGAAACCCGAGGCGAACATTTAATTTATTTTTATTTTACTAGTTGAGTGTATAGTTCATTTAATTTCTTCCTGACAACTGCATTGTAACTTCTCTATATTATTTCTGTATGATTGTAAGAGTGGGCAACTATGCCCAAAATTGTACAGATTAATAAACAATCAATCTCTCTCTCTCTCTCTCTCTCTCTCTCTCTCTCTCTCTCTCTCTCTCTCTCTCTCTCTCTCTCTCTCTCTCTCTCTCTCTCTCTCTCTCTCTCTCCCTCTCTCTCTCCCCCCCCCCCCCCACTCTCAGAACCGGAATCCAATCTTGTCTTGATGCAACTAGTGCTTGATCACATCCTCAGGAGCTTGAACTAGGAGATTGTTAGATCTGCTATTGATGTAAATAACACTCCTACACTTCATTAGTCCTTCTGCATATGACACAAGCTGACCCACCAACTATCTGAAAAGCCTGACCCACTGAAAATTAATTAATGATATAAAATAAATAACCTACCTAAGTTTCACAAGTCCATCTATAAGCTACAAGAGTTATAATGATCTCGAGTTCTTGATGAGAGAATTCCAATGGAATTATATCAGCTGATTCTATCGTCCTATATTATAAGGCGATATTTACTATGTTCAAATCAGTTCGGATTTTACTCATACACTCCCTAATGGCTACTAATGACATGGAAAGATTGACCTGGTGATTTTAAGATGGCGTTGCGTGCGCTTGCATCAACTTAAATTTGGTAAAACTTTTAAAAGCGAGAAACTAAATGTAGCGCGAACGGAAGGTCCTACAATGCTGCGGCTGATCTTATTCGATTTACCACTCGCGAACCGATTTTCGGTTTATTATTTTCAATAATGAACCTTTTTAATCGACCAAGAAAAAAAATTAACCACCCATTCTAAAAATCAAATAAAAAATATCCGTCCATCCGCCGTACACCATTAGAAGCTTTTCTCTAAAACTGCTAATAAAATTCGGGTCAAAAATCATACATCAGCCGGGGATGTGCTTGTATTCTTGGCATTACTTTTGACCTACCCTAAGGGGTGAAATTCAAGGATTGAAATATTTATAAATCGAGATCTCGAAAACTGTCGAAATAAAGGGGTAGTTTTGCCCAAGTAAATTAGACCAAAATTCTTAGCTTGGAATACACTCTTGATAAACTTTTATATAAATCTTCCGGTTTCCCTCCACCAAAACGAGCCATCACCAAAGGGAAATTTTTGTAAAGCTCTGGAAGACGCACCAAGTGACTCGCATTCAGTTTCCTTGGAATTTAGGTTGAAAATTACTTAAACACTGGTTGTCGTGTTTTACCTAGTAGTTCAAAAGATGCTTCATTAAGGAATTTCTTATTTCAACAGTTGTTTGATTTGCAAAGAAATTAGCTTCAGAGCTCACAATTATTCGTGTGGTTTCGGGTATTTCCTCTTTTATAAGGATAGGCAGGTAATCCTTACATTTCATAGAAACTTTGTGGTTTTTAGGAGTATCTGTTCCTCGGATGATTAAGTATTATTTATAATTTATTACGTGACTGTTTCTAACGATGTTTTACAGAGTAATATGATATATCATTTAGCATTTGTGAGCCGGAGTGTGTATACGACTGTTGTGACTCTAATCGATCCTGGTGGAGTTTTTTTCCCATCCCCGTCATAACACATGGATCCGGGAGAGTATTTCTAAGGTCTAAGATTTTCCTCTAGAAGAAGGAGACGTTTGGAAGAATAAAACGGTTAGGTCATGATTAGTAACAAACAATAACAGAACAAGGATTTGAAATCCTGCGGTTTATACAGTCCTAGGAGAAAGGGAGCTTGAATCCCATGGGCCGGGAGCAAGGAATGGGCCAGAGGTACAACCACTCAAGTGCAAACAAAGTTAAAGGAGATAATAGCTAATCAGATGAAGTGAAGAGAGTGAATAGATTTACCCAAACTGGTTTTAACAATGTGAAGCAATTTTGGCAATTTTTTTAAGTAAAATTTTCACTCGCATTTTGCGTTTAATGGCCTTCTAAATAAACTAAACAAATTTGGTTTTGTGTCTGTCTGTCCGTCCGTCTGTCTGTCCACATATCCTTCTCACAGCCATAACTTCCACAATTTCGATTGGATTTCAATGCAATTTTCAGGAATAGTGTGAGTTTAGCCCTAGATAGTCTTTGACTAAGCTGTCTATTTCAAATTATTTCAGGAATATGTCGGGCAAGGTCCCCTAATGATATTATGAAAGGTAAAAATAAAATCACCCCACCGATGGGGGAGAAGGAATGCTACTTGCGGTTTTTTGTTCATAACTCGGAAACGGAATGTGAAGTTTCCGAAATGAAAATTGAAAGCTAATAAATTTCCTACAATTTTGACCTGACATCTTACTACTGAAAAACTGATAGTTTTCGAGATATATGCGCTAAAAAAAGAGATACCTACCTAATTTTTGGGAAAAAATTGTTCGTCTCACGTTTTTTTAGTCAAACTTTTACTTTTAGTGCCTTACATGTCCATTTATCACGAACATCGTTGGAAGGAAATTGTAGAACATTAAATTTCCTTCTAGAATATATATACACACTTATATTGATGTTACATTATGTATATGTACATTTTCATCAGTTAGAGCACATTTAAAATTAAAGCGAAAAATCGTGAACCTAGAACGAAATAACCTTAATGATGAGAAAGATGTACAAAGATCTGTTTCACTTCTGTTCGGACCATTTAAATAGTTGTGCTTCTTCATATTCGGTAACATTAGAATGTCCTAATTGAGGGTGTTCTAATAATACGCAAGAATTCAAGTAGGTACATTCAAGATGAAACGAGTGAATCCGTTAATTAGGTAAATGTTCTCCAGTGTTCTTGCCACCTAACGGTCTGGGGAATCCCAGTGGCCAAAGGGTTGGACAACGCCATGCAGTCAGCAATACAGGTAGGTCTTTGCATGCTGCTGATGCTAAGTATCTCGAAGATTGTTACTGAAAATTCTTCTTGGAGAAACTATCCAGTAGCAAAAAAGAAAGTAGGCCAGAGGAAGAATATGTGAGAAAAGCCAAGGAGGAGATGTTCCATGATCTGTCTTATGTCAGTAATATATTGGTCACATATTGGACCAATATTTCATGGTCGAGTTGATGGATCAGAGAAAGCAAGAAATGAAGTGGATGAAGATTGAACTGAAGGAGAAGTATGGTGAAAGAATCATTTTCAGTGAGGTACGTGCAAATAAAACAGTTGTTTGCTTCCATGATGTCGGTGAAACAATTTAGAAACGGCTGCTTCCATCATCAGAAAACAGATTCAATCTCAAGCCTACGAAACAAAGATCCAGTCGACGAGTTCTTGAAAGGAGCGGTAGAGATGGTGCCTCCTGTACTGTTGGCTTTCATAAATGCTCTTATCCCTAAGAAAAAAGGCCTACAGAAGAGATGATAAGGAAGAGCTTGTCCATTGCATACGCCATAATTTCTACCGTTTGCCCACGATCGTTCCTTTCCCCACTCCCCATGAGCATACACTGGATATTCGGGTCAAAGAACTTGATCAATTTACAAGCCTGATTGGGGTTCAGTACTTCCTTCTATATCATACAGAGCAATTAGAAATGTCATCTCTCTATCAACCTCAGGAATCCACCGCCCAGAACACGTTCTGTCAATAAGTACCGACGTGTTTGACAATGCAGACGTCAATGTGGCCACTATAAATTGACATTGGGGGGCATCAAATGTGTTACTCCTGCTGAAGCACTTTCTAGATTAAATGAAATTGATTGATTAACCTCAACCCAGACTTTCTGCTAAGGAAGTGAGAAAGTTGGATACTTTGGAGCTGCAGTCATATGAAAGAATGCCGAAAAAGGGGCTTCAAACATAATTTTGTTCTGGATATTATATTCTTTGAATACCATCCCTCATGATCAATGGGTACCAAGACTTAACGATACATTATGGATGTGCGAAAAGTTATTGTTAGGTGAGGACACCCCAGAGATATCTGAATGGAAGGGCTTCATGTAGTCGGTTGGTGAGCAAGTAAATTCTGAGAAAGCTGAAATTATACATTGTTCTTCCATTAATAAATTTGCCACCGAGTGATGAAGATAATGTCACTCGCCTTGAATTATTGACTGGACCAACCTCTTTACTTGAAGTCGTGGGAGATCGTAGCTTCTTTCTCGAATGAAGCTTTGAAGAATGCAACCCATTGCTCAGCAAAATTGTGACGGTTCTTGGGGAATATCACATATTGATGTCTTTTTTGGGATGTATAGGCCACGCAATGGCAGGAAGTGGATTGAATGACCTTTTGTCCTGGGTCTTTGCTCCAAATTCTGTTGACAAAATGTTGAATGGTCAAGCATGTAGTAGAGCTGTAAGGGACCACATACTCGTCCAAACCTCCCTGGCTAACATAATTGTGGAAAGTCTCAGTTTTTCCCCTGAGTAACATCAAGATATCGTTAACTTGATGCAAACAGAAGAATGGTCAACAGAGATAGTTCACTCAAATACCACCCTCACTCGTCTTCAAGAAAAATTGATAGACCAGCTTTCACACTTGAGAGAAGCAGGTCCCACAACTACATTGGGGGTTCAGTATTTCAACATGGTCACCTTCATGAAAATTTTTATAACAGTACAGCAACGCGGTGATTTTAAGTTCCACCTATCATGTGCCCAACTAACCATCCCTTACTTTCATACCGGTGGTCATTTGCATTATGCAAAATCTACACACCTAAATGTGCAGGACATGCTGATGCTAACCGATTGCCGCCTACAAGAAAACATTGATTTTGGATATTTCAGCATGTGTGTGGTCAGGTATGGCCATCGAATTAACTTCAATGCGAGACATGAAAAGCGAAGGTGGACTTAAACGCGGGAAAGGTTTGAGTGACTCAGTATTGGCTAGTGGATTCCAGGTGCTATCAGAGCAACATCCAAATGTTCATCACTGAAGGTGTTTCCCAAATGTCATTCTGTGAGTGGGGAACATTATGTGGACTTTCGTCAATCAAGAATCAACAGAGACATTAAAGATAGAAGAAAGCTATCAGATTAGGTAGCAGAACACCCTCCTTTTGTTGAACGAGACTGTCTCATGTCCCTGTCAACTGGAATAGTAAGTGACAGAAAAATAAATTGTCGCCAAGCATGACAACTTGGATTGCAAACAATGAAGATATTCATAGGCACGAATTGCGCTGACATGAAGCTATCTAAGAAGAATACAGTGCTCCCTTTATCTGCTATGAGCAACACTATCAAAGTCAACGGTGATACAGAAGTAGTTGTCGTGCCTTTGACAATTTTTCAGTCATGCAGTATTCTGCTAAAGCAAAAACTAATTTGGACATTGAGTAATTCCGGCCTATCGGCTCGATTTCAACTACTCCTAAAGTTTTTGAAAAGTTAGTTTTTGAGCAGTTGTCGCCAATGTTTTCGATTTACATTTTAACTGAGTAGCATGTTTTTGCGTGGGATGTCAACTACTTCCAACTTACTGATGTTCTAGGACTTCACTCATCGGGCTTTCAAGTCGACGTATTCTCTACTGACTTTTTGAAGGCGTTCGATCGTCTCTCATCAGATCGTTCTGTCGGTGTTGTGTTCATTGAATGAATTTGGGAGTCCACACTACTAGATAGCTAGTTATTTAGCAAATCGTACAATTACGGTTAGTCTGAAGTATGTAACATCCAGAACTTTTCAGCCACCTCAGGAGACCCTCAGGGTTCACATCTTGAGCCCCTCCTTCTTCATGCCAATCATAAATAACGAATGTAATGTCCTTGATGGAGTCCAGTTCCTGCTATTTGCAGATGAGCTAAAACTGTACACCAGAATTGAATCTCCATCTGACATTTTGATACTGCAGGACTGTCTGCATGCTCTGCTTCAATAGTGCCTAATATATGGTCAGGCCCTGAACCCTTCGAAATGCTGTGTGGTGACGTTCCTCCGTACTCAGCACCCATATATCCATGAATATACAATCGGAACTGATAACCTTAGGCGAGTTTTGGCAAGATTTGGGAGTGCTGCTTGACCCACAAATGACATTCTCCGATCAAATATTTGCCACTTTATCAAGAGCAATGAGAGTTGTGGGTTTTATCAAGAGAAATACTAGTGAATTTACTATGTACCAGCAATTGCTACTCTGTATAGTAGACTGACAACGAAAAAAACGAAAGTTCGAATTTTTGAGGGGCTCAAAGCTCAGATGATTGCATCAGATGCGAGGAACAACTCCTGAAAATTTCAGTCCGAACCGATAACCCCTTGAGGTCTCCTAAACCCGTTTTTTGATAATTGAATTATCGATTTTAGAACACTAGACGCTTAGGACAAAAATACGGTTAGGACATGAAAGATCCATGCGTCTGGACACTTTTTATACTCTATTCCAATGTTTTCGGTGTTGCGGAACACGGTGCCGCCATTATTGCAAGCGCAGAAGCTGTATTTCTTTTGATATTCGAGAAATCAGTCCAAATAAGTGATGGAAAAAAGGCATTTTTTGCCGTTTTTACCTAGTTTTGACTGGGAAAAAAATTGTTTGCGGGTCTTTTCTGCTTCGGACCTTGTTTCCTGGCTTGTTCCGAATGTAACAAGACCAATTTCGTCCTATAATATATTGTCCTTTTGGAAATATCTGCTCAGGAGCCGAGTTAGCTTTTTTAATGGTAACTGCTCTACACTTACCAGTAGCTACGAAATCAAAATTTAACGCCCTGAAGCCCTTTTTATCCAATTATTTTATGTTTTTGGGCTCGTTGAACATTACGTGCTAGTAGTGGAGGCGTAGGACTCGTATTTCGGTTAATAATCAAGAGCTAGGCGTCAAAAATTGGTGAATGGAGTGGATTTTTCTTGATGTTCAAAAAATCAGTTGACAAAATTAATAGAAATAAGGGATTTTTCGCTGGTTTCACCTAGTTTTGATTAGCAAAAACTATTTATGAGTGTCTCCTCTGCCTTGGACTTTGTTCTGTGACTTATTCTGAATATGACAAGACTAAGTTTGTCCCATAATACATTTTTCTTCTCGAAATATCAGCTCAAGAGCCAAGTCGACTTATTTAATGGTAACCGTTCTATATTCAATAGTGGCTAAAAAATGAGAATTTCACGCGGTGAAAAATCCCTTATTTCTATTAATTTTGTCAACTGATTTTTTGAACATCAAGAAAAATCCACTCCATTCACCAATTTTTGACGCCTAGCTCTTGATTATTAACCGAAATACGAGTCCTACGCCTCCACTACTAGCACGTAATGTTCAACGAGCCCAAAAACATAAAATAATTGGATAAAAAGGGCTTCAGGGCGTTAAATTTTGATTTCGTAGCTACTGGTAAGTGTAGAGCAGTTACCATTAAAAAAGCTAACTCGGCTCCTGAGCAGATATTTCCAAAAGGACAATATATTATAGGACGAAATTGGTCTTGTTACATTCGGAACAAGCCAGGAAACAAGGTCCGAAGCAGAAAAGACCCGCAAACAATTTTTTTCCCAGTCAAAACTAGGTAAAAACGGCAAAAAATGCCTTTTTTCCATCACTTATTTGGACTGATTTCTCGAATATCAAAAGAAATACAGCTTCTGCGCTTGCAATAATGGCGGCACCGTGTTCCGCAACACCGAAAACATAGGAATAGAGTATAAAAAGTGTCCAGACGCATGGATCTTTCATGTCCTAACCGTATTTTTGTCCTAAGCGTCTAGTGTTCTAAAATCGATAATTCAATTATAAAAAAACGGGTTTAGGAAACCTCAAGGAGTTATCGGTTTTGGACTGAAATTTTCAGGAGTTGTTCCTCGCATCTGATGCAATCATCTGAGCTTTGAGCCCCTCAAAAAATCGAACTTTCGTTTTTTTCGTTGTCAGTCTACTGTATAGGTCACTTGTGCTCCCAATCTTGGAGTATGCCTCGAATGTTTGGAGTACATATTAGTGTCTCATCAACCCTATTGCAAGAGTACATCATAGATTCCTGCGCTTAATATCATATAAACTGGGAACCCCCCAGGATTTGGTGGACTTCGACACTTTGAATAATGAATGTGGTACACAGAGCACCATAAATCGTCAACGTTTGGCGGATGAAGCATTCTTGCATATATGGTAGTCTTGGGAGTGGTTGACTCACCGCCGCTGTTTGCATTGCTCAACTTTGCAATCCCTCATTCTGGAATGTGCTATAGGCAACAAAAGAAATTCAAACCGATAAGGAACATAACTTTAGCTTCGCTCACCCTCGAGCTTCTCATGTTCGGAGCCCCATTGACGTGGTAGATTTTGAGATATAAGTTTCTTCCTCGGAAGCGTGGGGAAAGGCGGTTAAATCTCACATAACAGTTTGTTAAATTCGCCCTTGGTTAATCATGTCCGTACTGCCCTGGCATCAATCGTAAACTAACTTTCATGATTGTTTGTTTGTTTGATCCTGAAATCTAATTTAGTTGTTTACTACGTTGCCCAATTTTCGAATCCCATTTTAGGGTGGAGAGGGGGAGGGGGTTAATGACGTGTCACTGGATGTTCAAACTTTGTTTCGTCTGTGGAGAGAGGAGGACATCGCGTGGAGCTCGTCTGGGCTCAATAACAATTGACGTGGTTGTTTTCCTGTCGGACTTTCAAATACTTTCGTTGTGCACTTCTCCAGTTTTTCTCTAAAATTCCATTTATTTCTGGGAGGTGTCGAAAAAATAAAGTTCCTATCACCGGTTTAGATCAGCATTGTTTTCACTCTCTTGGAGGAAATCGAAAGGAATTGACTTACTACTTAAAAATGCTTCATGATAATTTATAAATAACATCCATGAAGGTGATGTAATTTGATGAAGCCATTGCTATAGATTCAGTTTCATTGGAAAATCATTATAAATAATTTATAATGATTGTTATAAACAGTTATCGTAAAAATGATACAAAACCTTGCTTATAAAGTCATGATGCACGACTGGGACTTTTGGCTTTTCAACATGTCTCCTTGACAAGTTGCCCTCATATGCAGAAATATGCAGAGATTAATCGTTTATGAAGGGGCGCCCCCAGCTGATCCGTGATTAGGGTGACTGGACGGTTTATCCGACGGAACGGCTCACCACACCTCCAAGTACCGTGAAGGGCAAATAAGAGGAGGGTTGCGTGACATTCCGATGAAACTAGTCGCTCAAAGGGAGAGAACTAACTTAGGGGATATTGAGGCAATTTAGTCGGTGGACGCGTGTAGATGGCATGGTGAGGAGAGGGGGTGCAAAGACGGGAGAACACACCAACAGCGGATCCCTTCTGTAAATCATCTACTCGAGAGAGATGCGAGGCGGGAGTCACTGAGCGGCCACGCGACTGTCATTTGAAGCCCATTACCAACTCTTCGCTGAACTCCAATTGTGTCCATTCGGTAATCTCATCGCTACTCAGTTGCTGTCACTATTCAAGCGTTCATACCGTCAGCCGTTCGCCATTAGAAGAGATGCCTTCGATTTCCAACGCATCATAGCTAATCTTCAAAGGAAATAAACAACAATTATAAGCAAACTACTATTGTGATGGCTTTAATTTTTAATATCCGAAAATTTCCCTAAATGAAATTCGTTTTGGATAGTTCTAAAACGAATCCTCAATTCAAAATGAGTGCCGCATTCACCCCGGACGTCCATTCGGCTACGTACTTCGCGCTACAGGAGCGGCAACCAGGTGGTATGGGAGTAGCGTTTGGGCCGTCAACTGCAAGCTTATTCGCGCTTCACGTTTTCGAAAATCAGTGTAAAATGGGTATAGATAATTTATAATTTCATGAATATTCGTTCATTAAGAAGGCTTTAAGCTCTCTAGCAAACAAAATGGGTGAACCTAATTTATGAAAAGAAAAAAAAAAGAAGGAAACGGAGAGTTCCTTCATCTCCATGATGAATTGGAAAACGACCCGAAAATATTTATTGACTATTACAAAATAGCTCCATCCACATTTAGATATTCAAGCAATATAGCCACTGCTAATCTTCAAACAATCAAATTTCACGGAAGTGGTACTTACTACCCATGGAACGACTGAGTGTAATAAACTAAAACTCTTGGGTTCATAGAGGGCCATTTTTCAAGAAAACAAATTTTTATTAATAATAATTTTGAAAAAATAATTTTTCAAGAAAAAAAAAAAAAGATTTAAAAAATGTAGAAGACCCCGTTCTTTAATATTAAAACATATTTTTTTCTTCTATCAGCGATACTAGCATATTCCAATACCTATCCATAATTTTTATTGGTATCTAGGTACTTATTATTCTACATAATAATTAGGTAAAGTGCCATTCTAGTTTAATTTTTTTTTAGTTTTAATACATAACTATTTCGCCATTCTGGACCACACCTATACCCACTACATCCCTATTTGGTTCGCGATGTTATTTCAAAGGGTTCCTCATTTAAATAATATAGATAATACTTGATTGTCAGTTTCATCCATTTCTATTAATTTGTACATAAACAAAACTAGGTATATACCTATACGTAGGAAGAATTTCACCATGCAAGGGGGAAAATGAGACTGAACGGGCGTCGACAAGCGTCAACGAGCGGCAGATCTAACTTTTTTTTGGATCTGTCGTGAGAGCGAGTATATACCAGTTGCCCCCCTCTCAAATACGCTTGCAGTGGACGATGGTCCATTGCATTCATCAGAGTTGGACTTTCGCGCCTTGACGCTTGGATACCCCCTGGGGCGGGAATAACCACAGCCTGGCAGACACATTTTCTTTTCCCGACCAATTTACTACATTCAGCACTTTCAGTAAATTGTTAATGGAGAGATACTAGAACGTGTTTTTAATCTGATTTATCTTGATAAACATACTGCCTTTACGGTGGCGGTTCGAGACTGAACCAAGATTCAAAATTCAACTTTTAAGTTCTTCAAACGGTACTTTTCACTTTTTTCAGCACCGGTTGTAAGCTTCTCGCCTCCTCGACCCCCGAAAGTGAAGCGAAATAGCTCATTCCACCATTTCTCGGCCAGTGTGTGGGCTAACGTCGTCTGAAAACGCTGCAAATAATTTCACAAAGGTTTATTATTTTTTCAATTGAGTATGATCGTAGTTTTAGTTGGCTAGCGTACGTCATAAGGCCCGTCCAGACTCCTCGGCGGGTCCTACTTCGAGTCACAACCTATACTTCTATAATTACGAGTATATAAGTAAGCATGTTTATATTTTTCGATTTGAGCTCCTATCTATTCAAATAGTTATTGCCTTAATAATATCATTATCTAAGTAAGTACGAAAAGTCGAGAGGATATGTTATTAAATATGCGTAGGAAAAGCTTTGGTATTAACACACATATATGACCTTGAAAAAAACATATTCATGACTCGAAGGAACGCCGGCGCCGTACCCACCACAAGGTGCCGTGGCGCCGGCGCCTCCTCTCACTCCACCCCAAGGCTCACCCCCCCCCCCCCCCCTCACCACCCACCGTGACCCCCTGCCAAGCGTGCCAGGCGTGCGCGCGTCGAAAAAGACACTTTTTCGCCCGTTTTCGGCCCATAGCATCTATGCGAGTAAAGCGATCGGGATGGTTAAACGTTAGGACCAACTAGACCCCAAATGGAGTCTATGTGCGAAAGAACGGGTTTTTTAAGTCAATTCTTAGGCCTTTTATGGCCCGGACGGCGGACGGACATTTCAAATTTGGGTTCTACGCACCTTGAAACGTAAAGTGACAAAGTTTGAGGGGGGGTTATACAAATTTTTTGCTACACGATCACATAGGCTTATTATTGGAAATAATAAACCAAAAGCTCAATTTCAACGAGGAAGATGTTTTGCTCGTGCAGCACACATGCCAGAAACGCGGTGGTTGCTTGTGAATGTTTTGTGGGACGAGAAGACAAGTTTACATTTATGCCACCAGCCTGTCCTCTTACCTATGGCCAGCGGTCCATAGGTTTGTCTTTTAAACTACTGGCTCCATTACCTCCCTACCAAGCCAAACTGATCAAAATTGGTAAAATCTGTAAAAAGCTAGTAGAGATTTAATTTATGAGTGAAAACATTAGTTCAACTTTAGGAATACTATTGGAATACTTTAGGAACACTATATTGGAATACGTAGTATTCCTACCATCGGTAAAGAGGAAGTAAAAGGGTATAGTCATCTTCATGATATGGGTTTCAATCGGTTTCAACCCCCTGTATTTCAACTTGATAAGGGTAGCGAACCTCAGTCCTCACAGTGGCTCGAGAAGCGCGTCAATTGCTCAAAATCTTTTGCACTTTTATCCCATTTGTCAATTCGGAAGGTTGACTTAGAGATTCACAACTAGGTACAGATTTCAAGATATATTGAATCCTGAGGAAGCGGGGGGAAACCAAAAGAAATCCGCTGGTAGATACCCAACTTCATGTACAACATTTCAGCAAAATTAATAAAATCCCCTCCTCTCTCTCTACTGTATCAAAGACATATCAAATTAAACATATCTTCGAATTGTTACTAAAGAGAAATATCATTCATCTCGAACTTTACAAGCAAATCAAATAAGACCGGTTCATACAATAGCTATTATCAATAAGACAGTTGATCAAATGTGATTACATATTATGGGAGTAGTGTGAAGTCTCAACTAATGTGTGATATTTTACCAATTTTCACTAACGCGATATTTGGATATAACTTGAATAATACAAATAGAGGCAGTAAAATGAAGTTAGAGGCCGTACCTAAGTCTGTGTATAATATGAACGGGTGGCGGGAAGCGGGATTAGGCTAATGCCTATGGTCACAAAACGTTTTGGCTATCGTGCCTCACTTGTCAAACTTTCTTGGTTCAGAAGAAATTCAATGTCGAGACAATAAAAATGAAAAATAATCGTGAACCAATTCAGCGATTCGAATAGTATTGACAGCAGAGCCGAGAGGACGTGAACCAGTTGAAAAGATGAGACATCGACGGTGAGGACGACGACGGCGGCGAACGGAGCAGAACGATCAGCAGCCATAGAAGGGAAAAGTGATTGAGGCTCATTAATAACAGAGCAAGTCCTTTTGTCATCTGATATTATAAAAAGGTGACATGTCACCCCGCGAAAGCGCGGGTCTTGTGCGGGTGTTAGGGCGAAATGTAACAATAGGAAAACATTTGCGACGTGGGACAAAAGCATCACATTGTTCCCGAGTAAGGAAACTGTTTGATATTGCCACCGCGGTCGTCGCCTCCTCCTTCATCGCAGGGGTTGCTCCAGGGAGTGACGGAGGGTGAGGAAGAATGGTGAGGGGATGGGGATGGTTCAAGAGGAACCCCTCCAATAAAAATAGGGTGACATCCCTTTCTACCCGCTTTTACCCTCTTAAATTCATTACCCCATTCTCTGAAAAGGTTATTAAACGTGTGGGGAGGAGACTGTGGGGGTCGTGAAATGACATTCCAGCCTCTGAATGTTACAGGAAAAAAATATCTTCCTTCAAGCAGTGTGTCACAAATTGGTTCTTTTGGATTATTCAGTCTGTATTTCATCCCTGTGGGTACTTCAAACTATCACAACGTTGGTTGGAAGACCTTTCTCTTCGTTGTCTGGTTGAGATTATAATTAAGTTAATTCATAATTGATGAGGTGGAAGTACGATTTACATCAGCTTTGTTGTGTTTCGGTTGATCTTTTGTGTTTGATGGGAATAGTAAAACGGATGCATGTAAGGGTGGTCAAAATCAATCATTTCAACAGTTTTTGTACTGTCCAAACAGTCGACATTTTTGTTGTAAATTGACTTGGGTTTCCTCAACTTTGTCTGGAAGATTGTTTTAGTTTAGTTAACCGTATTGGAATTCAATTTACTATTGAACAATGGTGATTGCCAAAAATACATTGAAATACCATCCATCATCATTGAGTGTTTTGAATATTACGCCAATCTAGAACTGTAAAAATGTGTAGCCTCACCAACCCACAGATAAAAGATTGAAGGGCGAGAATGGAACGATTATGATCACTATCGTTCATTCACTACCATGCCATTAATTAAAAGGTTTAGCAGGTTTTACTGAGTACTATTTAGTATACTGGATTCTCTGAATTTAACAATCTCAGACATGCTGATTTCGCAAAGAAATAATGGATCGATTTTGTTGAAATTTTCAATTGTTGTGTGGATTAACCTTTAGACGATTTCGGCGCATGCAAACATGAATTATAGCCCTATTTTATAAGAGATGGAACAATGTTATGACATTAGAGTAGTTTGAGTGCAAAGAAATTGTGTTGAGTGTAATTGAAACCACCACTTTCATGAGAAAAAAAACTAGTCTTGAATAATATTCTGCGAGGCAAAATAAATTTTGGAGTTGAAGCTATTCTTTTGTAGTTTTTATAGACTTTTCAGCAAAAATTAATGAAATGTAACTACATTTTTCAGCATACCTTAGCGCAAAAATTTTTTAATGTTATAGTTCATTGTTGATAAGTTTCTTATGATTGAAATTCTGTTGAAAAATATAAATGTAAATATAAATGCTTATCAATTTTTAGCAGTTATTAGGCATTTTTAGTGATTTTTTGAACGCATTCTTTGAAATGTAAACAATTTAATGTACTCCAAAGTGCTGGCCAATGAACTCATCCTTTCATTTATCAAGCCTTTTTTTTTTAGCTGAAGAACGGAATTTCGAACTCAATTGGAGAGTATTCATCTGGAATGACATATATATATATATTGAGACCCTGAATTGACGAAGTGCCGGATGGATTCCTTGGTCCTCCTCTTGCGTATGCCAAAAATATCGCCAGCGAAGTGACCTTACAAACACCTGAATGTCTTCGTGAAGTTTAAAGTGATCGACGCGTGGTGTGGGAGAGAATGAAAGTCCTCTGCTCAGCACAGCATATTCAGTTGGATTCAGATCTCTTGAGGATAAATTACAAATTTCTGGAGCTTGCCGCATTTCGTCAGGAGGAGACTCAGCAACGTCAGTCATTGTCTCAAATCCTGGAGGCGATCGAAAATGTGAGCCCGTACGTGTGTCATTACTCATAAAATATGATTGCCAGTTGTTAAGCATTGAAATGGTAAAGTTGGGTTCACTACTCAATCTGGCCAAGGACTCTAAATCCAATGGTAAAGCAACTCCTGCTCGCAGATACTCTTGGTAGAGTGAGGATAGCTTACGGTTATTTTCTGCAAGAGTGTTATCAAAATTTCTTGACACACGATCCAGTACCCTGCTGATTCTATGTTGGTGGTGCGGGAACATCGATAATATTCTATCCAATGGATTCAATCTATTACGTACCTCCTTGTCTTTGATACTTTGGTAGAGTCGTAGGGTGAGCTCACATAATTTTATGGAAGTGAAGTAACCAAACAATGTAATGTCGTTCCTCATAGCAGGAAGCATAGCAGCAATTGGCATTTTCAACGTCAGACCTTTTGGCGGGATCCCCATTGATACACAAGACGATAAATAATATATATGGCTCGTATATTGTGCTACCTTTTTAGCCGAAATTTCAAGTTGACCAATCCAAAAATTGAACACGTTCACAGCAGGTGGCCTAGGAATGTCCATGACTGCGACTTACAATCCGTTATTTATCACCAAAAACACTGAAAACTATAGATGAAAAAAACAACAAAGGGCACGCTAAACTAGAGGATACACTGGTATCGAAGCGGTCGGCACTATTGTGCTTTTGCACGAGTTGTTCATACACGAACGATATAAATTTATCGAATAATAGGTACAAATATAAACACAGATATGAGTAGAAATAATCAACGTTTCGCTATTTTGCGTTATCAAGATTAATGAAGATGTTTTTTATGTGGTTGGTGTTTAGGCAGTCTTGATCACCTGATAAGTATTGTGGGTTGTGTTGGAGTTCAATTTTGAGTCAACAATAATTTTTGGCGAAAACAATTTTCAGGTCAAAGAATTTTTCCAAATTTAAATATATATATATATATATATATATATATATAATAAATTGATTTAGAAGATAAATTTCACAAATAAAAGAACGAAAGTAAGTAAATCTGATATTTCGAATTGTATTCTTGATGACAGAAAAGTAGGTAGAGAAAGAAATGATTTAACTTGCGTTCTTCGGGACAATCGTATCCATATATATAAATATGAAAAAGTGTTCAACTCTAGGAGTCGTTTCAGACTGCCTCAAAAAGGATTTCAATGAAGAAATTTTTCGCAAACTTTTATTTTACATTTTTTGGAGTCATTGCAATAGTTTCATTTTCTACAAAGATTTGCTAAATAGAATGGAATCAATCACAGTCAATCTTTAAAAAAATTGAAATGGGTAATCATCCCGTCAATAAGGAAGCACCACGAACTGATGCTGATCCAAATACAGAACCCAGGCATTTTCGCAGCATTCCATACAATCTGCTGTCTGAAAACGTCCAAAAAATTTTGTCCAATGCCTTTCAAAGGAATAAAATTAAGAATATCATGATAAGACTCTTGCCTTACATCTTGACCGACACGTTAAAGCTACAACTGACTCATACAACTCATAGGCCGGCTGATAACGTCAAGGGTCGAAATCCGCACAACAAATCACAGAGGAGGAGTGTGACAGCACCATCCCCTTCTAGCGCATACATGTGCTGCGTTCAGGGAATATACTTCCCGATCAAACGGGTGAGGTTATATCCCCAATCGCGGCAGCTCGAGAACGCGACAAAAAGTTCCAGTCATTCAGCATGATCGTATGAGTGAATTTTCGTGAATTATCTTATTGCATAATGTTGAATTGTTTTGAAATTTGAGCTTTTTGAGATTCAGGAAGTTTTCAACTATTAATTTTATGGCAAAAAACGTTTTTAAATAATAATAATAATAATCTGCAATTCAAAAAGAGGTTTTGGATTTTTAGGTTTTTTTTTCAGTTTTGATCGATTTTTTTAGCAAAATTTAATTAAATTTAAGCACATTTTTCTGCATAATTTTGTCTATAAATTTTTGAATGTTGTATTTCATAGTTATTTATTTGAGCAATATTCTGCTAAAAAATATAAATTTGACAATTTTTAGCCGTTTTTAGACATTTTAAATTATTTTTTAGCACATTTTTTGAAAGTTGACAAATTTATTGTACTGGCCTACGAAATCATCCTTACCTTTCGTTTGGAAAGCTTGATCCTTTGGCGCAAGAACGGAATTTGTATCTCAATCCTGTGGAGTGTTATCGTCTGGAATGACACATATATATATTCGGCGCTTCGCGCCTCGCCGGGTGGCTTCGCCCCCCTGGACCCCCCGGATCTTTTCTCTTTTGTACTGCGTAGAAAACGAGGATAATTTGCTATGCAATTTATTAATTGCATATTATCAATACTAGCGACGATTAATTAATTAATTAATTAAATTAATTAATGGATATAAAATAATATATTACATTAAAAAATGGGTATAAAAAATTTGGATATAAAAAAATTTTCAAGCCTGGCTGGGATTCGAACCCACGACGCGCATGAACGTGCTGCTTGGAGGTGCTGGATTTTCGTCACGGACGTTACAAAAAAAATTGTTGGGGGTCGGCCTAAGAATTGCATAGCAATTAATATATCTAATATATAAAATTCTCGTGTCACAGTTTTCGTTGCCATACTCCTCCGAAATAGCTTGACCGATTTTGATGAAATTTTTTGTGCTTATCCGGTATCTATGAGAATCGGCCAACATCTATTTTTCATCCCCCTAAATGTTAGGGGTAGTCCACCCCTAAATTTTTATTTTATTTTTTAGACAAAATTTTTAATTTCTATTTTTTATGATACAACATACAAAAATACATACAATCCTCAATTTTCACCCTTCTACGATCAACCCTTATTCAGCAACATCCCCTTCAGACTTTAAACCTACCTTTAGGGATCTACCGTTTGCGAGCGAAGCGAGCAACATCCCCTACATGTTTAAATTGTAATACAACGCATCTACCCATCCACACCTTGCGAGCGAAGCGAGCAACATTTTCTACATGCCACACTTTGCGAGCGAAGCGAGCAACATTCCCTACATGTCACACTTTGCGAGCGAAGCGAGCAATTTAATGGGGGGTCCGGGGGGCTTGCCCCCCGGCTGGACGTGGAGGCGAGCGAAGCGAGCCGGAGCGGCTAGTATATATATATATGCAATAGCCTTATCTACCAAAATTCGTTGAGAGCGGCGTTTTCAATCCAACGCTGAGAGAAAGGTAGACGAGCTCTCTCGGAAATGACTGTTACTGTCATACTTCCCCCCTTAAAAACAAACCTGGTTGAAGAACAAGTATGTAAAATGTGGACTGACAGTAGGTAGTATTGGTTCCAATCCAGGAAAGGTCATCTGGAAAACCACAAAGCTGAATATGTACTTATGTACTACTGTGGTACTTTTACCGGCGAAGAACATATGATCCTTGATAAATAGCTGCATTGGCGATTAGGAATAAAATTTGAAAATAAAACAGAATGGATTGTTAATGAATCTTGTCCTGGAATCGCCATCCGATATATTCATTGAATGAATCTTGTTCAGGAATTGGCATTTGAATTATTTATTGGGCTACTATCCCCCAATCGAAGATTGGAACAATCGGGGAAGATAACTTGCTCAACTTCGGAGACTTACAACATAGTAAAAATACTGTGTTAGAAATATAAGTAATATGCCCTCTTTAGGGACTTTAAATAGTGGGAACTAATGCCCTGTAATGTAGAAATGGAAACTTTTGCCCTTGAATATAGAATTGGGAATTTTACCCATGGAAATATATAGTGATAATAATACGAGAAGTAAAGTAAAGGCAGAGGCGCCTGGAATCATCATCAATTAGGTGAATAATTGAAGAGTGAAAAAGGGGAAAAATTGAAAATTAACAAGCCCTAATTGACCAATGAAATCATTTATATGAATTGGAATAAATAGGATTATTTCTGAAATCCTTGGGTACAATGATTCTTCTGAAAAATTTAGCCCTCAAACATAGTGGATCAGATTACTAGATAATGACCTTTGCGCAGTCCTAAACACGCTCTGCTTCCAAGTAACAGATTGAGGGTAACTGGAGCTGGGTGTCCAGAGCCGAAATCTGCACAATAAATAACAGAGGAGAGGTGAGACAGCCCCTTCCCCTACTAGCGCTTATATGTACTGCGTTCAGGGAATATCGCCCCATCAAACGGCGAGGCTATATCCCCTAACTAATCTCGACCGATTTTTGTTATTCTTATCTCGTTCCACTATGAATTCGATATAATTTTGGAAAGTATGTCAAGATTTTCACATTTCATCAAGAGATGGGGTGAATGGAGGGGGTAATATACTGATAAATCATGATAACTGTTCTCGTCCGATTTGCGTGATTCGTATTATGTTCAACAATGAATTTAGTATAGTTTTGGAAAAAGATGTCAGGAGTTTAAAATGTTATGATGGAAGGGGGTAAATGGAGGGGGTAATAACGATAAATCGTGATATTTTTAATATGTTCTTTTGATTTCCGTGACTGTTTTTATTGTTTGTTCGATCCAGATTTTAGCCAGTCATGCAACTTTGGAAGTTTCAAATTTACTGTTGGTGAAGGAGTTAAATGGGGGGAGGCGGCGTATTCATGAGAAATCATGATATTTCTGTTTTTTCTCTAATTTTAATTCCCACCAATATTATATACAATCCATTCATAGGGACATCCCTGTAATGCATTACTTACCAATATGATTACCTATAACTAAAGGATGGTGTAAAGGGGAACTTCCATTTGTTGGAATTTCACACTTTTGACCTCAGATTCGGATTCAGCCATTCAGCTCACTTGAAACTATTCAGTAACTATTTTCACCTCAAAAGATCGTTTAGGAGGCGTACGAGTGGCGTAGCAGGACAAAGGAGCTGTGACAAGGAGGTGATGGAAATGGAGTAGTTACTCGTTCAGAGGATGGAGAGATTAACTTGCTACGCCCAGTGGGTATCCTAAGAGCTGAATATCCCAGGAGTAGCGTTTGCAAGTCTTTTTATTGATATCAGTGGTTAGGGGGACCCATCCTCTTGTCTTAGTTGTAAATTTGTTGCTGCTGTACCTTTTAACAAATTGTTGATGGTAGGGGGGGGATTTAATTTTAGTTTTGAAATTGCTCTAAAATCTTGCATATTTTATTAATTGTAAAACTAAAATTAAACCCCCCCCCCACTACCTTCAATTATCCAATCCACCTTGACAGCAAATCCGAAATCCTCTAGGTTTGTTGCACAACTAGACTGAAATTGGAATCGAACAAAACAAGAATCATGAAAATCAGTTGAGAATTGTAGCCTGGGTGGCGTTGCCAAATTTTGTCAAAAAGACCGCGTTTTCCATCTGGAAATTAAAAATTTCCGAGATTTGTTGCACAACTAGACCAAAATCGGAATCGAACAAGGAATGAATGTCGAAAATCGGTTGAGAATCGTGGACTGCGCAGCGTCGATAAAATTTGTCACACACACGCACACACACACACTCACCACGGGTTCGGTCTTAGAATGGTCTGAAACGGATTTTTAAGCTGTAATTTTTTTCTTCTCATGCTTGGGTTGTCCCCTACCCACCTGGATCAATTCCAATAGGTAGACCCTCTACTGAAGGAGCCTAGCTTCAGAATGACTTCCTAAAGTTCTAGTCAAGTAGCATGATCATATGTGTGAATTTTTCAGCAAAATATTGTGCAACACGTCTGAATTCCCGTTGTTCACGTTTTACAAGTAGTACATATATATATATATATATATATACTTGTATTACTTATAAATTTAACAATTTTTGGCAGTTTTTGTCACTTTTTAGTGATTTTTTAGCAGATTTTTTTCTTTCAAGTTTAACATATTTATTGAGCTCAAAAAGGACTGGCATACAATCTCGTTCTTTCTTTAGGAATGCTCTTATGAGGTACCGTCTGGAATGCTGCATAATTAAATAGATTAATACATGTATAAAGGTGAGTAAATACCTGTATGTACACATATGAAGAAGTATTTAACTTCAGTAACGTACGTTTCAAAATGCCTCAACACGGATTTCCATGAAGAAAACTTTGGAAATTATAATTTTTTAAATGTTCGGAGCCATTTCAATAGCTTCTTTTTTTCGAAAATTTGCTAAAACCCGCAGAAGACCAATTTTTCCAGGGTTTTCCTCGGCTTCGAACCGTTTCCCGGTCGATATTTTGGTGGCCATCGAAAAATTTGATTTAGCACCCTCAAAACATATTAAAAGCATTTTATTGAAGGAAAATAAATAAATTGTATGCTTTTTGGAATTTCTGAGCACCGTAAGGCTGGACTATGAGAACTGGTTCTATCCAAAGTACCAAGCGAATTTCGTGATCCATGGATTAATCAACTCCAATCGTTCCAATGGGATGAAATGAGCTTGCATCCAGAATCAGGTCATCCTGACTAAGTCGAACGCGGATTCAACCATAGCACACAGTGTAATGGATATTCCTACGAAGGGAAACGTAAATTATCGTATGTCAAGGAATCGGACGGTTAAAGGGAGGGTTCAGAAGAGTCCACAATCCATATTAGTCCGGGGGAAGCGAGCGAGGGAGGGCAACTTGTTATAATCACATGTTACCATTACATTGTCAACCCCCCCGAGAGGTCCATCCCTTTCATAAAATAGCTGACAATATGTCAGAACGTTGCGGTAATGAAATAGCTTGTACGTCATGCGGCCTCTGTATTAACCACTTCTCTTTTGATTCAACCATTAATTGGAATGCCTTGCGTTCCTCCGCTTGCCCTTCTTGCTCGTAGTTTTTATAAGTTGTTGTCTACTTCCGAAAACCCATTAGGGAATCTCCACTCTCAGTTACTATTGCCTGACATTCTTTTTCATAGTGGCTCCTTTGTTGAAATTGATGGCAGACTTCAAAGGAAAACCACATTATTTGAAATATTCCGTCTTTTGTGCTGTTGCAATGAGTGGGTTCAGGTCAGGGGGTTGGATTCTTCTGATGATTCTAAACCATTAGGTATTATATATGAATATGCATCATCACTGCTCGGCGGTCCGATCACATTGGAGTGCATCAGATGACTCTCTATGAATTCAACGTTCCTAACTATTAGAGAAACATTCGTGACTTCACTCGTGACATAAAAAAAGAACGCATTATTTCATAACGTTTTATTATTTTCTATGTAGATGAATAATACGAGTAGGTACGCATACATGAGTATTTTTTCCAGTTCAATACCTCCGTTACAAACCAATAGGTTTTCCGTGGGTAGTTTAAAAATTCACTGGGGATGATGCCGTTCACAAATCATGGTACCTACTTGTTTGTTATACGCCCGCCATCTCAGATTCAGTTTCGCGCCCGCCTTGCATCTGATGCATTTGTCCCACTAATCTTTACATGGAGGGGGTAACACTGATAAATCATGGTGTTATAACAATTCTTGCCCAATTTTCTCGATTTTTTTGTTTTTGTCCTTCCCTTTCTGTTATGAATTCGGTCTAGTTTTGGAATATATGTCGAAAGTTTCAAATTTCATTATTGAAGGGGGTGAATGGAGGGGGTAATAGTAATAAATCATGGAAATTTACTGTCGGTGGAGGGGTTAATGGGGGGAAGGGTAATTCCGAAAATTCATGATATTTTTGTTTTTTCTCTCATTTTAACTGTCACCAAAAATTATATAAAATCCATTCATAGGGACTTCTCTGTAATGCATGCATTACTTACCAATATGTTTTTTCTCTCTCTTTGCGCTTAATACGATGAAGAAGCCAGAATTCCGATAACTCATTCCGTTCTCAGTGAGGCGCTGGAGAACCAAGAAGAAGCGCGTTTTATCTAACGATGCCTATGTGATTAAGGGGCCGTTTATGAATCAGGAATCACAGATAAAGCCCAGACAAACTCTAGGTAACTAGCGGCCGCGGATAACTTCTGGTTGGCTGTTTATCTACTCACATTTACCTGCAAGATACCGCTATCTGCTTGGTATTCTTACCTAAGACTCATCTCCCTCAGCCTTACGAATTTAATAGATACAGGTAGGTAGGTTCATATTTATAATTTGAACATCTTGAGCGTTGATCATGTTGAAGTTCCCGAATGAGATTCTTCTAACCCAATTTTCGATGTTACCTTAACAACTCCTAGTTCCCCTCCTTTTTCTACCACATCTATCTCCAGTGAGAAAAAATTAAGACACATAGATAAAGTTGTTGATAATTTAATACTTCTTCCATAATGAAAGAATGATTCTCTTCCCACAACTTCGTCACGAGTGATATTTAGCTCGTATGAGTGTTCCAAGGTTGAATCATAATCTGGGCAACGAATACATAAGTATCGGATTAATATCTCAATTCAGAGTGTAATTTATTGTAATTCTCATTGATTTTAAGCGAGTGACTTTTGCGACTGATCTTTGATCTAATCACAAAAGGTGTCCTCACTAACGCTTGCAGTAGGTAGGGGTACTACACTGTATTTATAAATCGGATTTCGGACTTATACTATGCTTTAGTATCTACAGTACTATCTTTTACAGTTTAACAAATGGGAGGGAGAAGGAAACCGAGCAACAACCGCCCCCGTTCATTTGTGCCTTCCCTCTCATTTCATAGTCTAGCCACTTCTTTTTTATTAGAATCCTCCCGACTTCCCTATAGAACGAATGAGGGAGTAGAAAAGGGGGGGAGCAAGACTGATGAAAAACCGTCTTATAAAAACAATTGCTGCACTCCTTAAACGACATAAATTGTGGAGCGAGTCCTCTGTTTTGACTCCTAATCTGGTTAAATTCTTTCCTTTATTGTGTAAGAGCGAGCATGAGTCAAAAGGAGACGATCTAAGGAATGTAATTTGCCAAGAGAGATGGGGGGGGGGGGGTTGATTGCCGCTACCCTTCTCCTCGTCTAAACCTTTTTCTCCGTTTCTTTTTGCATCCCCCCACCACCTCCACAAGTTCCTTGTTTTTATAGAATCACTCAACACGAAGACTTAGGTATAATATATAGTAAAAATAGCACACTCTGTGTAGGTTATGATGTGAGCTATATACTCGTATTATGAGTATGTAAGTGTTATTTATTGCCCATTGTATGTCTTAATCGCGTCTACAAATTTACTTCTTTTTGCTTCCGAGTCTTCCGGTAGGTAGCGGAAGCATTGTTTTCACTTTCGGGGAATGCACTTTTTTCCTCCAAAATCAGAATTTCCACTCGCATTAATTTTAAGGCAATTTAGTTTTGTGTATGTGAGTGTGCAATTGGGCGCTTTTTTTCATCTTTCTCCTCCTCCTACAACTACCCCTAGAAGTCTTTTTTTCTCTCTCTCTTTTTGCGCTCCTTTGGCATTGAAGGGAGTTTCCTTAATAATTTTTTTAAAATGTATGTGCGTCCAAAATCCAGCTATGCTGTTGAAATTGCTGTGTCGCTGCATGATTCAGTCAATGGTACGAAACTCTGACAGTGCTCTGTGCCCCCCATTTCCTCACAGTGGGTTCAGAGGGTATTGGTTACCGCGACCGGCGGATTGAAACTCCCGGCACTTTCATGTTGTCCCGATGGCTTCACTAGCCACCTTGGTGAGTTGTTCTAAAGATAGTCGTGGAACACTTTGTGGTAGTAGGTACCCCTCGCCGTGCCTGTCGGGGAATGATGAGATCCTGCACCATGTAGTGCAGCAGTGTCCACCATGGTGGCCATATCTTATGTCATGATGCAGTTGCCAAGCATATAGCAGGTACCCTGTCATCCAGCGGTTGGGATGTGGAAAAGGAGAGACTATATCATAAGTCGAGTGACCAGGGCCATCATATGCCGGATATTGTTTCCACTAAGCCCGATGTATTTGCCATAATCGGTACCCCCCCCCCCCCTCCCCCCAGTCAATTTGTCTTCCACGCCCGATATTTCTAGGCATTCCTTCTTACTTAGATTACTTATTTACGTAGAATAGGTGACAATTTCAAGCTGTGGGAAAAAATTATATTGTTAAAAAAAAAAAAAGAGAAGGAAAAAAGAATTACCGTGTTTTCAGAAGTTGCCGATGTCGATAAGGATTTGTTGAAACAAATTGGCGTGTTTGTGGTTTGATTGCCACCACATGAATTCGCACTAGTAGAATGCACATGAATTCGCACAAATAGATCAGAATGCTGAGTATAGGTTGGTGGTCTGGATGCTCGCAAGCTCGCCTCTCAAAATTGCATAACATCAAGTAGTCAATCCCTTAGTAAAAATACAGATTAGTTGGACATTTAGGTCAGAATGATGTGTATACTTTGGCGGTTTGGATGCTCGCAAGCTCGCATATCAAAAATACATAACATAACATAACATAACATAATCTAAGTAAGAAATAATGCCAAGAAACATCGGGCGGGCGTGTTGAAGACAAATTGACTGGGGGGGGGGGGGGGGGTATAACGGAAAAGTACGCCATAATCCAGGTTATCAGTGGCAACATGGACATGGAGCAGACCTGGAGGGCTGAAATTAATATATATGATAGACATGAACTGAGGCAAGCAATATCCAAGCTAAAAAGAGTGTTGCAAAACAACATCAAGATCATGGTCACGACCATGTCATGGTGCAGGGTGTGGTTCGGGAAACGTACCATGGAGTTACTCGACTCGGGCATCTCAGCAGGAGTGCTTGTGGTATCACCACCCACGTTCTTAGGCGCTCTTACCTTAACAGGTGGTAATTTTATCGAGGTACTTCCTTTCATCCCTCTACATTTATCCTCAATGGCTCACAATCAGTAGCACCTAGAAGGTAGCCAGGATGAGCTATGCTCCAAGTGGGCATAATCGCAAAGTCGATCGTTTACATAGTAGATATTGTGGTCCACTGTTATTATTACTGCCGTACGTTGTCACGTTATACAATGTATTGGTTACCTTTATTAAAAAATTAAAATTAAAATTATAATTTTACAATTATAAAATTATAATTATACAATTAAAATCACTGTTATGTACAAACATCGTCCATTTTTTCAATAATTTACAGTACGAAATACAATATGTACATATCAATAAGCGGGTATCACCCAGCGCATGCACGAAATCAATAATTCACTACTCCCTGTGAGAGGCGTTATTGAGGAACTGTGGTGTTGGACTCTCAGGTAAATGCAATAGTTACAGTACAGGAACTATCAGTTGTTGAAGTGTGTAGTGCAGTGCCAATTTATGAAGCTAATAGCGCGGCTTGGGGAATTAGTAGGTCGAGCCGATTCGGTAGAAATTCCAAACGTATTGAAATAGCCTTATTACTTTGTTTCTGTTTATGACTGTTCGTTTTAGCGAATTTTCGTAGAAAATGAAGCTATTGCAATGGCTCGGAAAGTTTTCAAATCTTTTGAAAATTTTCTTTATTGAAATCCGTTTTGAGGCATTCTGAAACGATTCCCGGAGGTTGCGTGTGTCTGTGTGTGTGAGCGCGCGCGCGCGTACGCGTGCGTATACCTGCGAATGCGTGTATGTGTGTGTGTCATTCCAGGCTCGCCAAGATTGAGATAAAAATTCCATTCTTGCCAAAAAATCAAGCTTTGCAAATTATAAGGAATTTGGGTGCCCCCCCCCCACCCCCCCCCCCCCACAGAGGTGCAATGGGGGCCTAAATCCTCATAAAAAGGTAGAGGAGGTAAAGAGCATCCCGTCAGAGAGATACCCACTCCTACTACTAGCTTTTAATGAGCCATGTTCGGAGGATTGGTTTTCAAGTCACCTGGAATCCCATCCAACGCCAAACCCAGCTGCTAAAATGATCGAGAACGGCCGAGGCCCCCGTTGTTTCATCAACGGAACGCCGACAGCGCTATCTCTGGTGCCCTGACAGGACCTCGATGGACCTCACAGGAGGTAACTCTGTTACACTCCTCCCCTTAAAGACATCCTTGATTGAAGATCAAGGATGTTAACTGGGTGGAATAGTTAATAGCTGAGAACTGATGCTCATTCATTCATAAATAGCTGCATTGGCGATTGAGGATGGGGAAATAGAAATTAAAACAGGATTGTCAATGAATCTTCATAAGAAGTATTCATTGAACAATCGGGACAAAACGGAGGCTCAACTATTGAGACTTATACCTTAAGAAAAGAAAATATATATATATATATATAAATTAATTTGCCCAACATTGGGGACTTTAATTAATATACCCAACTTTGGAGACTTAAATTGTGCTCTAACCTGGTAATTGACATATAGCAATACTCAGGTGAATATTTATCTTTATTCAGCAGAATATTGCTCAAATCAAGTTTATCAAATTTAAAATAGAACATTAAAAAAAATGTTGTACAAATTTAAGCTGAAATTTTTACTTTAATTTTATTAAAATTTGCTATAAAATCGATAAAAACTGCAAAAAAGCTAAAAATGCAAAATCTCTTTATGAATAACAGATTTTTATTTAGAACGTTTTTGTTTCATAAAAATAATAGTTAAGAATTTCTTTGAACTCAACAATCTCAAATTTCAAAACAAATTAACATAGAATTTTAAGCATGATTTAAGTGAGGATGAATTCCGCAAATCAAACACCTTTTTAGAAAATCACGAAACTTGAAAATCATTTCATGCCTCCTTGAAATAGGAACAACAAAAAACTGATTATAGGTTATCGTCATGGGTGGTTACATGCGTATTCGGAGCTGTATTCGGCTTCCCTCGAGCTACGAATAGGATTTTTTCATTTGTACAACGAATAGACTGCTAACCATTTGCATTTTCTGCGCATGCTCAATGCTTCATTTCTATTCGTACCTCCTCCCACTCGACTACGGCTCAGCGTTACAAAAAATCTTTAATGAATCTCAACAGTTACGTAGGTATGCGAGTGAACAACAAAATATGTCTGTTATGTTAAGCCCAAGAACGTCATAATCGGTCTAACGCAAGGGGGATTTTATGTCCACCGCTCTAGACGATTTACGCAGGGGATATCGAGGATATGTTGATTACGAGGTACAAATGATTCAGTTTGCGGATGACATCTAGGTATCAGTTTAACGGGCTTCGGGATGTTAAGGTGATCGACCATGGAAAAATTAATTTTTTTTACCGAACAGTCACCCAGTAATTGGTAAGTTTTCCTTCTTTCAGCCCGAACAGATATATAGGTGTTTCTCCCGTCTCAGATTTTTTTTCATTATTAGGTATTCGAAAATCTTGCATGGAAAAGTTGATTTTTTGTATTGCTCGACTGCTCTCTGATTTTCCGATGATGAGGGGAGGAGGGGCGCTCCTACTGCCCCCCCCCCCCCCCCCCCCCCGTGGATCCGCCCCTGACACGAATGTGGAATATACTGCAATTTCGTGTGTAGGAGATACGTAGGATGGTGCGTATGAAGCATATATGTGTATAAACATTTTCCACTATTTTACCACCTGAGTGGAATTTGACCAAACCAGAGTGATATGTCCAGATGAATGATTATTTACCTCAATCGTATATTATATAATTTAAGGTTGAACTCACAAAATAATTCTTATAGCAGAATAACGAGAAAATGCAACAAGTGCAAGCCTTTGGGGGAGCTTTGTAAAAAAAAAAAATAGAAAAAAAAGTGCGCGTACGTGTGTGTCATACCAGACGATAACTCTCGTTAAGATTGATATGAAAATTCTGTTTGCGCCAAAAATCAAGCTTTGCAAATGAAAGGATGAGTTCGTCGGCCAGCACTTTTTGAGTACATTAAATTGGTCAAATTTCAAAAAATATGCTGCAAAAATCACAAAAAATGACTAAAATCGGCTGAAAATTGTTAAATTTATATATTTACCAGAATATCGCTCATATAAAGTATATTATCTACAAAGTAGAACATTAAAGAATGTATGTACAATTTATGCTGAAAAACGTCATTAAATTGCGTTGAAATTTGCTTTAAAAAAATCTATAAAAACTGCAAAATAGACAAAAAAATCCAAAAACTCTTTTTGAATAGCAGATTATTGTTTAGAGACATTTTTTGCCATAAAACTAATAGTTACTCAACATATTTTTGCACTCAAAAAGCGTAAATCTCAAAAGAATTTAACGAATACGATAAGAATTTATACAATACGAAAATGAGCTCATACGATCATGCTGCATGACTGGAACTTTTTTCGATATTTTTCTATCAGAACTTACTATGAGTTTTATAGATATCTTGTGCTTCATTCTCCTAGTTCCCCCACAGTCACAAAAACCAGGACTGAATGCAAGGACAGGAGAATGAATTGGAAACAATTCAGGTTCCTAGTTTTCCTAGCAATTACCTACATTGCATCTCACGATTTTCGTACCTACTAGATTTTCATTTCTTCAACATTGTCAATATAGTGATCAGTCAGATGGTACTTATACATTACTTACTGTAGGTATTGAGTAGTCACAATCATCACTAGGTGCCTATTCATTTCCTGCTGGATCCATTTTCTAAGCACCAAAAAATAGGCTTCCCGTTCACCTTTCAAAAGAACAATCCTACAGGGAAAAACCTCAGTCAACTTTTGGTTATGTGAATAACCTACTACCTAGTGGATTACCTTTTTTCCAGAAATGGCTCTGAAAACTGAAAAGGAAAACCCTTGGGACGTCTAGAAACGAATCATGAAGTAGAGAGCCCCAAGATCAGCTGTTCTTTTACCTGTTTTTTTCTTTTTATCTGTGTATGTTCTTTGTTATTCTACCTATGAAACTGAAATTTGAAATGGAGGCCACTTGGAACATCTAGAAATGAATAATAACGTCTGATGCCCCCTAGATCAGCTGAGTAGCATCCAGGGTTAATTTCTTTGCTATTCAACCTATGAAGTTAAATTTGAAATGGAGAACCCTTGGGTCGTCTAGAAACGAATCATGAATTTTAGAGCCTCTAAATCAGCTGACTGAGATCCGGAGCTAAGTTCTTTGCTACTCAACCTATGAAGCTTAAATTTGAACTGGAGCGTTTTCCACGTACCTACCTCCAATGTTCCGCCGAGGCTCAAGGTGAAAGCAAAAGTAGGTCTGGGGTCTCCCCGCGGGGCAAAGGGGCAGAGCCCCTTGCAGTGCCATGTTTGGTTACTGTTAAACAAAACGATGGGAATACAAAAATTGGTGATGATTTTCAGGAGCATTCTTTTCACCATTTACTTTGTTTTACTTATTACTTATTTTTGTGGCATAAATACATATTTTATTCACTTTTATTTTGCAATTTCATCCTTTCTACTTTCCTTACTTAACCCGAAGGGTGATGGGAAAGTCTTCCTGTCACCCTGAAAATCAATTTCTGAAACTCATGCTAGGATGGGTATTTTGTTCAACCTGAACCCATATCTATTCGTTTCATGAAAATGTATGTATGTGTGTATGTAACTCGTGTACACGATTGCGGTACGACATAATAAAATTCCAAATTCGGGGTTGGGTTTCTATACTCAACAGCTTGGTACTGTAGAAAAATCAAGCTTAAAATTATCATTTTTAGGGGGTTAAAAAAATCAGAATAGGTGAAAAAACGTAGTTTTTAGCACTTTTTTGCCTTTTCTCCAAAATGGCTTGAGGGATTTTGATGAAATTCACAGGAGTTACTCTTCTTGTGGGTACAAATGATATTAGATACCCCTCATGCTTGGGAAAATACTGTAAGGAAGGTAATCAGCAAAATACTTCCAAAAATAGGTTAAAACGTAGTTTTAGCGAATTGTTGTAAAAAAAATTAACTATCGCAATGGCTCGGAAAGTTTTAAAATAAAAATTTTGAAAATTTCATCATTGAAATTTGTTTTGAGGCATTCTAAAATGAATCCTAGAGTTTAACGCATTTTCGTATGTATATTCCAGACGATAACTCTCCTTAGGATTGAGATAAAAATTTCGTTCAAAATGAAGCAACAAAAAAATCAAGCTTTCCAAACGAAAGGATGAGTTCGTTGGCCAGCACTTTTTGAGCACATTAAATTGGTAACATGTCAAAAAAATTACTTAAAAAATCACTAAAAATGGCTAAAAACTGCTAAAAATCGTTAAATTTATATTATTTGGTAGAATATTGCTCAACTGAAGTTTATTAATAATAAAATAGAACATTCAAAAATTAATGTACATAACGATGCTGAAAAATGTACCTACCTACTTAAATTTCATTAAAATTTGTTGAAAAATCGATAAAAACAGCAAAAAATTTAAAACCTCTTTTTGAATAGCAGGTTATCATTTAGAATACGTTTTTCTCCATGAAATTAATAGTTAACAATTTCTTTGCACTCAAAATGCTCTAATTTGGAAAAATTTAGCATTATAAAATGCGATAATTTACGGAAATTCACTCATACGATCATATTGCATGACTGGAAATTTTTTCGCACCTTCTTGGTCTTTCCTTCAATATGGCTCGAAGGATATTGATGAGATTCACATGAGTTACTTTTCTTATGAATACAAATGATATTCGATACCCGTCATGGCCAGGAAGATGGCCTAAGGATAAGCTAAATCCTAAAAGGATGCCCTAAGTAATAAGCTAAATAATAAATTAAAAAAAACATAATTCTTAGCACTTTCTTAGAATAAATAAAAAAACGCTGCAAATTATTTCACAAAGGTTTATTATTTTTTCAATTGAGTTTGATCGTAAGTAGTTTTAGTAGGCTTGCGTACGTCATAAGGCCCATCCAGACTCCTCGGCGTGTCCTACTTCGAGTTGCCACAACCTATACTTCTATAATTATATACGCATGTTTATATTTCTCGATTTGAGCTCCTATCTATTCAAATAGTTATTGCCTTAATAATATCATTATCTAAGTACGTACGAAAAGTCGAGAGGATATGTTATTAAATACTAGCCGCTCCGGCTCGCTACGCTCGCCTCCACGTCCAGCCGGGGGGCAAGCCCCCCGGACCCCCCATTAAGTTGCTCGCTTCGCTCGCAACGTGTGGCATGTAGGGAATATTGCTCGCTTCGCTCGCAAAGTCTGGCATGTAGGATATGTTGCTCGCTTCGCTCGCAAAGTCTGGCATGTAGAAAATGTTGCTCGCTTCGCTCGCAAAGTATGGCATTTAGGGGATGTGGCTCGGTTCGCTCGCAAACGGTAGATCTCTAAGGGTAGGTTTAACTTCTGTAGGGGATGCTGCTCGCTTCGCTCGCAAACGGTAGATCTCTAAGGGTAGGTTTAACTTCTGTAGGGGATGCTGCTCGCTTCGCTCGCTTGAGGAAGTTATACTGCCCACCCAACTTGGCAGACGTTTTTTTCAGTTGGGAATTATTACAAACAATTTAAATCTTATAAAACTACGTGGAACCACGAAAAGTTTATTCGGGGATGTTGCTCGCTTCGCTCGCAAGGTATACCTGTATATGTGTAGGACAAAGTCCGTATTTATTATTTGAAATGGCTCTCGCTTCGCTCGCAAGGTAGGTACCTATGTAGGCATACCTGCTCGCCTCGCAACGTTGTGACATCGAACCCTTCACGTCAATTCTTGAGCCTTCTCTCGTCCACGGCAGAATCATTTTAATCGCTTTGCTCGCTTCTGCTCGCAATTTGACCAACTTAACGTCACTTTTTTCGATATCCGATTTCGGATTCAGATTCGGCGGACCCAAAGCTGGATTTCGCCCGCGAAAACCGTTCCGAAAAACGTACCTTTATGGGGTATATTTTAATCGGAAAAAACCAAGTTTTTCGGCGGACTTTTCGAGAAAACGGGTCCGTACTCTCGCATATACGTAGGAAAAGCATTGGTATTAACACACAAATATGACCTAGAAAAAAACGTATATTATTCATGCCTCGAACGAACGCCGGCGCCGTACCCACCACAAGCCGCGGCGCCGGCGCCTCCTCTCACTCCACCCCCCCTCTCCACCCACCGTGACCCCCTGCCAAGCGTGCCAGGCGTGCGCGCGTCGTAAAAGACACTTTTTTGCCCGTTTTTGGCCCATAGCATCTATGCGAGTAAAGCGATCGGGATGGTTAAACGTTAGGACCAACTAGACCCCAAATGGAGTCTATGTGCGAAAGAACGGGGTTTTTAAGTCAATTCTTAGGCCTTTTATGGCCCGGACGGCGGACGGACATTTAAAATTTGGATTCTACGTACCTTGAAACGTAAAGTGACAAAGTATGAGGGGGGGTTATAAAATTTTTTTGCTACACGATCACATAGGCTTATTATTGGAAATAATAAACCAAAACGTAGTTTCCGTCAAAATGG
The DNA here is from genome assembly GCA_030762985.1 of Adelphocoris suturalis. Classification (NCBI taxonomy): domain Eukaryota; kingdom Metazoa; phylum Arthropoda; class Insecta; order Hemiptera; family Miridae; genus Adelphocoris; species Adelphocoris suturalis. Next base: position 15,732,261 of record CM061045.1, on the reverse strand, counting down.
CTCAAGAGATTCGTCTATAGATGAAAATTATACCTACCCATTTCACATACATGTCCAGAAAAATTCTGTATAGGCGGTAATAAGCCAAGAAATACCAAAAAATGACTATTTAGGGCAGGTTCAAAAATGATTTCTTATATAAGTAGGTACTTACCTGTGTTAACTATCTCGCCTTTGCTGACTTTTAAAAAAGCTTTCAAGTACGATGAATGAAATCAAGATAGTACAAGTTGTGTAGATAACAAAGTTCAAGTCAATATTTCGCTGAGAAATAGGCATGCCCACCTGCAGCATTTAATTTTAGCATGAATATGCTTTAGCCGTGACCTAACTACCGAAAAATGTCCCACGAGAGTGCAACGAAAGTAGCGCCAATAATTGTGATGATTTCCGCTTACAACCGAGTCGTTGCTAGGGATATGATACTTCGTCGTTTTTCATCCCACAAAATTCGTTGACCATTCGTTCGAAAGCTCTCGATTTATCCAACCATACTATATTAACTACTGCGAAGTGCGTGGCCAACAAGCTGAGTTATGAGCATGGTTATATGAATAATTGTTTACACACAGGTGATCATTCTCAATTATTGATATTGTGAACATGATTGCAACCGCTTGTTAATTTCTGATGATTTCATTGAGCTGGTGTTTCGATTATGTGATTCATAGCAGGTGATCCGAATATTGCGAGAACGGTTAGATTTGTGAAGCGGTGGTTAAATTATTTTAATAGGTAATTTCTATACTTTACACTATAGGAAGCTGTAATTTCGTATGTAGCCTCTTTAGCCTCTTTCTATAATAAAGTGAATGTTTACTCGCGAGTTTCTATTAGGAGATCATCATCTCACAAGAGCTCAATCGTCGTGATCATTTCTATAATAAAGTGAAAGTTTACTCGCGAGTTTCTATTAGGAGATCATCATCTCACAAGAGCTCAATGGTCGTGATCATTTCTATAATAAAGTGAGAGCGAGGAGCTAAAACATGATTCCATGTTTTAGGATTGATGGCAGAATGATAAACAGAGTTCAGAGGCCGATGGGGGGTCGGGTTCAGAGAATCGACGAGGAGTGAGTCGTGTACGGCTAAAGCATATTCATGTTTTTTAATTTTAGCCGTCAGGCTTAAAGGAACTGTGGCTTTTTACATTAATATATCTCTTCGGTTCGTATAGATGTGTGATCAGATAAGGTATGAGCTATACTCATGTATTGGAGAGTCGCAGAAATTTTTTTTAAAGAAGATCGCACAGTAACCACTTACCTCAGCAAACATTTAATTTGAAGCATAACTTATCGAGTTTTTGTACGACAAAACAGTAATTGATCTGGCTTTTCAAATTGATTCGAACTTCAACACATCAGGCGAGCAAGAGTTTTTGACGTTGAATTTACTCTATTCATGTTTAATATTCTGTCAAAACCAGGAGTTTGTAGCAATTTTTAGGGATGGTTAGAAGACAGTTATCACTTTCCTACTTGCTCGAAGTCATACAATTGGTGTTCATCGGTCTCTTACTGACAGCCACCTGAAGAAACTTCTGAACTAATGGAGTCCTATACTTGAAAATCTAACAATCGAACAACAACCCCATCCTTCTAAGATGTGATCCATCATGATAACATCCATGTAAAATGAATAAAAGTAAGGAAAGTAGTGTGAAGCCTCGCACCAGATGTTTTATAAATGGCACCAGTGTTTCTTAAGCTAATTTTAATAACGACTGTATAAAAATACAGAATAATTCCATTAGCCAGCTATTTACACTTTTTAATACGTATAGACAGGTTAAGAATGACAAGGTACTGAGTGACAAGGTAATGAGTGCCTCATCAATTGAGTAAACTCTCAAGCTAACTTCTCATTCCGGTTAAGGACTGATGTGTACAGCACTAGCCCTGATGAAGTATCTAGTCTAACTGTTCCTTCGTAACTTAGTGCCATACTAGACGATATTTAAAATCAATTTATCTCTAAACTTGAGGAGGAGGGTATATACGCTTTGTCTCCACTAGTCAAGTTACGTGACAATTCATCTTTGATTTTTTATGAGGGGAGGGGGGGGGTTGAATTATTAGACGATTCGCTACATTCCACCTTATTTTAGGTAAATATTATTAGTATTCTTTGCTTCCACATTCACGTAGGTATCACATTTTATTTTTCCAGGATTCATTGAAACAAGAGGAAATTTTCCATTTTGTTGGCCCCGAGATTTTTCAGTTCTTGCTTTTTTTTAGACGAAGTTTAAAAACTTCAATTTAGTTTGATCGATTTCTGTTTCGTCTTGTTCAGGTACTGATATACACGTTCACGTTACTTAGGTGATAGGTACAACTGTTCCGTTTTAAAGCAGAAGAAAAGTTTTTTGTGTTACGACATGCCTAATGTTTTTAGCTTACTAAACGTATCATATCATATATCTCGTATCATAGACCTCATTGACTTCTGCTAATGCTCTATTATTCTGTTAGCACCTAGTTGAAATTGATGTCTTCCTTTATACTATTTAAGGTACACTCATATTGAAAATTATCTGAAAAACAAAACACCTATCAGGTGTTCTGAGGTATTCTATCTCATTATCTGTGCCCACATTCATTCTTCTGTGGGCCACGTTTTAATTCTCCCGACTGGAGTTCATTCTCCTGAATAAAACATATTTTTCATGGTTCATATCTTCTGAAATAGTGAGAGTCTAGTGCCGCAGGAGTGTTATTACTTGGTGCCACTTGTACATTCGAAATCTGCATTCGTATTTTTTTTTTTTTTTTTTTTCATTAACTCAAAATCACTCAATCCGAAAAACGGCAGTTTTATGAGAATGACCCAGTTACAAATTTCTTTTCACTCTAAGTCCTGAATTTTCAAAACAATTCAACCTAGTACCGTACGATAATTTACAAAAATAAAAAATTCGCTCATACGATCATGCTGCATGACTGGAACTTTTTAGTGATTTTTTTCAGCACAATTTTTGAAATTTGACCAATTTAATCACCTCAGAAAAGTGCTGGCCAACAAACTCATCCTTTCATTTGGAAAGCTTGATTTTTTGGCGCAAGAACGGAATTTTTATCTCAATACCAAGAAGAGTGGAATGACAAACGTACGCACCCACCCACCAAACATTTTGAAGCCATTTCAATGGCTTCATTTTCTACTAATATTCTTTCTTTAAAAAAAGTTATTTATTAGGTATTACTTATTAACAAAATAATAGGGGTGTAAGGGAAGTAGACAAATGAATGGGAATATATTCATTCGGAAAAATATTGTTTAATTATGCAAAGTCCAACTAAATCAACTAATCTTATGAGTCTTTCCGTGTCTTATTTTCTACAATTGTGGTGTACAAATAGGACCACAAAACAAAAATCTAATTTTATAGCAACAGTTAACTAAAGAAATCCTTGATTAGGGTTATGAAAACAAGAATGAACATATAGGTAAATATATCTTGAAGAATAGTATCATGAAATAAAATGGAATAATTGTATGAGCACATTTACAGGACGTCTTTGAGTAACACAGCCTGTGATCCAGCAGTAATAGTATAAAAAGTTGTACTTAACATGAATTTGCACCTAATTCAAAAAATCAACACGCAGAGGGCTAGAAACTCCTTTAATTGACAACTTCAGTGCACTCTCCCAAGAAATATTACACACTGAGGTTCTTCAAACATTCTCAATAGAAATGAAATGATTCCCTTTTTTATTTTATCAAAATGTTTTTTAAAAAAAATTACAATATACACCAAAAAATGGCTAAGAATCCTAAGATTGATTAATTATTGAGAAGAAGTTTGTTTGCCACAAATTTGATCATTGAAATGCCAAGTGCACACAAAATGTTCGAATTTCAGACAAAAATTCGTATTATAAAAAGGTCTGAAATCGTTCATGAGGTCATCCTGGGTGATTGAGAACTTATCAGTTCAATTAAAAGCGTTTTTGTGGAAAAACACCTATGACCTAAAAAATATATCTTTCTCAGAAAGCCTTGAGATGAATGGGGATTCATGAAAGCCCAATTGTGCCAGAGGATTTAAACGTTTAACTGCACCGTTTTATGTATTTGTTACAGTCTCAAATGACAAAATAAGTAGAAATAAAAAATATGAAAATGTATGAGTAGCATAATATATCAATGCACGAATCATATCCAAAATTGTACAACTGATCTTCACTCAGCTAATAACTTCTGGATTTTGGGCACAAGTTTCTGCAACAAGAAATAACACACAAAAATAATAATTTCATTGAATTACCATAATATTCCCTTAAATACTCAGCAAATAGTTAACAAAACCAATTCAAATTATTTATCTTTGTAAAAAACAAAGAAGAATCACAAAAGGGCGCATACTGAACACCTCTACAACTACAACAAGCAACAAACAATTAAGGACATAGGTGATATAGATTACCTATGTATTTATGATAAAAAATTCTATACCAAGTCTCAGCCCAATTCCGATGAAATTTTCAGGGAATGTGCGGGTTAGCTCCTAGACGGTCTCCTATCATTTTCAATGCCCTCGAATCAAAAGTGGCCTGTGCGCATGTGCAACGTGAATTTCTGATTACGTCGATTCCTCACTGTCTGTTGGTCTGATGTCATTCAGACTAGGTAGGGAGTTGGATATATATTTCAGAAGAATTTCCTATAAATTACATTGCGATTGGTGGAGTAATAACTATTACGCATGCATAACAGGTGAAACTAGTTCGCTAAATTGTAAAATCTGTAATAACGGGGTTTGGGAGATATGCAACAGACTTTGACCGGTTTCTTGAAATTTGTCAAATTTCAACTTTCAGCCTAATTTCTCTCCCATTAAACCTGTTTACAAAATTTTAAATTGTTATCAAGGTGGTAAGAAAGTCAACACTCTTCCCAACGTTGTACTCATTTTTTTAATTTTCACTGTCATTCGAAAGAGTTGTGGTTATTTTAGTGATATAAGGTTAAAAACACGGGGAAAATCTTCAATGTAAAATTATTCCCAGAAACAAGGTGTTTTCGATAATTTTCTAGGAAGAACTTTTTGCTGCAAATTAGATGTAGAATCGATTCCTCCTTCGTGTGACACCTGTTTCGGAGACATTCTGTATACCAACAATCAGCAGAGTGAGATAATAACATGACTTGATGAGCATAAACCTATCACAGATCAGATATTACTGGTTGTAGTAGAACTCAGCAGCTCTCAGGTACAATAGCGGAGACTGGGTCTTGTCTGACTCAGATAGAACGTCAACCCACTGAGATGGTCTAGCTGGACTCGGAGGTCCATAAGAGCTGGGAAGTCCTCCAGAAAGTGGAGGATGGACAAATCACCACACATATACGTACGTACCTCCCACACGCATCATGAACTTCTGGACTAAGTACCTAGGTGTCTGTGGGTAAGGCAGGCAAGGTCACTGATCCCTCCTTGAAAGATAGGTTATGAAAGTGCCAACCATTCACAAGTCCTGAAGGACATCACACAGACCAGTGACCTCACCTTGTCATTGCTCGAGCCAGACTGAATTGGCTTTCATGTTGCAGTTGCATGTAGAAGATTTGATTCTCTAGGCAACATCTATAGAGTTATCACTAATGGCTCTCATTGGTTGGACCAGCACACTCGTTGCCACAAATATCCATTTGGCTTGGGACGTTACAGCTGTGCTCAATGTTGAGGCCTGGTGTAGTGATACACGGAAGCTTTGAATTAGGGGATCGTCAGAATATGTGTATCTAATTGCCTCAATGGTACTTACTGAGTTGCTAAAGATCACATGATTTCCAACTCCCAACAACTGGCAGTGTAGAAAAACCATTCTCACTGCCCACAGCTCAGCTGTGATGAAAACAGACACAACAGGGGGTGTGTGTCAAGTGACTTGGAAGTTGTGGCTCCATAGAGCAAGGCCAACGCTATCATGAGTGTTTGAGCCATCAGTGAAGAGGAGAGAGTGGTCCAGTGTTTTGCTGTATTGTTTTGCTTGTCAAAAGAAGACCTTTGTTTAATATAGATTACAGTTTACGAAGCAAGGACTTCTTGCTGAGCCATAAACTGCCGATATATCAGTGCGAGATCGCACCGATGCATGGAAAATCTTGTTGGGTGCCCCAACTATAGTTGGAAAGGGCTTTGAGCAACTGTACACGCTGCACAGTAACATAGCGCAAGTACTCAATATGCTGGATTTACATCAGCTAGCCATCATCATACTGGCTGAGCTATCCCAACAAAAATAAATGAGACACTGAACGCTGCAGCATAAGACAAATCCAACAGCAGACTGAATGGATGGTATGAGCAAGAAGGTACAATGATTCTCACTCAACCATCACTCACGGATCCATAGGTAAACATTAGTTCTTTGGACCCTGGCACTCCTTGGTCACTCCAAGTTCATTGAATTCCTCTCTATTTGACGTGCCAGGTTTCAAAGAACATAAGTTTACATACAGTTCCATGAAGGACGGGTGAGTGATAATCATTGTATCTGTCTCTGTTTATTGTCATTGTACCTTCTTGCTCATACCATCCATTCAGTATGCTGTTTGATTAGTCCCAAGCTGCAGCGTTTATTCTTCTCATTCCTGTTTTAGCACGTTTATAACATGATAACTCGCTCATAGCCTCTCAACCGACCAAAACATACGCATTGCCCCCACACCACCCAAAACAAGCCTGACACCCATTGAAACCTCTTCTTCTCCCTCATTGAGAACCACTGCTGATCTAGTTGATTCTGACCATTAACTTAAGAGGTGGGTAGATAGTAATTTTCCAAATATTTCAACACTTACCGATGGGGATGTAGTAGGTGCATACCGTTCCACAGGAATCCCATTCTTGTTTACAAGGAATTTGGTAAAGTTCCACTTGATAACCCTACAAAGTAAATTAGTTCAGCAATCATGTATACAGGCTAATAATCAAGTACTGTAAGGAGGGGACAGCATCTTTCAGTGGTTTCACCTAAATTCAATATTAGTGGGATACTACAGTAAACAAGTTAAAATTGACGTACTTGCCAGTCCATCCTGACTGAGCGTCCTTCAAGTATTGGTATAAGGGATGAGTATTTGGTCCATTCACATCAATTTTATCGAAGAAATCAAAGAGTGCCCTGTATTTATTAGCAAAGCAAACGATTTCCTCATTTGTGCCAGGTTCCTAAAAGTAGAATAAATCATGTTAAAAACATAGAATAACTGCAGAATGTCAACAGAATATGTATATATGAGTTGCTGGCCAAACAACAAATAATGGTGTTTGGATACGCCGCTAAGCCGGGTATCTTTGTGTTTTCACTTACCTTGTAAAACCATCTCGCTAATAGCTTTCCGTTGAACTAGCACTTGATAAATAACTAATATTAATAATCATATTTCGTATTTCGCATTAAATAACCTCACACTCATAACAATGAAGTAACCTTTTATTCTGTAGTCTCATGTCTTGTTGTTGGCTTAGCATTGGTGTTCTTTTAAGAAGACATCCATGATCATGGATAATATACATCCAACTTAATTGCTATTCATTATGGATCTTACTTGTTCTATAGCATCCATACAACTCGTTTTCTTTAAATATCCAATGTGATACACTTTAAAATTTATATGTCTGGGTTAATTAAATTTGTACAGCATTTTACCATAATCAGTGAAATTAGTATCGACGCTTCCAGCTACCTTCGGTCCGACCACAAGTTGAGAGTGTATGACAACCCTGGGCATCATCATCCCAATTTGAGCCTCGCAGCTGTGATTGGATATCTCTGTTAAATGCTATATATAAAGTCGATCGCCATTATTAAACTCACCAGCTTTTACCTTTCTAGTTTCTACAACGTTTTTTATATCTATTTCCATCCACGTCGGGAGACATTATTCAGTTGAATTGCTTTCACGTAGTTGAGCGTCGCAGTGTAGCCTTCAATGACGTTGGATTTGATAATTACACCGCAACCCACATTACCTGAAGTGGAATAGGGATGGGACATCGAAACAAAAACATCAATGGTGACATCGATGTCAACATTGGTAGCACGACATCGATGTCGTGAAACATCGCCCATTCAACCATCGATGTTTTTAGATGTCGATGTTTGAAAGCCCGAAACATCGATGTTAACATCGATGTTTGATGTAACTTTCTATTTTTGTGCATATTCAGTTGAAAAAATAATTAAAAGTCATCAACCGCGTTATTTACAATAAAGTTTAATAAAATTAACTAGATGAGGGAACAAGACTGCAGGTTACCTAATTGGTAGGTAGTTTATTCGAGATTCCATGATTTCAAAATCTAACATTTTGTTCTTCAATCAGTACCTACATGAGCTTTTTTAAGAATCAGGTCAAACACTTATTTTTTTGAACTTCTTAATCAAAGTAATTTTATTTCTGAGAGCAATAAACGTATAAAATAGCAATTACAATACATATTGTTATTATAATTCAGTATACTGCAGTAGGTAGTTCTCACTTTATAGGCTAAATGGAATGAGCAATATTTATATTGTTTTTTGAATAATTTTTTTCTTCTTCTATCTAAACCGCAGTAAGAGGAAGATGAAAAAATCAAAGGAAAAACTCCTTGCCCAGGCTCTGAAGAAAGAGGAGTTTGGAGAGGTTTTCTCCCTTTAATCTGTTCCTCTCCTGGAAGCATGAACCTAGGAGGGGAGGAACTCCTAGGTTCATGCCTGGAAGATAGGAAGGAAGGAGGTTATAGGTGGGTTTTTCCAAGTAGCGACCTCGATAGTAACAATCGATAGAAACGTGAGAGTTGAATGATTAATGATTAGGCTGAGGGAGAGTTAAAGAAACAAGGCATCATCTGGGGCTCATCATCTATTCTCTTGGTAGGTAAGGTAACATCGATGTTGGGGGAGGCAACATCAATAATATCGATAACATCGATGCGAGTAACATCGATAGCCGATGTTATCGACCCTTCCCACCATCGATGTTCAACATCGAATATCGAGCGCAGAACATCGATGTTTTGCGAATATCGGACATCGATGTCCCATCCCTAAGTGGAACGGTTACCAGCCCTCGTGAATCCTGTATGTACCCCTGAGGAGTTCAGTTTGGACACATAATTCTGGTGAGATCAAACCATTATTTATTACTCAATTCGCTCATCACGTCACGTTTGACAGTTAATCATATATATATCCATCTATTTTCATCGCCCATCGGAACCTGGCCACATCATTCAGTCGTCATCAATTGAGACTCTGGGAAGGGGAAATTATAACTAAACTTGTTACTAATTATACCTGTATCCTTCTGCAAAGATTGAATATTGATTATTTTCATCAACTTGCCGTGGCCACGTAATAGGTAGGAAACAAATACCTTTGTTGAGTTGTTGTTTTGAATTGTGTCACATGTTGTCTTTCAGTTTAACTGAATAAACTAGGATATATCACTCGTACATTTATTTTCATTACTCCTTAGCTCTTAGTTATCGAGAAACCCACATATACAGTCCACTTGCCTAACACAGGAGTGCTAGTAGTTCAATGCTCTTGTGTTAAAGATAAATAAATCAGTCAATTACCCATATAAGCACTAAGTACAACTATTATGTGATTTTGTATAGGTTTGGCGTACTACCAACGGACAGACCCTACCAAATATTACAGTGTTCAACAGAAATATAAACTCAAGTGTAACAATCTTCAGCATTTTTAATTTTGAAGCCATTCCAACTTTTTACCTTACTCGCTAGTAAAAGCAGAAGTGAACCTTAACTCCATATTCCACCTTGGCAAAATTCGCTGAGAAAGTTATTGAGCTAGTAATATAAAAAAAATAAATTAAAAAAAATAGCTGGTTTTTCAAGTATTGAAAAACTTGACTCTCATGAGTTGACACTGCAACATTGACACATTTCACATTCAAATGATTCTGAAGAACTTGAAAATAGTGGCAACCTCCAACAATTTTCCTAAAAAGAAAACGAATAGTTTCATTCTTTCTCCATGCTGCTGCCGTTGGTGGGGCGTGGAGTGATAATTTTCATGTATTGTCAAAGTGTGGATGGTGAGATTGTCCAGGAGCTCGTTTCTATTGTATTTTCATATGTTCGAAAATATAAATTAATATCAGTTAACACTTGAAGATTTCTTGTCGATTTCCAGTTTTTCAAATTTATTTATTCTTTAATACAAAGCCTGGGTAACTTCTACATGTACATAAAATGGTATAACCAAGTTCAGTACATAATCAACTACTGTAGCCATCATGGTGTGATTCAAAAGCATTACCCAGAGATTCAATAACTGCTTACACTGATTATCATTTATTTTGACCATCACCCCCAAATTTATGGCTAACCACTCAATCTCGGATGAATGCTAGAAGTAGAATGCAGACCACAAGATATTTTTTATTTTTTTTGAGGTTTTGTAGAAATGTCCATTCATCACATTATTTGTTATCAAAATATTTTTGAAGAAGTTGGACAATATCAGGATAGACAGTGTTTATAAATTCCTTTCAACAGCCCAACAATGGGTTCATCCATTGAAAAAGATTTGAGCAGGTAACATGCATGCCATAACACTTTGGTGCCTAACCTACCGGCCATGATCATGCCATATATGCTGACCTACCGGCAAGCATGTACCTGCCAGAAACCGGATTTAAACAGACCTAACCAAGGGCACCTGTCAGCCAGGGTCAGCATATATGTGGATTTTTTTTTTTTTTTTTTTTTTTTTTTTTTTTTTTGCTTCATTTCATTCATTTTTTCTCAGTACATTCATGGATTATTTGATTCAGAGCGATAGATACAAGGGTGTTCGACCATTGGCAATGTTTTCATTGGACACCTGACATCTATCTGGCAGCATTTCACCCTTCCCCTTCCTAGGCACTCTCACCCCTTTGTCGTTGCGATTTTTTCCGGAGCTAGTTGCATTTACCCTTTGATTGTGCTGACATGCGCTTTCCCTGTCTTTTTCTTTTTTTTTTCTAAATATGTCACGCAGACATAGTAGGTGCGCATTTACGGACGAAGAAATATTAGAAATAGTGGCTGTACAAAAAAAAAAATTCAATATGCATCCCACAGTATAAAAACTAAAATGTACGGTATACAAATATATTTATTTGTAGATATTTATATTTCAATATTATCAGATGGTATAGAATTTAATTAACAATTTCTCAAAATTTGGGCGAATTTTGAAGAATGTTTTTCGGAAGACCGGCAAGTCAAAAAAGTAAAAATGTGGAAAATAAGTGAGGACTGAGAAGGGGGGGGGCTCAAGACTGGGGAGCCACTCGGGCAATTAAAAATCTCAGGCACTAAAAGGATAAGGTGGTAATAAATACCAAGGGGCACTCAGCTGGGAACTCAGTGGAAACTTTCAAGTCAAGCGTTTGCAATGCTATACATTCTTTAGGTTCACTTTTTTGGTCCTGGCATTTCTAAACATAGATACCTGTATGCCTTTATGCATTATGGGCGAGTAAAAGCCACCTGGTGATCGGAAACGGTCTAGTGTCAGTGAACATGACTTGAACAGATTTCCCAAACAGTGGATGACTGAAGATGCTGCGAAGTGGGTGCAAACCATTTATCAACTTGCCCTATCAACTTGATTAGGTTTTTTGCCAATAGGATCTGGCATTGTTGGCAGAGCAACTCGTCCAACATGGTGATTGCAAGTGGGTTTCTGATTCACAACCAAATTCGTAAATTGTTTCATTCGTATCGTGATCTGGTAGGTAACAAATAACAAATCGACTTCTCACTCCGATCAATTGATTCCTCAGCATCATCAAAAATCCTCAAAGCGCCAGACCCAAATCATTTTAAGTGACCTCAGCAAACAACTGAGGTTGGTAAAAACGTAATAATCGGGGATAATGGTATTTTACCTAGTGGAACTAAAGGAAAGTGATATGACTAGAAGTCCGATCATAAGTCTTAGCTTTGGGATTTCACAATCGGAAATGAAGCCTGTAATAAAAGCCATGATTTGAGCCTAATGAGTAAAACTCTTGAGCGAAATGAGCAAAACTCTTGACTGGTGTGCACATTAACAAAAACCAATTTGCAATGCTCAAGTTCTGATGAATCTATCAGAGCAGGAACTCCAGATAAGCTCAGCATTTTATCTAAAGGCAAGTGGATCATCCCACAAGGTGTGATATCCAAGCTCTGCAGGGGGAATCACACATGATTCCGATTCCACATCAGTGGGGCTTATTAATGCTCTGACAATGATACACTCCAGAACACAAAAACAATCAAGAGCCCACTTGGTGTTGCGAACCATGATGGATGAAGGTGTTATGGGGGGAAGTGTTCCACATACCAGCCATCTTCATGTTGGAAGTGCATTCTCCAGTAGTGTAGTTCACACTACTCATCTTCAAGAGAAAAGGTCTTACTGTCTAATTAGTGAGATGCTCATCATAATGTCAAACCATGATGGCATAGTCAAATCATGAGATGAGGATCATTATCGTGATTGGTAATGGAGGCTCTAATTATTACATTGGCATATAGATCATTCCAAATAAGGAACGAAAATTAAAATGGCTGGTTGAAGTTGGGATCACTCAAGTAATAAAATAAATAATCTTCTTACTGTGGTTGGAAATTGCTCCTTTGAAAGGTCAATACTACAGACAACCGGTTCTAACTTTATAACTTTTTATAACTCAGTTCTGAACCAATAGGCACAATATTATGTGAGCAAAATTGAATGAGACTTATGTGGCACTATAGGGATGCACTGGATGCTTGTCACTACTGGGTAAGACTCTAGCATTAGTTTGAGTGCTAGTACCAACATATATACAGATTCCAGAAGAATACCAGAACTAGCCCCTGACAAAACAGGCAGATGTAGCTCTGTGTGACATAAACTGTAACATATCAATAATGAAACAATGAGGGATGGGGGTAATGATGCATAATGGTAGTGTGTAACAAGTATGCAGACTGGCACTGGCAGTAGGTGCATTCACATGAGGCACTAATCAAAACATCGTCCATGAAGGTAAATGGAAACTGGCTGTGAAATTTTCAAGTTAAGTATAAAATGTAGTCTACAAAAGTAAGCATGCCAGGATTTATAGTGGTCAATTGACGGAGGAGTGCCAAATCAAACACATGTTAATGAGGCTGTTGCTAAACTAGTAGATTTACCTAGTTCTGGAGGGGAAAAAAAATCCGAGTGATAAAGCTTGAAGCTATTGAGGAGCCGAAACCACTGATAATTATACCAAGGCATCCCGCTTTAAGGTACTATAGGCATTTAAAAACAAACGAGTTGAGAACTGAGTAAATACCTGACTGCCGAACTGGTTGCATGGGAAAGCAAGGATCCGCAAGCCAGCTTCACGAAACTGTTCATCAAGTTGAGCCAATTCCTTGTAGTTAGTGTCAGTTAATCCACACAGACTGGCTACATTGACAATCAATAAGACTTTGCCCCTGAAATTCACAAAATTCTTTAAAAACTGTTTTAAATAAAAGCATTATTTTCACACAAAAATGTTTTCCTCAGTTTTCCTGAAACTATTGAACTTATACTTACCGTATCCCAATAGTTAACACAAGCAACTAAATTCAGTTAGTGAGTGAGTGGAGAAAAAAAAACAAAAAAAAACCTCAGAGCCTTTCTATTCTAACTATAAGGGCTAAAATAAAATAATAAAACGTAACCTAGTAAGTTAAAGTAGTGTTTTTTGTTTAATTTTTTGAATAGTAATATTTTACGAAAAAACATATTTCTTCAGATAGATGGAATCAATGGAGCTCCGAACTAGCAAGCTCCACCGCTAGAAGCCCTAAGAGCCAGTGCCCTAAAGACAATGGTTTTGACATGTTTTTCCCCTTATCAGCACCTTGCATCTCTCCATTTTGATCTATAATTCTTTCCCCACACTACAAACCTCTTCAATCCTTTCCAAAAATGAAAATTATATTAATAATTATAATAAAGAAACAAATACAAACTATAAAAACGGAAAAATAAACAAAAAACGGTAGGTACCTACTGCACATGAACTACACTGACATCCACAGAGGTCCTCGACAATGAAATTGGAGACATCATTATCAGGCAGTAACCAAACCAAATCTATTATAAGGCATGTAAATTATTAGACATTCATTAATTTAATTATTTATTTATTGTTAGTTCATCACGATGGTTATGTACTGCGTGCTTGGGTGTAGGAATCCTAGTAACGAGGGTTTCCCATGGGATAAAACTTTAAAGAAAACAGTGGATTGTCGCAATCCACCGGGAAAAGAATTCGGCGATTGAAAATTCGCCCTGACAATTTCACGCAGGAAAGCTACACTACGGTTAAGAGCATATGTAATCGTTTTTGTACTAGATATCAAGTAACTACAGGGACTAATTACACGTATAGATACTAATGTGAGAGAGGCATACTTGTGCTTTAGTACGCAGGTAAGCCTACAGAGGCAAGTATCAAAAATAGTATCAAAAATACTATACTTTTGAGCTTTTGAAAAATCCAACTTCATTATTGATATTACTGTTTTCATAGTAGAAGTTTTCACAGCACCACCACTTTTCTTCAGCTGCTTAATATTTGATAAATCCATTATCCAAATATAAAATTAGATAAAATCACAAAACATCTCAAAAAAAAATAATCAAAAAATTCATCTCAACCGCTAACTGGGGTTACGGTTCCGTTTCCTCTACTTCCAGTCTTGATACGGAACATCCATTGTGTCCGACACTTCTGCGGTCATATGACCTTCACATTTGGTGGTTTCCGTATCAACTTCCAGGTGTTGTTGTCAATCAATGATTTCAGTTTCTAATTAATTGCTGGATACGGTGATCTTCCCTTCACAAGGATCCCAGAGCCTGTTGCTGTTGTCAACATAACCGACAAGGAACATTTTTTGGCTTCTCGCATCTACTTGCTGCTGCAATCTTTTTTAGGCACATGGGAATGGGAAATGCAACCAAACACTTTCAACTTTGCAATGTTTGGCTTTTCATTATATCATAATTCAGCAGAAAACATGTTCATTCAACAGCGATTATGGTATTCGATTGTATAAATATGCTACACTTTCTCCCAAAAACGTTTTTTAAGGGAACAATAGAATAAAAAACATCAGATCTGGTTTTTTCTAGCAGGGGTATGGTTTTTTCCTTTCAGCTGATCCTTTGTTTTCAGGTACACAAGGAACCCTAAACTGAATTCGAATTCCTTTGTCAGCACAAAATTGTTTGAACGCTGTGGATGTGTATTCAGTTCCACCATCAGCACTAGGGCATTTGATTTTATTCCCCATTTGAGCTTCCGCCATTTGAGCATAGCATACCTTTGAAATTAGGTGAATAAGTGAAAAATAAGTAAGGTGAATGTTACAAAGTATTTGTACTAATCAAAAAAGTTGGTAGGGTTTATGGGATCGCAAACATCAGTCGAAACAGACTCCAGCATTGGATCAGGCATATGATCCTCTGGTATATGCTTACGAAAAGGGGCAAAAGGGGTGGGCTTGTTTTCCTTTGAGACAGGTTTCACAAATACCAGCAATTGTAAATTTTAGACGAATGACCCATTCGCTTATGTACTAAAACACAGTTAGACGTAGCTGTATTCACTTGGTGAGTCTAAGGTTTATTCAACAATAAGTCAAGGACGTATAAATGTTCAACAAGTTTTCCTTCCACTTCTACATTTCCGGACTTTACTATGCTAGCCCTATCTTATCTGAATACTGCATGACACACATTTTCTTCCAACTTCCGAACTGATAAAGGATTGTGAGAAATACTTTCACACTCAAACACATCTTGAATGTTAATATTACAATCCGATAAAGTTAACTACTTCTTGGTTTCTTGTTTCCTTTTCAGATAGCATTAACAGATGTTCGGAGCTTTGCGACACCAATAGTGAAATTAAGTTTAATTCCAGCAAACTGTTGGTTTGTAGTCGCCATATTGCGAATGCGAACACGCTTGGAACTCAACACTTCCCTGGCAGATGAAAAAATCGCGAATTTCCGGCTGATTTACTCTTAACAAAGCAAGAACCGTGAATCTACCCATTCACTCGTCCATAACCTGTTGAAGGTAGATGGGCTACATTTCAAATAATGATATAGATGAACTATAGTAATTTTTATATTTGAATACAAGTTTTTGAACACAATGACAACAGCACTGCTTGACTACTGTCTTAGACACGATCCTGCCCTTCACCACGCCCACTCCTACACAAGAATTGTTACCAACATCTACAAGTAATATACTAAACTATTTTTTTGAAACTCTTCTTCTCTGTGCTCAATTGAAGTAGTACTGTACACCCTTTTTAAATAGGTAATCAATGGGGCTCCGAACATAAGAAGCTCGAGATAATGCACGTGAATAATAAGATAATCACGAGCGCAGCACGTGAATAATGACTTTACCTTTTTTCTCGTCTTTTGTTGTGGGGACCTATTAGTAAGTACATAATCCCAACATCAACTCAACTTAAATTTAAACTGACTTTTAGGTTATAGAAATAACGATGATGTTCTCTATTTACTTGTGTACAACCTGATGAGGCCCTTTGATGGCAAAACTAGTTATACAAATTACGAAGTTTGAAAAATAACTTTATTTTTCAGAAGAAGCCGACACCCTCATCTTTTTACACCCTCATCTCATAAATCTTAAGTAAGAACTGCAACCACCAGAAATACTTATACGAGTTCATTTTGAGTATTCACAAAGTGTGCAAACAAGTGCTCTGCATACCAAGGCAGAATATTTGAATTTAAGTGCCTAATGCACAAGTAGATACCTTCTAAATACCAGTAAGTGAACAAGTTGGAAAAAGTTAGGAAAAACAAGAATAAACTAGATCGTAAAAAAAAAAGATGAATGTTTACATATACGAGTATATTATCGGAAGAAACATTGGAAGAAATATGTCTTATATATTGATTAAATAACTAAATAGTGTAATAATCACCTGTATTTTTCCAAAGACACATCTTCTCCTTTATTATTCTTCACTGTGAAAGAATAAACGGAGTTGGGAGCATTTTTTTCAGCCATATCCTGGAAGTTGAATAAACATTTGGACATGAGACAATGATCTTAATGGAGGGTTCTTGTTAATCACCCACAATACATATTAATGCTATTTTTAGAACTGTTATATCAACATTCACTATATACTTGCTTGATTTGTAATTACAGTAAGGGGAAATGGAGAATGACGCTGACTGAAAATAGGTTCCAAACTATCTCCAAAACCACACTTTCTTTTTACGAAAAAACCTGATTCTGGCTCAGAGTGCATCACTTTGGAAAACCAGACAATGAAATAAGGAACAGTAAGTATGAATAAATCCAGGTTTGATGTTTTAAATATATTTCTTCATTTATTATTATTATTGATTGATTGATTTATTTTAATTTATTCATTTTTCTTTATTATTTTATTTCATTTTTTTGTAAGCACTAACCTCATCCTAACCTTTTGTCTCTCAAACTCAACCTTTTTCATGTGATTTTAGTGATTTTCGAAAAAAACGTATTACCTTGATTTTAAGTCAGATTGTGGATACTCAAATACAAGTGTATGCAGGGTGGCCCATTCAACGCATCCATCCCGAATTACAACCATTATTATTGACAATGACTAAATGGTACCCCCTTAATTTTTGCGTAGATTTCAAATAAAACTTCGAGTTCATCACTAGAATTATTGAGATCACAAAAACGTACATGAAAAATTCAATACATAGAGTTTTTGAAAGTATTGAATTACCACCTCTGTTACAAGATTTTGGGGAATTTTAATGCACTGAATCACGAAATTATGTTCAGTGACTGATATTAGAAACACTAACTTGGCAAAACACCGAAAAACTATCAAAATAACTAATTTAATCCATTTATTTTTTTCAACAGCGCCAAGCGCACTAAAATTTCGTTCTTTTTCTAAGTTGATGTAGCTGATAATAATAAAAAACTTGACTACTTGATAACACACACCAAAATCATGTATCACATACCTACATAATATGGCAATTGAATACCACCAAAATCTCAATAATTTCCTTATGGCTTACGTTTTGGCACTCTCAAAAATTCGGGTAATGAACCAAAACGGATGTTAATTAAGAAAATTTTAGAAACACTTTTTAATATTGGAATCATTAGAGTAGGTACTTTTTTCTCTGAAAATTCATCGATAACATTTGATAGTTCAACGGAGTGACTTTTTTCCCGATTTGGAGAATTCTAACAATTTATAGTTTTCTGTTGTTCTGAAATATTGGCATTACAACTATGATATAAATATTCAGATTCGTTTTAGAGTACATAAATTTATAGTATTTAAAAAAATATTTTTGAAACGATTTCTTTTTGAAAAAAAGAGCAAACGTTTTGAGCACGAATATGAATATTATTCATATTATCTACCTACTGCAAACTCATTTGCCTTTTTTGAGATTTTGGAATACATTTTGTTGAAATTTGACCACATATTTATTCAGAAGGTCTTATCTTATGAACTCATTCTTAAATTTGTGATTCTTGATTTTTCAATACAATATTTTTCCAGATACCAGGACTACATATTGTCAATTATATAGGTAGCAGATAGATCACTCAATATCATTGCAAATTAATAGGTAGTCAAGAAGATATCATCGTAAATATGGGTTAAATTTCCTCAAGGTGAAAAGTGGAATTCATAAGCCTGGCTATATTCAACAGTAATCAAATGATCCAAATTATTTATCGTATGCTCCCAGGATGCTGTGAACCAAATGATCGAAGGGCAGTCTTACACGACTCTGTTATCACTTCCTTCTACCCACTTAGCATTTTTTCACACCAACAAATATCCCCACACTGAAAATATATTTATGTGACACTGTATGTTTATGTTTCCTCTCAAAGAACCATCACTAATGAACCGTTTAAAAGGAAATTAACAAAAGAAACAAAACTTCGAGCAAGGAGACCATGGGTCACCTCAATTCATCATAGACCGCATGAAGTGGGTTGACTGCCCTTAGCTTAAACCCTCCGTAGACCACTCCCTTCTTTGTAACAACATAGACTGTGCGGAGTACTCTGGGTCTGACTTATGTTTTTAACAATATATTTTGTTATTTGGAAGGCAAGGAATATATTAATTATAAATTAGTTGATTTCTGAATTATATTTCTTCAGACCATCAAATCATTGTAAGATTAAGACGAAAATCGAATTACTTCAACCTTAAATAGGTGCAAAGATCTAGATTTTCATAAGAATTCCGCTTTCTATTCAGCTGAAGCATGTAACATCTACATTTAACTGACTGAATTAAACAAACTGGTGATTGCTGGAAATGAAATGATAAACGCAAAATCAAAAAATTACGCCATACCAAAAACAGGTAGGTACTCCAACCACTTTCCATTCAAAACCGTCTTCATTTTTTGGAAAAAAGACAACATGAGAATGCAAAGAACTAATACATAGATGGCTACTTTAAAACTTAGAATCAAATACTAAGTAACGAATAACATGGTACTGCTGCAAAACAAAAATAACTGTCGTTGCCTATCCAAGAGAAATCGGATTTTCCTCAGTTTATTTTTATTATGAATCTCTAGGAAGCACTAGTTATTCACTCATAGACTCGCAACGACTAGAACAAGTCCACTTTCCATTATCTGAGATCTCCAACTAACAATAATGATTACCTATATAATTCTCTCAAATTAGTATGTGACTGCTTGAGTAACGAACAGAACTGCGTCCGGCCCTCAGTACCCAAGTACCCAAGAACAATTACATCAAACTCTTGTGATGAGTATGCTAGGCAATTAACTGGAGAGGTGGGGAAGGCATATGCGTCCTTTCTGTTGTTCTCGTGCAAAGAAACAACACTTTCTGATTTTGAGCATGCTGTACTCTCGCCTGTTCTACGGAGGGTTAACGAAGTATTAATGAGCCATGGCACCATCCTCAGAATACTCACTACTCCATTTTTCCATTTGTTATTTTCAATACTCACCACTCCATTTGTTATTTTCAATGCTGTATGGGTTAAGACTCATCTGAGTGGATATGCACAACACAATTTCAAGCAGATCTAATCTATGCATTCAATAACAACTCGAACAACTAGTGACCTTTGATTCTGCGGCAACTGCAAATGATCTGACAGCTAAGCTACTGCACAATCCAACTCCTAGGATTCGACCAATGGTTAAAGGGAATGCCCTGTAAGAAAAATAAAAACCTAAGTATGGATCCTTCTGACTTTTGCTACTTAGGACATTAAGCACGTATTCACACCTGAAGTATACAGACCTCATTTACAGAAAAAAGAATCTTCTTCAACATTCAAAAAAGCATTGACGATCAACTCATGACGAATCATTTACTGACGTAATAATAATACTTAACAATAACCTTTTTTTATAATTAGTAGACACTTTGGAAAGTACTTTCAGATATGTAGATTCTACCAAAAGGTACCCCAGCCCACATGGTACACAAGGCCCTAATTGAGTCAAAACATAAATCTGGAAATCAGTACAAAAAGAAAGACATCAGCTCTAAAAACACAATATAGATAACTATATCTATCGCCTAGAATTTATTTTTCCATGCCAGTAAGGTAGAATCTCTCTGTTGTAGATCATGTGGGGGGGGGGGGGGGGGCAGTGAAAAATGATAAAACAGCCAAGGCGTTGGGAGAGTCCAGTGAATAGTATGGAAGGACAGAAATGGGGAGGTGGGAGGGTTACCATGACAGTCACGGATCACTCGAACTAAGGTATGAGGAAAATGAGCTGTAAGTGGCAAAATGCGGTGAAAAACAAAAAAAAAATATGGGGCACCCCATCAACACTAGCGCTCCACCCAGAAACCATCGTAACCGTGATTTTCAGCGCTTCAGTTGGAGGGCCCTTCGGCCCACTCCGCCCTTGAATGCATTTTTTTAGGTATAGCGTTAAAAGATTTTCATGAATTCTTTTTCACAAAATCTTTTATTCGTTCTTTAGGTTCTTCTTGGAGAAAACGGTTGGAAAGTACTTTTTCCTCCACAAGAAGGGCAAAGTGAGTCTCTACATTGACTCAGGGTGCATGTGTGCACCCGCATTTGTCAGGGTGCTTGTGTTCTGCGTCACAGGCTACAATTTTGGAGCTATCAACCGGAAATTTGGAAGGTAGACTCTTTAGACATACAGAATTAGCTGTAGGTTTCGGTGATGATCTGACGACAGGAACTTGTCGTGGGTGACAACGATCGTCGTCAAATCAACCTAAAATCGAGTTTGGTATCGTTGTCAATAGTTTTCGCTGCGCATAATCTACTGAAACCATTATAAAAAACTGTCCTTGACGACAATAAGATACCATCGTCATCGTCACTGACGTCAGTGACAAATCATCCAAAATCGAGTTTAGTATAGTTTTCAATATTTTCCGTCTCTTAGAATTGATTGAAACACTTTTAGATGATCTAAAACCGATGCAATACAGTGATGATACCATCAAAGACGTGGGATCGCACATCTAAAAACCGTATGTATAAATACGAGGTCGTTTTTCATTGTAGGACACTGAATCGAATCGGATTACATTCACCGCTAGATTTATCATCCTTATCTTAAAACCGCCGTTGGTAGCGAAAATTTGTACATTACCTCAAACTTCGTGAGGCACCTGGTTAACGAACCCACTAGTTACAACAATAGAAAATTGGTGAACTGCATCAGTGGTAGGTAAATGAAGAAGACTAACGGCAAATGAATAAGATCAGAAACAAATGAGAGAAGAAGAAAATTTGTAATGAATGCAACTTATTAGCAATTCCAATTGAAAAACGTTGGGGCTCGTTTTCTCAGAACCTAGTTGGGTCATTTTCCCGAAAAGGGCAAATCGCTGACCGAAGGGATTTACGTCTTCCCATTATTAGGTAGATTAAAAAAAAAAAGTCTCAGCTCTCTACAAGTTGCTCGTAACATAGGTACATAGGTTTCAAATAAATTAATATTTTATTTAACACTGAAAAATCAATTCGAACAACGAAATGTCTCCTCCCCCGCAGCGTCCAGACCTGACTTTTCCAACTTTGCATCCATCTTTGGAGTAATTGTCACTGGATTTCGAAGCTGAAACTTTCTTGATTATTATAAATACTTCCATAGAGTGAGAAAATAGGGTCGCCATAATTTTTGGAAATTTAGATGAAGAGGGGGGAGAGGAAAAATGTTTGTCCAGAGCGAGGTGTCTTTCCCCCGCTCAAAAAGTGTTTTCGAATTTTCGCGCTCTTGGGTTGGTTTTTGCGGGTTCAGCTCTCCTGCCAAGTGTAGGTTACATCCTTGGCTATCAAACCATGTTGGGTCCAGAATGACCTCAGTCCGTGTTATGCCGTTCAGGAAGAAAGAAGTTTCGTTGGAACAGCCCGTCACACAGTACCCGTCTTCCCCCCGCGCCCAATTTTCATGGTAAGTAACTGAGAATAAATTTTTCCGTCGCTTTGTGCTTGTCGAGCTCGAGTAACTCTTTCGATTGGTATACTGCTTTTGCTGAAAATCAATGACGGAACACTCAAATAATTGAAAAAACGACTTGTTCTTTTGCACACCTATGTCTTCCCCCGCCATTCACCTCCGTGGGGGAAAGACAAGGAAGACGGGGGGAAGACCTCCTCTTGTACCTTGAATTTACATTGTTTTTATTTGATTCAGTTGAATTTAAACTTACTTTCCTCGGACTCGGAGTTTGCTTATGTTGCTGATTGAAAAAATTAAAGTTCCAGTCATGCAGCATGACCATGTGAGCGGATTTGTGTAGTTTTTAACGGATTTTAGTGATTTTTTAAGCGCATTTTTGAAATTTGAGCACTTTACGCTCGCCAAAATTTTTCAACGTTTAAAGTTATGGCATTTAAACTTTTTAAAAATAATTTCCAGTAAATGGGATGAATTTTTAGTTTTTTTCGCCCTTTTTAGCTGTTTATTGCGATTTTTTGAGCACATGTTTTGAAATATGAGCACTTTTGTGTGCACAAAAAGTGCTCTTCTTCGAAGTCGTCTTTTCTTTTGTAGTTATTGACTTTTTGGCGAAAGAACGAATTTTTTATCATAATCCCAAGGTCAGATATCGTCTGGAAGGACACACACACACACACACACACACACACATATATATATATATATATATATATTTATGAGGAGTTGCAGAAGGTTGGAAAAAGATAGGAAACACTTAAATAAACTTACAAAATTGAGAGAATATTTCGCTGTGTCAGCGTCGTCAGCTCTAGTGAAGAAGTACTTCTTCACTAGAGCTGACGACGCTGACACAGCGAAATATTCTCTCAATTTTGTAAGTTTATTTAAGTGTTTCCTATCTTTTTCCAACCTTCTGTAACTCCTCAAAATAATATTACACGCGAGTGTTTTCATTTTTCATCAAAACTATATATATATATATATATATATATATACTCGGCCCTTCGGGCCTCGCAATATGTTATTACATATGCGTAGGAAAAGCTTTGGTATTAACACACAAATATGACCTTGAAAAAAACATATATTCATGCCTCGAAGGAACGCCGGCGCTGTACCCACCACAAGGTGCCGCGGCGCCGGCGCCTCCTCTCACTCCACCCCCCCCCCCCCCCCCCCGCTCACCCCCCTCACCGCCCACCGTGATCCCCTGCCAAGCGTGCCAGGCGTGCGCGCGTAGAAAAAGACACTATTTCGCCCGTTTTCGGCCCATAGCATCTATGTGAGTAAAGCGATCGGGATGGTTAAACGTTACGACCAACTAGACCCCAAATGGAGTCTATGTGCGAAAGAACGGGTTTTTTAAGTCAATTCTTAGGCCTTTTATGGCCCGGACGGCGAACGGCGGACGGACATTTCAAATTTGGATTCTACGTACCTTGAAACGTAAAGTGACAAAGTTTGAGGGGGGGTTATAAAAATTTTTTGCTACACGATCACATAGGCTTATTATTGGAAATAATAAACCAAAAAGTGGACATTTTAAAAAAATTATTGGGGGTCGGCCTAAGAATTGCATAGCAATTAATATATATATATATATATATATATATGTGTGTGTGTGTGTGTGTGTGTGTTAAAATTCAGGATGGGTCAAAAGAAACAAATTTTCAAAACAGTCCGATCCACAATTTTTGGAGCCATTGCAATAACTTCATTTTTCTACAAAAATTCGCTAAAAACCATAGAAACCCCCGATTTTTGACAATAATTTTGAGGCTTTTGGAGGATCTAGACTTCTCAAGAAGAAGAAACAGATTTCCCAGAAGAAGAAAGAAAAATCTATAATTTCTGATTTGGAACCAGTTCCACTGAACCAAGCCAGGATGGAGGAGGGAAACTTCCTCATCGACGAAATTCCGAGAGGCATTGAAGAAATTCTAACCATCGAGTACAATTCGTGATCAAGGATTGGTTCTTCCAAGCGATGATAATAACAAGATGCTTATTTGCAATGCTGCATTATGTTTCCATTGCGGTAGGTCTATTGGAAAAGTAAATACAGGTCGATTTTGCGATATATGCCAGGATGTAGCATACCACCAATCATGCATTAAAACTTCCCAAGAGACTGACTTCTTACAATTCTTACTCTTTTGCTGCAGCAAATGTGATTCGATCGCTTGTGATTTTCGAAACTATAGTTTTCGAAGAATAGTTTCGAGTGATTCGCCCAGATTTGGGTTAGCAGGTATGATATAGGTACCATGAAAATGACATTGTAATTCTATTTTGATATTGTTTTTTCTTTTAATTTATTGACAATTTGATTCACATCTTAAGAGAAACCTAGTCTCACCTAGTCTCTCTCAGAGAAAGCTAGTCTGTTTGTCAATGAAACTAATCGATAATGTACACCTCTTAGTCTGCGTTTGTTTGATGTTGTTCTAGGTACCTGTTTTCCTGAAGTTTTAGCTTAGATGTGTAGAACGAGCTAATTAAGCAATTTTGTAATTCAGGTTTTTTAATGTTGGAATTTTTTAGTAGTAGAACTATACTTACCTACTTAACTTCAAATCTTATTCGTTATAATGTAGTTCCCTCCTTAGCCCTAGAATGTTTTTGTGAAGGAAATTTACGACAAGACTGGCTTAAGTGAATATGAAGTTACCTAGTAAGATCCAGGATTTAGTGGACTGTTATGTTCTTTCTCAGCATGTTAACACCAACAACAACTTATTGGGAAAGTGCAAAATAAGATTTACTAGTGCTTGAAAAATTAAAATACTGGTTCAAAAACCGAGATCGTTGCGCTGTCTCACCTAGGCCACGGTGGCCACCAAATAACAGGAATATTTAAACTTCTCAGGTTTATTTGGAACACGTTGTCAGATGTTTGAGAAATTGAAGAAACTGACGTTCATTTGAACAATTCAGACCGTCTAGAGTACTCGTTTCATCGTCGATGTATTTTCCCCCGCTTTTTAGTGTTTCTTTTATTTATTTTTATTGGCTAAATAAGGACCGTGTTGCGTGACCGAGGGTAGGAATGTGATCTGCACTGTACAAATCACCCATGAATTTTTGGGAAGAGTTTTAACCACTTTTGGTTTTCTGAAAACTGGAAGTTGAGATTTGCCCTTTTCAGGAAAATGACCCAGTTTATAAACATGGCACGCCCTTCAAACACTGGCCTATTTTTATCTCCTCTTTCGACCTAAATCAAAAACATATTAACGTCTCGTGCTAATGAACTAACATTTATTTTCCATAACAAGGTTTGTATACTCAAGATTGAAGCTCTGCCCGAAGAATAGCTCTCAAGATTCGTAATTGAGGGACGACAACATACAAAAATCGTCGTGTATTACGTAAAAGTTTTTTCGACTTTTCTATCAAACTAGGTTCTCCAACGATTTTTATGAAACTTGAACGAGTTAGACTTAGAGACCAGGTAGGTACGTATGTTTACTAACACATCCGATCCCCACACTCTTACGCTCAAAGCTCTTGGGACCCTGAGAATACTACTGAAACATCGTTTAAAATAGAAAAAACACAATTGCATATAGATCTCATTTTGGAATAATGGTCTGAAAATCTCGCTCGTTTTCATCAGTCTTCAACCTCCAATAGTCACCCAATGCAGAGGACGATAATGTTTGCATAGAGGGATGATAATGTTGCATCATGTTGTGACAATAATTTGAAAACCTCGCTCGTATTACGCTCCAGGAAAATACACACAGTCGAAGAGGTTTATCACCCTGGCCTCATAGCTCATATCGTTGGAATGTTGCAACTACGAGATTAATTAAATCCTCTCTAGCCAAAAGACTGTGTAAACATCACATTTCCTGTCGTTAGCACCTTTCACTTCCTCACTCACTTGAGTCAAAACACCGTGACAATGACCTAGCTCGACTGCCGACTTGTTCCAGTGAGCATCTGCTCACAAATATAGTTTAGTAGGTAGTATCAAATATTTTTGGGCCGTTACAATGCCTACATTCCCCTAACCCTGTCTAAGTAGATTGATTTGAACTAGTATTATCGAAATTAGACATTAATAACATCAACCGTCAGCCAGGTAGATACTTACCGGAACTTCAGAAGATGAATCTAGGATCTCCAGAAGTGGATTGAAAACTAAATAGAATAAGATACCAATCGCGACAGGAGCGCCGACAATTATCCAATATGAAGCCATGATTGTGTAACAAGTTATCAGTGCTACTTACATTTGTTTTATTACGAGTGGAAGACTACAACCGTATATCAATCCACTGGAAGACGCAATGACTACACAACTTTGACGTCTGGGTCTGATTTAGTATTTAGATCGCCGGCTCTTGGAAAAATACCAACAACCAATCAATATTGTTTTTAACCCTGACCTTGGTTATGATTATGATATCTTATTGTATCCATTCTTACATGGAAATTTTGATGGAGTGACATTACTATTCGTTCCATCTAAACAACACATATGTGCGTGAGAGGATCGGGAGAACCATTGATCTTGAGCTGCTGTCTAGAGAATCCGCTAGTAGCGCTGGCAATCCGTTCTTTTTGTAGAACTTCTTGAGACTGCATGCGTAGCGCACACCGGAGACTCGGCTGTAAGATACTTGCAGGTACTAGGGAGTTTTTGCGACGCTGAGCCGTATTCGAGTGGGAGGAACTACAAATATAAATGCAGCATGCGCGTAAAATCCTAACAGTTAGGATTCATTGTACCAATAGAAGCATCCTATTCAGAGCTCAAAGGAAGGGAAGCCGAATACAGCTGTGAATAGGCATCTAAACCTTTCATGACGGGTTATTAGGTATAATGCTATAATCAATTTTTTTGTTTTTCCTATTTCAAGGTGGTATGACATGGAAATTGTAATATTCGTGATTTTCAAAAAAAAGGTAGTTGGTTTGTAGGATTCATCGTCACTTAAATTATGCTGATACCTTATAATGAATTCTAAAGCTTCACGATCTACCATCAATCCGATTTTGTTCGAGGGTATTTGGGTACAAGTGTCAGAAAGGCTTCCTACTATTTTTATTGAAATAGGTAACCATTACATCAAACCTGAAATTGGTTATTATGGACGAAGCTCCGATACTGATAGATTGATTTTGATGAAATGGGTATCTAGGGATTGTGCCAGAGAAGATAGGCACTGACAGAAACTGCTCTTTCTGCCCTTTGTCGCGTATTGGCAGGTTTTCACATCTTCAAAAATGGCTCGTTATTTCCAACAATATAACGTAATTGTCCAAGTGAAAAAAGTGTAAAAATCGTTCATATATGTAGGTAATAGGTACAAGTAGGTACCTACATATTTATAATATAGGTAGGTACCTACATCTTGATCGTTGATCATGTTGAAGTCCCATAAAGAGATTCTCCTAACCCAAGGCGAATCTTGATGTTGCCTTAACAACTTCCCTCCCAAGTTCTCTTCCTTCTATCACATTTATTTCTAGGTTGGGTTGGTTGAGGGCAAGATATTTCAGGCATCTCTTAGTAAGCAGTTAATTGTATTTTTGCTCAGCGCTTTCGCCATGGATGGCCTCATCAGAGAGTAATTAGTAAGAGGGGGCTTGCTAAGTATTTATTAACACTTCCAGTGCGTGTGGGCGCTTAACACTTTCAACACGGGACGTGTCATATGGCACAAGTCTGCTCTTCTCTCACACGGGCAGTGTCATATGACACAGAGCCTATAAAACGATAGTGCCTCTTTCAAAAGCCACGTGTGTTGGATAGGAAAGGTTTAGAAGGCCGTTCGGCAGCACGATTTACTCAGTAGGAACCTACCTACCCACCAGAGGTCGCCGTTTTCTGATACTGACCTTCAGTCAGTCAGGGCCACAGAGTAGAGTAGGAGTTAACATAGGAGTAGAGTTGGAGGTGGCGTTAGGAGGTCAGGGCACTGATAAAAGTGATAAGGGTGGCTTCTCTGCGAATTCTGCTTTCCTGGTGAGTTCTTCTTTTTCATTTATGTAGTTTTCTTTTGTTTACTTGATATTCAGATATACTGGTGCAACGGTAATTTGGGGTTTGAGCATTCAAATCACTGTTTTGAGATTCCATCATGTAGGCCCTGTTCCGACTTTGTTCTTTTCCATGCAATTTCCGGTTTTCCATTTCTTTTTTCAGTGTAGACTGCAGGTTTACGAGTTCATTCGTAATTTTTCAATAAAGCTTCTGAAAAAGTTTTGTCGTGTTTTTTTTTTTCCCCCATTTTGCTACATTCACCGGATTTTCGGTTCTGGGGGAAAAATATTTATTGGAAGAGGTCCCAGACCTGAATTGCATCACAGTGGGTAAAAAACATACCTACGTCACACATCTACGCCTAGCAGTTGTAACAATCATTTTGAGGCTTCGAAATTTCGCTAAATCCTCAAGAATAGCACGAGAAAAAATACTAATTATAATAGGTATTGCGGGTTAGCATACCTCACATCCCATCCTCCACATGGATGGTGTCATATGACACAACCCTGAAAACCCCACATTATTTTGAGATGAAACGCCCGTGTAGGGCGTGTTCACCCATTTCAGACTCGCATTGAAAGTGTTAAGCGCCCATCTGTGCATTCGTGCAACACGGGAGGGTACTTAAGCGCCCCTCAACCTTCATACCTACCGCCTTGGGCGGGTCCATATCTCTCCCACCCCTGTACCTCAAGGTAGGTTACACGGCAAATAGAATTCTTCAAAACGCTAAACGTGCTCTGTTCATTTCGATCCCCAGTTCCCTTCAATTTAATTAATTTATAATATCCTAATAAGAGATATTAACACATGGTGTCAGGTTTTGACGAACCACGGATTCAATCGCGTAATTCGAATAAGTTCGATAGTTGCTGTAGTGATGGAACTAACGTCGACGACTTTGCCTGCCCCGGTAACCTTGAGCTTCCAACAGGCGAACATCGCAGACTTGTGGTCGAAATGGAAAAGTAAGTTCACTTATTACATGAAGGCATCAGGAAAAACGAAGAAAGGGGTTGATGAAGATGTTAAAATTGCCACCTTACTTACTCTTCTCGGCGACGAAGGGATTGAAATTTTTGATACTTTCACAGATTCCAAGGACACTCTAGACCGAGTTCTAAACCTGTTTGATCAATACTGTCAACCTTCAGTAAATCTATCAATGGAATCATTTAAATTCAATAAGATAATTCAAGGTGAAAGTCAGTCATTTGATAGCTTTTTAACAGAACTAAAAACTCAAGCCCAGTCCTGCGACTTCAAGTGTGGTAATACAGACTGCCGGACCTCATACACAGATCGGATGATCGTAGATCGCATTGTTTTGGCTGTTAGAGATGAAGGGGTGCAGAGAGCGCTTTTGAAGGAAGAAGATCTGGACCTGAAGAAAGCCATTAAAATCTGTAGAACAGGGGAGCTTGGTAAAACATATCAAAACCAACTCAAGGGGAAAGAAGAAGTATCGGAACTTAATGCTATTAATAAGAAGGCATATAAAAATAAAAGGGTAATTAAAAATCGTCCTAACTATGAAAGTAGTTCTTCAGAGTACAGCTGCAAGAAATGTGGCTATACGCACACTAAAGGCAATCGTCCTGCATGGGGAAAGTTATTTTCCTTCTGTAATAAGAAAAATCATTTTAAAATAGGATGCCTACTTAATAAAAAGGGTCGTAAAAATAAAAGTGTATACCTAGTAGATCAGGATATCTCATCTAGCGAATCTGATGATAGTGAGGTTGTATTCGGATGTGATTCTGTTGAACTAGTCAAGTCACGAAATCTTGAAATAGGTTGTATACATGATAATATAAGGGCTAAAAATAATAAAAAATATTGGTTTGAAGACATACCTAATGGTCGGATCCAAAGTTATAACTTTCAAACTTGATACTCAAGCCGACGCCAATATTTTGCCACTAAAACTTATGGATAAAGTTGACCCTCAGGCTGTAATAAAACCATCTAAAATCAAGCTTAGAGCTTATGGAGGATTTAATATAAATGTACGTGGTACTGTAAAATTGCCATGTAAATATAATCAAGTCTCTAAACAACTGGATTTTGTTCTAGTAGACCTCGACTCAGCACCAATTCTCAGTGGTGACGCATGTTATGAATTTGGACTTATAAGAAGAGTTGCAGATCTGAAGACAGTCTCAGCCATGGACACGAAGGAAGCATTCATAGAGAACAATCTAGACGTTTTCACTGGCCTTGGTAAGCTACCTTTTAAATGTAAATTGTCGCTTCGTGAGGATGCAGTTCCAGTTGTCAGACCAGCCAGGCGCATACCGGAAATGCTGAAGACTCGTCTAAAAAAGGAACTGGATCGTCTGGAATCTCTTGGTATCGTATCGAAAATTACGGAACCAACAGATTGGGTGCATGATCTCGTTATAATCGTGTAGTGGATTCATATACGTTTTACTTGGTGTAGGTAGACCAAGTGGGGTGTTATGAAAAGTACCCATGCCTTGATTATGAGGGTTAAACCCTAGGTGGTTTCCGGACGGGAAATAAGCAGCATTGTCAAGGTCAACGGGGTTGATCTTAGAATTATAAGGCTCGTTCATTGTCGGGCCGTGAGGAGCGCTAGGCTCGGCTCGAACCTCTTGGGGTTGTCGAGCTGGGTATTGTTTTCCCGTGTAATAATCGGGTTTTAGGCAGATATTTGCCTGCGGAGCCGAGTTGGCTTGATCGGAGTACTGAAAAGTACCGTTTCGATTGTGTGATTTATGCATGACGGGAGTGTACAATGCACTCGTGTCGGCGGAGTAACCGTGTGTTGAATATCGAGGATATTCATGCTTGAAGGTAGAATTACTTTCCGAGAGGGTCTGGAAAGTATCCTCGACCTGTTGTACAGGTGAATGCGTAATCACCAAGTCTGTCGCAGAGTTGGTAGGCAACGCGTCGATCCCATCACTGAAATTAGCTGTGGATCGTTGTTGGAATGCGGGTGGATCGAGTGTCTCGGAGCATTTGTCGCCCGCTCCGAGATCCTCCGCCCCGGCTCCTCCGAGGAAAGAGGGACCTCTCTCCATCGTACGAACGAAATATAAAATTTGTTCGGAAATACCTTTTTGGCTCTGAAAAAGGGTTTTCGAAGAGGAGGGACTCGCTTAACAGATCTCTCTCCCAGATCGATGTTAGGGTCCTCTCCGAGTCCTTAGAAGGACTTCCGTAGACAGTTAATCGGATCGTATGAGAAGTGCGATTAACTGGCGTGTCCCTGCGGGCGACCAAGAGCTTAGGGCTGCGAGGTCCGGGTGGCACGGCTAAGTCACCCCAGCGGGCGTGCAAGGAAGATAAAAATCTTAGCTTGCACCGGGCGATGACCTGATTGAAGAGAGCTTCGTTGGGTAGTGAGTGGAGGAGTCCGAACTCGAAGCTACCAAGAAGTCGTTGAGAATGGGAAGGTAGAAAACCTGGCTTGATGCGTGTAGTCACTTCGTCGGAGATGAGAGATGACATCAGCTTGAGGGTTGAGATTCGAATGAGCACGCTGGGCTCCGTGCGTGGTATTTATAGGGGGGTGGCCGCCTCCGATGGGGTGGCCACTTTATGGTTAGTATGCAAATTAGTTTCTCAAATTCTCAGCTCATCCGGGCTGTCTCCTGGTTGGTCCGCTTAATTTCTTTAGCTCACCAGGTGTTTCTTTATTGGCTCGCATAGTTTCTCTCACAATCTGTGCATAAGATTGTCGAGTTGGTTTGCTAGCCTCGCCCTTGAGCTCCGTAGAGGTCAATTGATCGTTTCCTTGGGCTGTTGTTCTCAAGGCAACTTTTATGTGTTGTCTTGTCGAGCCTCTCTCCCGCAGTGGGTGTTTGGCTTGTTGATTTCGTGCGGATATTTTGTCCGTGAGAGAGTTTTTCGTGAAAACTCTCGGGCGAAATACTTTGTTTTGCGTGGGCTTAACCCGACGTCTTAAGTGTGTAATTCTACCTTGAGAATTTAAATGTGGTAGCCCTGAAAAGGGCTGATGAAAGTGTGTGGTTAATTCACCACAAATCGAGAAGAAGGATTCATCCATCAGACTGTGTATTAACCCAATACCGCTGAACAAATACCTGAAGAGGGAGTTCTTCTCCATTCCGACGCAAGAGGAGATGTCAGCCACCCTAGGAGGAAAACGGGTGTTCACAGTTTTGGACTATAAAGAAGGTTTCCACCAAGTCGAGTTGGATGAAGCTTCTAGTCGACTCTGTGTATTTAGATCCCCATACGGACGATACAAATACAATCGTATGCCGTATGGATTATCTCCGAGTCCTGAGATATTCCATCGGGAAAATGTACGTATTTTTGGAGATCTGAATGGCGTAAATATATTTTTTGATGATTTGATTGTGTCAGGGGAATCGGAAGACGAACATGATAGAAACTTAGCTGCAGTAATAAAAAGAGCTCGTGAAAATAATGTCAAATTTAATAAAAATAAACTGCAATTCAAGCAAGATCAAGTAAAATATCTTGGCTTGATATTCTCTAAGAATGGTATTCAAGCTAATCCCGAAAGGACATCTGCTATAGAGAAAATCAAGGAACCTGAAAATGTTAAGTCCTTGCAAAGATTTTTAGGTGCGGTTAATTACATAAATAAATTTATTCCGGCCTATTCTACTGTTATTTCGCCGCTAAGAGCACTTTTAAAAAAGGAAAATACTTGGACCTGGGGAATAAAACAACAACAGGCGTTTGACAAAATTAAAAAATTGGTTAGCCAAACACCAACCTTGAAAATTTTTAACCCTAAGCACCAGGTAACCATTTAATGTGATGCGAGTAAAGACGGCATTGGATGTTGTTTGATGCAAAATGGTCAAGCTGTAGCTTTTGCTTCTCGTAGCTTAAGTAGTGCTGAACAGAACTACAGTATGATCGAGAAGGAGATGCTAGGATTATGCTTTAGTATCCACCGTTTCCACCAGTACATCTATGGTCACGCAGACGTTACCATACAAACTGATCATAAACCATTGCTCACCATCGTTAACAAGGAAATTCACAAAAATACTGCGAGACTCCAACGCATGCAGCTAAAGCTTTTGAAATATAAGTTTAAATTGGAATACTTACCTGGACCTAAAATGTACATTGCAGATATGCTGTCACGTGAGTCAATACAATCTGAGGAGAAGTCTGAAGAAGAAGTTGACATGACTGATGTTGTGCATACAATTTCCCTCGAAGAGTACCTGCCGATCCCTAAAGAACATTTGAACAAGCTTCAAGATGCAACTGAAAAGGACTCTACACTTCAAGAGGTGATCAAGTTAGTACAACGCGGATGGTCTTCAGTCAATAAAAATTCGCTTGCTCCAGACGTCAAAATTTTCTATGGACTTCGTGACGACCTCTGTGATAAGGAAGGTATTTTATTCTATAAGGACCGCCTTGTTATTCCAAAGGAACTTCAGCTTCATATGACAAGAATGGTTCACAATTTTGCACATCTTGGAATTCAAAAAACCTGTCAAGAGCACGACAATTAATGTATTGGCCGAAAATGTCATCCCAAATTGCTGATTTTGTTAGTGCTTGCACAACTTGCCAAACCTTTCAAACCAACAACGTCAAAGAACCTCTAATTCCATCCAAAATACCAAATTTCCCTTTTCAAAAAATAGGTATGGACATTGGAGAACACAAAGGAAAATTCTTTTTGGTAATTAAAGACTACTACTCACGTTGGTTGGACATAATTCCTCTGCATTCTAAAACTGCTTCTGAATGTATATCCAAATTAAAAGTGGTTTTCAGTAACTTTGGTACTCTTGAGGTTGTTAGAGGAGACAACAACCCTTTTGGATACGCTGAATTTCGCAAATTCGCTGAAACTTGGGGATTTAAATTGCTCACGTCAAGTCCACACTACCCCAAATCCAACGGTCTCTCGGAAAAAGGAGTAGGAATAGCCAAAAAACTAGCTTATTAAAAAAGCTATTCACGCGGGAAATGATCTCTACAGAGCCTTACAAGAGTATAGGACCACTCCACTATCAGAAATCGGCTACTCTCCAAGCCAGCTTCTAATGAGTAGATTACTCCGTACAAAACTCCCTGTCTGTACTCATCTACTGATTCCTAAACTTCCGGATGAGGATGTGAAGATCAAGATGGAGAAAAATCAACTGAAAAAATCAAAAATCTATAATCAGGGAGCACGGATCAGACCACCATTCACCCAAGGACAGAACGTGCTGATGAAGTGGAAGGAGGAATGGAAGCCAGCAATCGTAAAGAAAGCGTTATCGGAACCGCGATCATATCTAGTAGCTGATGAAGAAGGACACGAGTACCGTCGAAATTCATCTCATTTAAGAATGAAGCGTTGTCTGTCTGAAGGCGACAACTCGAAGATAACTCCACCTAGTCCTAAACCCAACCCTCAAGAATCGGTGACTCCAAAACTAAGTGACACAAAACCACCGACTCCCAAGAGCCCTGGAACTCCACTTACTCCCACCAGTCGTGCAGGTCGAAAACTTCGCATGCCCAGAAAGTTGATGGATATTAACACAACCCCAACACTTGAAGCCGGTGTTTCTCTTCGTAAACCGATTCAGTACGACTTTAGCTGTCACCCTGTATAGCCAGGACTGTTCGCCAGCTTAAAAAAATTCACGTCATTTCGTAAACTCAAGCATTCTCACGTTTTTTGGAAAGTATTTTCAAGTTTTTTGTTCAGAATGCTCTACAATATTTATTCATTTCGTACCGATAAGTCAAGTTTTTTTTTCAAGTACAGGCAACTTTCATGTATTTTGCTGAGAAATGGATCCGACGCCATCAACCAGTGGAAATACAGCATTGGTAGATTTTAGCGAACTTTTGAAGAAAATTAAGCTATTGCTCTCGCCTCAAAATTTTTAGAATGTGAATTGTAAAAATGTTATGCAGAAATCCGTTTCAGACTATTATGAATCATATTCTGAAGTTTAACGCATTTTTTAATGTATGTACATGTATGTATGTATGTATGTGTCATTCCATACGATAACTGTCCGTAGAATTTTGCTAGAAACTTCAAAAAAAATTTAAAATGTTAAGGACACAAAACGAAAGTTCAAGTTCGTTGGCCAGCATGATCGGATTACATCTTCGAGTTGAAACTTTCAAAAATGTAGTCAGAAATTTCAAAATAGCCTGTTTTTTGCGATTTGTTGTGCGAAATAATTTTTTCAGCATACTAACATATGGTATATTCGGAATCAGCGTAAAATTTCCTATAAGAATATGTATCAAGTTTTCAAAAATTTCAAAGTTGAAAAATCAGTCAAAAATCGAAATAATGCCGTTCGCTAGTTGTAAAAATCGGTAATATTTGCATGAAACATTGTTTTTTGTTGGAATGCACTCAATGTACAGTAAAACACTCGCTTTTCAGCTGAGGACTACTGTGGAAGAGATGAACAACATAATCGCAGTTTGAAAGATAACGTGAAAGTAGGAGGCAATGAAACATGATCACGTCTCGACGCGATTCCCTGTCGTTGAGAGATCAAAACGATTTTATCCGCCTGGCTGAAAAACAAAAAACAATGCCTCTGAATAAGTTCAGACAGTAACCCAGTCGAAAACAAGAGAATATTAGTCACAACTTCATAAAATCTTCCATTTTACAGAGTGGGCCAAATTTTTTGCACCTGAGTGTAGTTAACAATTTCCTTTCACTCAAAAAGCTCAAATTTCCAAACAATTTAACATTATACAATATGATAATTTACGAAAATTCGCTCATACTGGAAGTCGCTGCATGACTGGAAATTTTTGCTATTGGAAGAATGAATTCTCAAGTCAATTCAACTCAAAGTCAATGCTCAACAATTTGGTATGTTGCCAGGTAGCTAAAAGGTTGCATTTCGGTCAAAAGAGCTAATTGTTCAGGGGAGGGACGGTACAATAACGGAGCGGACATGAACCCGCACAACAGCGGTGCGCCCAGGGTTGCCGATCTGCAGAGGGACCAAGCGGGCGGGTGCGTAAGAACCCTCCTCAAAATTACGGTAGAAATAGTATTTTTCGTATGGAATGACTTTAGGACTTATTTCCAAGTGGAAAGAGTGCACCTATGTCGAATTATTTGCCCGAAAATCTTTCAGGTTGGTGGGTGTGACACAATTTCAGTCCGCACTGAAGGTGTTAATGACGGAAGTCCTCCTTCTTCATCTTGCTATGACCTGTTATGGTTGGTCACATTGCTTGTGGTCAATTATACTTTCAAGTTGAGAAAAATTTAAAATATTTATGTGGAAAAAAAGACTTTGTAATTTCGTATATTTAGAGCCATCTGTTCATTTTTAATGTTAGTTATCTCTACAGATAACTAGAGGGGTCTAAGACCCTACATCTGTGTTAAGACCAATAAATAAATAAATTGAAATTGAAACACACATAGTCAGAAATGAAAGTTTTTGTCATTTCTGACTTTGTGTCAGACCACATAAATATTAATTTTTCTCAATTTAAAAGTATAATTGACCACAAGCAATGTGACC
This sequence comes from Adelphocoris suturalis, assembly GCA_030762985.1. Lineage (NCBI taxonomy): Eukaryota > Metazoa > Arthropoda > Insecta > Hemiptera > Miridae > Adelphocoris > Adelphocoris suturalis. The sequence goes on along the minus strand of CM061045.1, from coordinate 15,695,229 downwards.
AACTATAACTAGTCATAGCAAGATGAAGAAGGAGTACTCCCCCCTACTCTTATGTTTTGTAAGAATATTTTTCATTCTAAAATTAAATAACTTGTGGCGTTTTGTTCTCAACTTATTCCTGAGTTAAAATTTGAAGTGGTTTTACCAATTCAAGATTGTTTTTACACCATAAATAACCTCTGAAAAAAATCGGCCCTAGGTACATGACCTTACCCTACCTATAAGATAGTTTTTTTAAATTTAATTTATTTAATACATGAATTTATATTTAATGATGATGATTTATCATTATTTAGTAGTCATATGCCCATGGCATTTGACATGACCCGAGTGGGATTTATGTTTCATGTGTATAGATCAAAATTAATTCACACTGAAAGCAAAACTAATGGAAGAAAAACCTCAATGATCTTCTTGACTTTCAAATAGGTAAATATTTTTGTGCCCACTCCTATTGCAGATCACCGGCCGCCACTGCTGTCACGATCAAATTTCGGGAATAACTCTAGAATATTAATCTCTGAGTGGAGGTGAAAAGATTTTTTCCCCAAATCGCCCCCCCCCCCCCCCCCCCAAAGTTGTATTCAAAATTTTGGGAAATTTGAAAATTTGCCGGCATCTCAACATGTAAAAATGACTCATGAATAAGACATCCCCCTAGCTATTTTTAAATCAGATTGCAAATTAAGGATCTAATCGAAAAAAAACGCAACAGCTCAGGTGCAAGAGGCCGTTAAGACCAAAATATCGGTAGGTCAAATCAAAAGTCACATTAACGTGACTACACTACTCCAAATCTTCAATTTCTTTGCTCTCAAAAAGCTCAAAATTCAATACAATCCAACATTATATAAACAATAATTTACGAAAATTCGCTCATATGATCATCCTGCGTGACTGGACATTTTTTAGTGGCTTTCTGAGTTCATATTTTGAAATTTGACCAATTTAATGTGCTCAAAAATGTAGGTCAACGAACATCATCCTTTCGTTTGGAAAACTTGGTTTGGTTTTTGGCACAAGAACGGAATTTTTATCTCAATCCTAAGGAGAGTTATCGTCTGGAATGGCACACACACACACAAACATACCTATATATATATATATATATATATATATATATATATATATATATATATATATATATATATATATGTATGTATATATATATATAATAGCGTTAAACTCGTTAAAGCGTTAAACTTTATTATTCGTTTCAGAATGCCTCAAAACAGATTTTAATGAAGAAATTTTTTGAAAATTTTGAATCTAAAATGTTTGGAACCATTGCAATATTTTAATTTTCTACGAATATTCACTAAAAGACAAACAAAGAAACTGTTCCAGCAAGCAACGAACGAAACGATACTTTGCATAATTTACGATGATGGCTTATTGCTTTTGCTTACGATTTGATGAAATAATGTATCGAGTACGTACATAATGCCCATCATACCTCTATGACTGAATTTGGTGACGTTCTCGTGCAGCTTGAGAAACTCAGTGGCATGGAAGTTTTGGACCTTTTCCTTGGTCAACAGGGAAATGACTGAGTCGTGCAAGGACGCAGGTAATCGTCCGAATCAAATCGATCCATCCCCTCGCTCCTCGCATGTGTATAACCCTTTTCAAATTACCTACCCTTGGTTTCTAATATCGGAACTTCATAATGTATTTTACACCGGAATAATATACTTTCATCGACTGGCTGTTCATGAATGTTCAATGGAGCCAAAGTTAGCTACTTCGTTGAAATAGTTTGAGCTCATATTTGCTCAGTCTTTAAGCTAAAAGTTCAGAAAGAAGAATTTATTATTGATGGCTCGCCGCTGACGGTAAGCAGGTATCGAAAAACTATAGGTCATTCAGTTCTATATTTATGGTTATGGGTGAAATATATCGATTAAGTATTAAATGTTCATTTTCTAGTATGAGTTTGTTTTGGATGCAGATGTTAAGCTATATATATATATACATATATATATATATATATATATATATATATGTCCTTCCAGATGATAACTCTCCTCAGGATTGAGATAAAAATTCCGCCACAAAATCAACGTTTCCAAAAGAAAGGATGAGTTCATTGGCCAACACTTTTATAGCTCATTAATTTGGTCAAATTTCAAAAAAAGAACTCAAAAAATCAATAGAAATGGCCTAAAACGGCCAAGCATTGTTAAATTTATAATTTTTAGCAAAATATTAGTCACAAAAAGTTAATCAACATTTATAGTTAGGACACTATGAAATTTATACAAAAAATATGCAGATAAATGTACTTGAGTTTCATCAATATTTACTGAAAAATCCATTGAGAAAATGAAACATTGCTAAAAATCCAATATCTGTTTTGAATCTTGGAATATTATTTAGTACGAGTTTATTTGCCATTTGATGGTTACAAAGTGTTGCCCTCAAAGGCCTCAAATTTCAAAACATCATAATATAATAATATCATAATATAATAATAACATAATGTAACATAATATAACGTAACAATAATATAATATAACGTAACAACAATAATGTAATAACGTTACATAATATAATACTATAACCTATAAAAATTCTCTCATACGATCATGCTGCATGACAGGAACTTTTTATAGCTAACTCCGATTCAACGCTAACTTTTATGAAAAAATTTCCATCACTTGAATCTTAGAGTGCACAAAAACGACCTCAATCTCGCATGAATTGAGTACGAATTGTGAAATATCGATTTGAAGATATTCAACTGCCCGTGTGTGTGAATTCGGAGGAATATAGAGAAAGAAAAAAAAAACTGTAAAAACTGCACGTTTCCCCACTTTATGTACACAGCGCAAAGCGTGCTAAAGCTTCGTTTTTCGGTGTTTTCCCAAGTTAGTGTTAGAATATCATTAAATTAATATGATTACCTGATTCAGCGCGAAAAATACCCCAAAATCATTTATCACATGTGGCAATTGAATATCTTCAAAACCTCAATATTTCACAATTCGTGCTCGATTTATCGCACCTAAGAATTCAAGAGGAGTATTAAATAGGTATTGAAGAAATGAAGTAATATTTTTAAAAATAATATTTTTTAAAAGAAATTATATTTAATTTTATTTTAAGTAGAACTTTTGATGGAACACAACGAACACGTGTGATACTCTAATAATATATGCAACACGGGAACCAGTACTGTTGAATGTTCAAATAAGTAATTAATTTGGAGAAGGCAGTTTGCTTCTTCAATACGTCCTCTCAAACTGGCTTCATTAAAGTTTGTCCAATCCAAGTTGCGAGATGAACTCCATGTGTTTCGGTCCCGGCAACCCCTTTGTCAATACATCAGAGACCATGGTATCTGTTGGGATGTATATTAATCTAATGATGCCGTCTTCTACACATTGTCGGATGAAGTGATGACGGATGTCAATATGTTTAGGTCGCAAGTGCTGAGTGGGATTTTCCGCAAGGGATTAAGCGCCTTTGTTGTCACTGTATATTTCCACTGAGCGACTCTGCTTGCGTCCCTCGCTATGGCTTTTTCCAAATTTCGACGGTTTTTGCTCATGCCAGTCTCGAGACATGAAATTCTTTTTTCCGATTGTAATGAATGAAAATGTAGACGAAAACGTTGGTTCTCGAGCTTATTCCGTTGAAACTTAGTTATTCCGATCTTTGTCTTCGAACCTGTTGATCTCGGGAAGTTTCCCGTTTACCCTTCTACGCACATAAAATAATGGCCAACCTTTAGAAAAATAGAACTGAAAAACAAACGTAAACATATTCAACATCTGACTGTTCTGTTAGTACTGAAATGCTCTTAAAATTATACTTTTCGTGGTTCCACGTAAGGTGCCGCGTTTGATAGTCATTTCCAACAGAAAAAAAAGGTCTGCCAAGTCGGATGGGCAGTATAACTGCTTCACATATTGGAATATGGGTTATAGTCTCCATGGTATCTTACTATATTCCATCGTATCTATACATCCCACACCAAGCGAGCGAAGCGAGCAACATTCCCTACACATGTCGAATTTCACGAGATTTTTCCTACGGACTCGGGATGGATTATATCCCATCGCATCTATACAATCCACAAAGAGCAGGCGAAGGGAGCGAGACAACCCACCTAAACGAGCGCAGCGAGCGACATCCCCTACCCACGTTAAACCTACCCTAAGTGATTTACCGTTTCCGATCATTCTACAAGTCTCACTCGACAGTAAAAGGCCATCGCATCTATACAGTCACACCCAGCGAGCGAAGTGAGCAACATCCTCTACATGTTTCAATCGTAATACACCTCAACGGGTGGGTCCACGGAGGGCAAAGCCGACGTGGAGGCGATCGTGGAGGCGATCGAAGCAAGCCAGAGCGGCTAGTCCGAGAAGCAACCCACGTTCCCTATACGTGTTTAGCACACTTATTTGGTACGGAACTCTTGCCATGATTGTAGCTGACGTGTTACATTTTTTTAAATATACCAAATTGGAATCCATAAGCTCCTCCATACACAGGAAGACAGTAATTGAGGAGACTATGTACGAAATTGTAATACACCTGTAAGATGACCTTTATGCCCAAGAACCTTCTCAACTTAATGAAGACAAAGAAGCTTCCTCGTACTTTAGATATTATACCTATTATCAATATGTCGAGGCCATCTCAAAAGCTGTTCCGGGGGCGCCCCTAGATATGTTGTGTCATAAACACGTCCAAGCTCAGGACTTGAGCAAATAGTGCCAGAGCGGCAGTCATCCGAATGCGCCCTAACCACAAACTCGGCAGGCTGACCCTGAGAATTAATAGAAAATGTCATAAGACATGTTTGCGTGTACTCATTATCAGGTCATTTCTCGAAAACCATCCATCAAGCTCTGAAAATCCCTATTTGCATTATACAAGACCACCTCCCATGTTTTTCCTCTAACAGGCAAGGCAATGCCACCCGGAAAATGCATCAATCCTTCCACACGTGGGGATAGAAAAAACATAATTTAAATAAACAAGGAACAGGATGGGACCAAGCATGGCAAATATTATATTATATGGGACGCCCGATACTTCCAGGTTTAAAATTTTAACTTCATCCAATTGAACAAACTGTTTTCTATTTTCCAGATAAGATCTGAACCATGGATGGACGCTAACTCCCACTCCTAGCATCTCAAGTTTATTCCATAACCTAGTATGTTTGATACAGTCAAACTCCTTTTTCAAATCTATAAACATTGAAGCAATTTTATCATTGGAATTCAGGGCTTTGCCGATTTCCCCTACAACCTGCATGACCGCATCCGCTTTACATATACCAGCGCGGAACCCGAATTGATTGGAGGAGAGTAATATTAATTCCTCAAGGTATTTCACTATCTTTTCAAAAGGGTTGGCAAAATTTGATTATAAAGAAATTGGCCTATAATTGTTGACATAAGCTTTTGCCCAAATTATGGGTTACACCTTTTTTTCGGGTTTTCTAAGTCGCATATTGACGGAGATAAGCCGCCCGCCGTTGCATAACTCATGAGTAGGGCTCGGATCGATTCCTCAATAAAACCTACATATATGTTCGTTCAACCCCTTATTTATGCTCTCATATGTTCGAACTTTCTTCACATATATTACATACATTATGCTCATTCTAAAAGTATGGTTGAAAAATCTTTCAAAAATAGATTTATACTAGGTAGGTATTTATTAATATATTTACAAAATTTACCATTGATTGACATTTAAAAACATTTGCATAATTTACAAATCATCTATGGAGACCTAACCTGATTTTTCCTTTCATATTGGATGACAAGCATCTTTTCAGTGTTCAATGATTTCCTCAAGTCCGTAAATAAACTTTCTAGACATAAGAACGAACGTTCTGCGTCAGCTGACACCAACAATATATACTCGAAGGAAGCTGCTTCCGATGGGGTGATGTTAAAATCGTCTTCAATCGTCTCACCTTTCAAAATTTGAGACAAGTTGCACAACCTTCCACCCAGGATTTTGTTCAAGTACAGTTTTGAACTTCACTTTCATCAATTGGCCAATTTTCCCTGGCCACTTCGCGGCCTTCTTGAGGGCCTCATAGCCGATTCAACTTCACTATCTACGGTATCCTTATTAGTGCGGTGTCCTGCCCCGTTTGAACATATGGATGATCAATTATGAGCACTTAAATCTAGGTACTTCCAGACTCGTAACAAAACTTTTAGCGAATTTTCTTAGAAAATAAAGCTATTGCAATGGCTCCAAAAATTTTAAAATAAAAATTTTCAAAAATTTTCTTCATTGAAATCTGTTTTGAGGCATTCTGAAATGATTCCTGGATTTTAACGCTTTTTTATATGTATATATATATATATATATATATATATATATATATATATATATGTATATATATATATATATGTATATATATATATATATAGTATATATATGTATGTGTCATTCCAGACGATAACTCTCGATAGAATTGAGATAAAAACTTCGTTCTTTCGCCAAAAAATCAAGCATTTCAAAAGAAAGGATGAGTTCGTTGGACAACACTTTTTGAGCACATTAAATTGGTCAAATTTCAAAAAATGTACTTAAAAAATCACTAAGAAAGGCAAAAAACCGCTAAAAATTAACAAATTTCTATTTTTTTAGCAGAATGCTACTCGAAAAAAATTAATCGAACTTGAACTAGGACATTTAAAAATTTAAGCACAAAATTGTACTGAAAAATGTACTTAAATTTCATTAAAATAAGCTAAAATTCGATAGGAACACTTGAAAAAATTGTAAAAATCCACAAAGTCGTTTGTTCATTGGAATATTACTGACAAAAAGTTAGTTTGCTATAAAATGTATAATAAACTTTTTATTTGTCCCCAAAGTGCTCAAATTTCAACAGAATTTAACATAAATGTAATACGACCATTTATGAAAATTCGCTCATACGATCATGCTGCATGACTGGAACTTTTTTACATAAAAATGTACCTATAGCAAAGTTATGCAAAGTATCACAAATTCTTGTTAGATTTCTGTTAGAAAAAAAATAAATGGAGCCGTCTAGGGACGCCCGAAGGAAGCGAAGCTTTATATCATAAAGTGTAGAATAGCATTATGAGTATTTTCATACTTATGAACAATCTCTTCTAATTGGAATTAATTTCATCACACTCTCTCTCGCCTTCCCTCACCCTCCCTCCCTCGCCCCCTCCCTTCTCTCTTCCCTCTCCCTCTCCCACACTCCCTTCTCTCTCACTCCCTCCGCCTCCCCCACACTCCCTCGCCCACCCTTCCCTCTCACTCTCTCTCCCGCCCACCCTCTCCCACCCTCAATGCCACTAAGGACCCTTCTGGTTAAGATGCGGCTTAAATCTTTTAAAAAAAGAAAAAAAATGGGGCCGTCCAGGTCTCGGGCAGAATCGGGATCGTTCGGGACAGTTCGAAAATGAATACAAGTAAGGAAAGTAGTGTGAAGCCTTGCACCAGATGTTTCTGTTTAATTTTAATAGTAAATACATACCAAAATTTGCAATTAGATGTCTGCTGTTAATATTGTATATCTGACACTTTCTCCCACCTTTTGGGTGGTACACAGACACACACACACACACACAATTCTAATAGGATGTTTCTCCAATAAACGAAGCCGGGTTTATATGGCCTAGCTTCAGAGGTTCGTCCTAAAAACAGGAATATCATGAAAAAGTATTTTTGGGATCGCACTCAGAATGAAGGGTTATATAGCGATAGGTAACAGCACGAACCCGAAGGAATAAAATGTGATGGTAATATATTGGTAGAGGTCAATGAGGTGGCGAGTTGAATCAAATTACAGCCACCCCTCACTGCGTTCAGTATCATATTAAAATCTAAACTCCACATTGCGTCAATGTAATCATGCATTACAATCATTCCCCTGTTCAATGGATGTTTTTCGTGATCTCGAGAATCATAAAGTTTATTTTTTATTTTTTACAAAATTAACGGCTTATGATAACCAAGGTACCAACGACTTTTTTCGTCAGATCAACCGTACCCACAACTCTGGGTTGAAAGCTCATTGAAAATGAAATGTGGAAGGTTTCATCACTCCTATACAATTGAAACTTGTTCAACTAAATTATGTGAGTTACATAATAAATATTATGTCATATTTATGCCATAGAATAAGGTCAAGCTTTTTAATATTTGAAATAAATGAGAATCCCTAAAATTCTATCGCTGTTGATGAAGAGCTTCGATCAGTGGTGGCCTGATATTGTGCAGCCACGACAAGCAGTTTTGTATTTGGAAGCAACGTAGGTTAAAATGAGATTAGTACCTTGGGCAGAACATTCTCCCACTACCACCAGTTATAACAGTGGCTGAACCACACTTGAAATTCTGTAAGGTAGGTATGTAGTTAACCGATTTTCAAGGATCACCCGATCTACATAATATGCAAGTACGCGTTCGACAGTTTCACATAATGGACCTTTAGTTGGTTTTACATATTTTAGGGATTTTTTATTGGCAAATTTTTAAAAATCCCATTTTTAAAAAGCCCTCTAATGTGTTCATAAAATGCTGTCAAACTCTTTTTTTTCTTTTTTGTTTTTGTGAATGAAAAAATTTTGGTAAATTTCTATAATATATGTACCTAAAAAGTGGTTAAAACAAAGAATCGTTTCACACAATTCGTGAACAATTATGAAAATTGTGGAAAGCTCAATTAGCGAATTTTTGTAGAAAATGAAGCTATTGCAATGACTCCAAAAAATTTAAAATAAAAAATTTCGAAAAATTTCTTAATTTAAATTCATTTTGAAGCATTCTGAAACGAATCCTAGAGTATAACGCTATCACACACACGAATCGTATACTTTAACGCTTTTAATTTTGATTTAAAAATTTTTGGAGCCATTGCAATAGCTTCATTTTTTATGAAAATTCGTTAAAGTGTACTCAAATTTCATTAATTTACCCTGAAAAATCGATATAATCTACAAAAAATAGCTAGAAATCCAAAATCTTCTGTGTCTTGCAGAATATTATTTAGAAATAGTGTTTTTTTTTCTCACTTTTTTTCATAAAACTGGTACCTAGTTAAACATTTATTTGCACTTAAAATGCTCAAATTTCAAAACGATGCAATTATACAATAGTTAACAAAAATCCGCTCATACGATCATGCTGCATGACAGGAACTTTTAAAAATAAAACCTTGAAGCCATTGCAATAGTTATGATTATCCGAGAAAAATCGCTAAAACTAAGTCGAATGTTAATTCTTTCATGGAACTTCACGAAGAATCTGAATTTAAACGGTTGCCCATTTGAGAAATCAAAGTTAGTGTGCATTCCCTGTAGGATATTTATCGAAATATCTCAGACCCCAGCCTAACATCATGTGCTTTGACCCTCACAGTCATGACGAAATTGGGCTCGTGGGGAGCATTGATGTCAAACGGCTGTTCTCAATGGTTGTTTTCATTAGTTGAATGTCGGACACCCCAAGCCCCTCATTTATTTCTGGGTCAATGTCATATCTATCATTGAAACATTCACATCTCACATGCGTCTGTGAAGCACCAGTTTTCTTCTTATTCAAGATTTTCCGTTCATAAGAATCACCGCGAGACGTTTTCTATTGACAGCTAAATAGATGCGTGAGTGATCAACTGTCTCCAAACAATGTAGCGTTTGAAGAAAACGTTAAGATTGTAGTTTTGCACCATTTGTATGTTTTCACATCAATTACTTAGAATGTATAGCATTTCCAGATTAAATTCAACATTTTCCGGATTAAATCTAACGTTTACAAACTGAATCCTACATTTTCCAAATGAATTCAACATTTTCCCATAGAATTCAACAATTTTCAAATAGAATTCAACATTTCTGATATAATTCAACATTATACGCAATTTTGAAGAAACGAGGAAAGAACCTCCTTATTAATTTTTTGACAATTTATCCTTTCTTAGGATATTATTGGTCATTTGCCACTATTTTTTATTTTTCAGATCGTTCCTAAGATCGTATAACGTCTGACAGATGTAAAGTTTCCAAACAAAATTCAACATTTTTCAGATAGGACTCAACATTTTCCAAATAGGACTCAACATTTTCAAATTTTAATTGAACGTTTTCCAAAGGAATTCAGCATTTTGTAAATTAAATTCAACAATTTCCAAAATGAATTCCTCAACATTTTTCAAATTGAAATTGAACATTTTATAAACCTTTCTCAAGATTAGAAAAAATAAAAACCTATTGGTAAGTAATGCATGCATTGCAGGGACGTCCCTATGAATGGATTTTATATAATTTTGGTATGAACTAAGATAAGAGAAAAAAAAGTATAATGATTCCTTGGAACCCCCCCCCCCCCCGTCCCACCATTTAACCCCTTCACCGACGGTAAATTTAAAACTTTCGGGGTTGCATAACTGGACTACAATCTGGATAGAACAAACAATAAAAACATTCACGAAAAGTCAGATGAATATAATAAAAATATCACGATTTAACTTTATTACCCTCTTCATTTACCCCCTTCCATCATGAAATTTAAAACTCTTACATATTCCAAATCTAGACCAAATTCAAAGTTGAACAAAAAAAAAAAAAAAAAAAAAATCACAAAAATCGGACGAGAATAGTTAAAACATCATGATTTATCAATATTATCCCCTCCATTCACCCCCTTCCATCATGAAACTAAAAACTCCTGTAACATTTTCCAAAACTGGACTAAATTCAAAGTTGAATAAAAAAGTATCACGAAAATCGGTATAGATTTGTAGCTTGAGTAGAGCTTGACAAAATCGGTAATTACTCCTCTACTCCCATCCTCAACAGCAAATCCGAAATTGGTTGGTTGCACAACTAGACTAGAATTGGAATCGAACGAAATGAGAATCACCAAAATCGGTTGAGAATTGTAACCTAGGTTAAAAGGTGTGGCCTAGCGTCGACAAAATTTGTCAAAAATAACCACGTTTTTTCGGCTTAACCCCCTCTTCCACCTTGAAATTCGAAATTTCCGAGGTTTATTGCACTACTTGACTAAAATTGAGATCGAGCAAATAAAGAATCTCGAAAATCGGTTGAGAATAGTGGCCTGGGCAGCGTCGACAAAATTTGTCACACACACACACTCACAGATCTATCATATTTTCACGGATTAGGTCTTAGAAAGGTCTGAAACAGATTTGCATGTGGTTATTTTATTTCTCATGCTTGGGTTGTCCCCTTCCCCCCTGGATCAATTCCAATAGGTCGCCCCTCTTAAATAAGAAGCCTTGCCTGTATGATCTTGCTTCTGAGGGACGTCCTAAAAACGTAAACGTTCACTCTTCGGTAGATTTTTATTTAAAATTGTATTAATGAATTTTGAAAATATCCATTTTTTGGAAGCAAATACCTTGCAACAGTTTATTCGTCTTAAACTGAATTTGAACACCATCTAAACACCAAATGAAAATTGAATCATGCAAAAAACATTGTGAGGAATAGTGTTCTTTTTCAATGTAGAGGTTCCATAGCAGTAGCGGCTGGTAGAAGAAGGAAGGTGTGCATCACAAAATTGACCGATCATACGGGAGGGGGGGATTTAACCTACTTCCTCAATTTATTTCCTAGTGAGAGAACTAGTCCTGTGTGCTAGACTTTCATTTCGAGACTAGTTGGCGTTCTGTGCGAGAAAGACGTGACCGATCCCGAATACTTTGCCACCAAATTAAGGTTGGGATGAGCTCCTGCCTGCCTATGTCAATCTATTCATGGATGGTATTGTTTTGGAACAACGCGTAATGTTGAACAATCCATTTGGAATCTCTCTAGAAAATGTGGAAATTCAATTTGAAAATTGTTTAATTTAATTTGGAACATGTTGGATTCAATTTGGAAAACACTGAATTCAATTTGGAAAATGTTGGGCTCAATTTGGAAAATGTTGGGTTCAATTTGGAAAATGTTGGATTCAATTTGAAAATTGTTGGGTTGAATTTGGGAAATGTTGAATTTTATTTGAAAAATCTACATTTTTCAGTCAAACACACACACACACACACACACACACACACACACACACACACAAATATATATGAAAAAGCGCTAAACTCTAAGATTCGTTTCATAATGCCTCTAAATGGATTCTTATGAACAAAAGTTTCGAAATTTTTTATTTAAAAATTTTGGAGCCATTACAATAGCTTCATTTTCTACAAAAGATCGCTAAAACGGGTCATTTATATTATAAGACCGCAAAGCTCGAACAATTTTCTATAGAATCAGATCGATATTAAAGTAGTTCATAAATCGGTATATTATGGAGAATGCCATGTTGTCTTAAGTAATTCACTGCCTTTTCTTTTTAATCTACTTCACGAACTAACAAGTTTAATGACATGATCTGCACAGAATACTACAATCTCAGTCTGCTACGGCGAGCGGTGCAACAGTAATGTTAACTATATGAATGATAAGATAAGGTTGTCCTAAATGTTGTCCAAGATATGGTAATGACAATACGATAACAAATCCCTCATTGCACCGTTGTAGAAAGACCCCAAAATACATCTTAACGTGAGGAAATCTCTCTCCCTACAAGACTAGTTTACTTAACGTTTCCAATTTTTCCAACAAATGAAATGATTTTTCTACAGAATAAAGAATAGACTGAAATTCTAGAATAAGTTAGATATGACTTGGAAATCATGAAAGAAAACATAACTGAAAGTACTCAGTCATGCAGCATAGCTAATAGAGCCAATTTTCAAAGAAAATTTGTGAATAAAACTGATGCCGTGAGCCGTGTAACGAGATCGCAAAGAAAACTTTAGGACACGCAGCTGAACTCAAATTTTTTGTAAATTATGGAAATTTTTCACATAAAAATCGATTTTTCTCACTTACTTATGAATCTTAGAGATCTGGAAGTGGTTGCAATTGACTCAACGCTAATAAATACTTTTACTGTGACACACCGCAAGCCCAATTGTCAAAAAACCGACTTTTAAAAATAATTTTTGGGACACTAAATTGTAAAGTGAACCTGAAGTTCTGGATAGATCAGGCTGGCCAACGATCTTGACCCATCGTTCCTTATTTTCTGAAGAGGAATCCGACCACTCTATAACCATCCAAATTTTGAGTCAAATAGATACAGGCCCGGACTCAACTGTTTTCTAGTGTTCAAGACAATATCAAAATGATAGTCATTACCAATCGACAAATCAATAAGTCTATCCCTATATCAAAATGATAGTCATTACCAATCGACAAATCAATAAGTCTATCCCTATTTTCATCGGCAAGAACCAAGACTTTCGTTATATTCAACTGAGAAAGTTCACAACTCTTTGAAACATGATTTCCCATGACAGCCAGTACAACATTGGCAAATATTCTCATCTTGCATCCGTCTCTTAATTCTAGTTTAAGTTCTACTAAAGAAGTGGACACTTGATTTGGTTTTGCTTTTCCGAAGACATGAACAGATAAAATCAGTTTTCCTTTCGTAGGCGAATCAAGTCTCCTCTTCATCCCTTCCGTAATGTAGGTCCTCTGACTCCCCAAATCCAATAGCGTTCTAACTTTATATGCTAAACTTGCGTTAGTTGGTGATGAAAGTTTTACTGTTGCTGTCTGCATGGTTACTGCTTCTGTAAGGGCCATTCCACATTGCTCAATTTCACAATATTTTTCTTCCATCACTTCATCCCTTCATTCATCTTAGCCTGAGAATAATTAAGGACATAATGCTCGATGGTGGCTCCTTCTTCTTTTACAATGAAAACAGGGTCGATCAATTGGACATCTTGTTATTGAATGATTGTTACTAAGACAATTAAAACATAGACCTTTGGAGATTTTGGTTCTTTCTTTTAGAGTTTTTAAATTGGGACACTGATCAGTCCAGTGTTTTTCTTTACAAAAGAAACATTTAAAATTCCTAATTTCGGACCTCAATAAGCATTCTGTTTCTTCCCCAACGGCAAGATTATCAGTGGTGTGTTTAAAATGAGATGGATAAGAGGTTTTTGAGGAGTGACTAAACTCTCTGTCATAAACGTTTTCTTGAGCTGTGATTAAACATCCGATAAAACTGAGTAAAGCCTCAAATGAAAAACTTTCAATGCCAATTTTATGCTTTTCAATCTCTAGTTGAATATTTTTAGGGAATTTAGAGTTAATGATAGTTTTGAATACGTTTTGATCTGCTTCCTCCCCTAAATTTTGCAAACACCTCCAATGTTTAACAACTTCTTTATAAGTGTATCTTAAGTTACTAGGGAAGGGCTTTGCTCGCGGTAACCTAGTTAGCTCTGTGTAGTGTTTAGTCACTAGTAACTCTTGGTTTCCAAATTTTTTTTTGATAATATTGATGGCAGTATCATAGTTTTTGCTTGAAATTGGAATCCCTTGAATACAGTAGTTGCATTTTTCGACTTTAGAAAGAGATTGATTTTTATGCACATTGTGGTCATACAGCTGCCAAATTCATTGAATCAAAAGGTTTTATTTGGAGCTTTGGAAGTTTAGCCATGAGTCTATAAGCTGCAGATGTAGTACTTACTGTATCTTCCCTCAGTTCTACCTCTGTCTTTAGTTTGGAAATTACACTTACTGATTTGAAGCGAGTATCGTTTGGGCCACCCAAAATTATTTCAAATTCGTCACCACATCTTTTGTTCTTATTTGCTTTCTCTTCCGCTTTATTCATTTCACTGTCAAATAGTTCAGTATATAGTTTCATTTGGTGCAGCAGGTATTTAGCTTCTCTCATCTGAAACTCAGAATCTAGGAAAGCTTCCGCTTGAATAAGTTGCTCATTCAAAAGTTCGGAAAGGTCTTTAATAGTTTTGAATGTCATTTCCTATTATTAAATTGTCTCTGAAGTAAACTAATCTTTATAACTATTCATCTTACTTCCAGTAGTCACCGTTTGTTGTCCCTGATCTCGGGTTTTCTTGTACCTACCACTTGTGCTATAGGTACTTCACACAATTAGAGCTTTTACTTTTTACTTGAAATATTTACAATTCTCTTTTCAATATTTCTTTGTGTTCATATTCATACTAACTAACTACTTTAACAGAATTTGTTTGGATTCGTTCAAAACACAAAAACATATGACTGTTAGTCAACAGTTAACATTACTACAATCAACTCAAAACTCAAAAACCGACGACGCACAGTATTTCGACCCTGGGGGTTTTGGTGGAAAAAATTCCGAAACCACGAAAATTCCGAAACCGCGAAAATCGAAAGTAATGAATATTGCGGTTTTATTACCCTAACTAATAGCGGATACTAATGCAAATATGATGAATTGAGAAGAAAAAATTTTTGAGGCCTAATCGTTTTATTGATGAAGTTTGCTAAAATATAATAAGGTGATTTTGGTCTAATGGACGGTAATTTTGCATTAATTTTATGAAAACCCAAGGAATATTTAATTTCATGTTATATTTAGAAACTTGAACGGTATAAATGACCGTATTCCACTCGGCTTTCTAGTTTGACGCCCATTTTTACATAAAAGCTCACTGTTTCAAATTATGCAAATTGCTACCGAAAATTTAAGAAAATCAATACTTCCAAAAGTTTGCGGAATAAACGGGTTGAAAATTCTAATTCTGCATTAAATTCTGTAAAGAATGCTTCTAGTTTCGAGACTTGACAAACCAGTACTCATATTGTTTTACATTAACAACTTTATACCACTAATTTGCAATATCCATTTTCAGATCAGAAGAGATAGAAATTGAAAATTAATATTCAAAACTTGAGAATATTATCCGTTAAAACCTTCGGAAGAATCATTTCAGTCCAAACCAAGATGATCAGAAGAAGGGGAAAAATTAAATATTGGATTTCAGAGGAATAAAGTCCTTTGGGGTTCCGCACTGTAGTTTTCTAGTTGGTTCAATCAATTGTGGGCACAAAGTTACCCAGGGAGAGTTATTCCAAGTATAAATAAATAACATTTATTTGAGACCTTTACCCATCACCCTAAATGCTGAAGACTTTTATTTTGAAAACTTTTATTTTGACTTTTTTCCACCTGAAACACATTAGTCGAAACACTGTGCGACGTAGGTACACTAAAACTCGCAATCCGCGACACAGGGTGGTCCACGAGATTGCTCCCCCCCCCCCCCCCCCCCCCTACTATTTATTTCTCTAATATTGTAGGAGTAAAAAAATTCAGACGGACGATATTCGCCACAATATTGCAAGCGTGCATAGTTGACACTTTTTTTTTTTTTTTTTTTTTTTTTTTTTTTTTTTTTTTTTTTTAAGATGGGAACCCGCATTTTTTATTGCAGATTCGAATTCTACAGGAAATTTCATGAAGATATGACACCTCACCTTATTTTTTAGTGCGCACGAACGAGCGAAATTCAGCTCTAAAAGTGCAAAAACTGTGAAATACTGAGTTTTTGAAGATACCTATTGAATTGCCACATTGAATACTTTGATTTTGGGGTATGTTATCATGCTGAATCACGTAATGATGTTCATTTATTGATATTTGCAACACTAACTTGGGAACTCACCGAAAAAAGTTCGTCATGCAGCATGATCATTGTATTATATCATAATTCGATATGAACACGCCTATACAATTAGTGTCAGAACCAGACAATATTACCTCCACTCCACGCATAACGCTCCTACAAACAAATGAGAATCTTCAAAACGACCTAATGAAAGAGCACCCTCAAGTACTGACCGAGGAACAAATCTAGTGACCCATGAAATAAAACTAAAACCCGGGGCAATATTACCTACCAAGCACAGCTCCCACCTATCAAAAATCCCCAGCACTGCAGAAAGGAATGAGGGACGAAATAAATAAATAACTTGAAAAAGGAGTCATAAAACCGGTATTAGCATCAAACACAGCCCCTTAGTTCCTTGTGCCCAAACGAAAAAACCATACTAATGATAAACAAACATATCGACTAGTGGTTGATTACAGACAATAAAATCAACAGATCATAGGAATCAGCCACCCCCTCCCCACCATATCAGCACTGCTGAATCATTTACACGATGCCAAATACTTCACACTCATCGATTTAAACAGTGCATATCACCAAGTACCATTAACGCAAGCAAGCCAAAAATTAGTAGAATTTAAATGCCCATTTGGCACATATACATGGACCAGGACGCCCTTTGGTCTGTTCACAGGTGGACAGATTTTGTCCGCTCTACAAGAGCAAATTTACGGGGACCTACTCGGGAAACACGTACTATGGTTCCTAGACGACCTGTTAGTTTATCTGCCGACGTTAGCACCACATAAAGCCCATGCAAGGGAAGTGCTAACAAGGCTACGACGGGCAAATTTAACGGTGAACCCAAAAAAAGCCAGTTTGCCCTAAAAACAATAAAATACTTAAACCACATAATAGAAAACGGAACAGTCAAAATAGGGGAAGATAGGATGAAAGATCTCTTAGACATACCCCCAACAACCACACAAAAGAAAGTCCAGTTCCTGGGGGCTGTAAATTTCTTTAGTAACTTTATTCCCGAACATGCGAAAATCACAGCTCCTCTCGATGCGCTCAGAAAGAAAAACACCATTTATATGGTCTGAGCAACGCCAGAAAGCTTATGAAGAGCTACAACATAATTACGAATCCACCAGTAGGTACTGATCTTACCACGGTTCATTTATTTGCAGACGCTAGCACAACGGCACTAGGTTCAGTTTTGACACAATTGATAGAAAAGGGTTACCAACCCATAGTATATACAGGCAGAAAACTATCACAACGCCTAATATGAATAAATAAAAATACCCAAAACCCCCAACAAACCCATATCTACCTGCAACTAAAACAACGTCAGAACAAGAGGATAGGGAAGAATCCTGACATATGTATGTGTTCCATCTAGGAAAATCATGTAATGAAGTACAGCACAATTGTATAATAGTATACCAGCTATTTCAGCAATAGGACCCCATAGTAACACACCCCCATTAAACCCTACTCTTTCCGAAACGCCAACCCTCGCCATAGCGACCACACCCCAACGGAATGTAATTTCCGGCATCCAAGCGTAGGTCATAGGTCATGAGTGGATGTCTGAAATTAATCGCCAGGAGGGAGGACTGTGACGGCCCCGACAGCCTGCAGCACCTGTCGGCGCCGTCACGAATGCAGACAGTGCACTGCGATCTGCGACGCGTCACTGTCGCTGAGCGCCTTATAATGAGAATCATTACGTTCCCTGACTTCATATCAGCCGGTAAGATTCTATCTCAGTCCCATAATTAACGATCTTGATATTGATTGATTCCTGATATACCTGATCCTGATTACTACCCAGACTGATCTCATCTAACCTATCCTTTGCGGTGTCTCTGTATTAGTATTGAAGAGTTAATGTAAGACATCACTGCTTTCCAGTCTAATCAAAATCCCTTAGAATTTTTCTCGGAGCAAATAAATATTTGGTTCCTTGAATAAATCGTACAACCATTGCCTTTGAATATGTGAACCTATTATTTTCTCCTTGCTCCTTCATATTAGAGTAATATTATAGAGAATCTTGGAGCATTGTAGCACGACAAGTGTTGCCCTCTTGTCACAAACTGCAAAAAAATTTGAAAATTCTAAACCTCTATTTGAATAGTAAATTATTTTTTAGAATACGTTTTTTGCCATAAAATCAATATTTAACAATTTCCTTGCACTTTTAGAAGAGAAACCTAAAACTTTCAAGCGAATATCCCCCTCATCCTATGTATCAATAAAAATATACCATTTCCTTGCACTCCAATAGCTCAAATTTCAAAACAATTTAACATTATACAATACGATAATTTACGAAAATTCGCTCATACGATCATGCTGCATGACTGGAACTTTTTGAAATTGAAATCTGCGACAAAATTGTCAAGAATAGCGTTTGTCTGAATTTCTGCTCTGACAATAAGAGAATATAAAGGGGAAGGGGGGGGGGGGAATCTCATGTACCACCTTATATGCACTTGGAAATGTTTGACACGCGCCTCGCTCCCCTAATTTTCATCCGGTTTCAGTTGAATTTTCAAGGACTGGGTTGTTTAAGCCCTAGTCGGCTCCCTTCTCAATCCGTCGAAAAATGGTGTTGAAACTATCACTTGATTGTATCTTTGATCTTGATCTTGATGTATTGTGGATCCCTTCCATTTAATATTCCCCCTTCCACTGTTTGCGGTCTTAACTAGTGATTCGCAACTGATTGGCTCAAACAGCTCACGAGTCATAATTTTCTTGGTGCCCTAGCGCCTCTAATCTAAAAGAGTGAATTGTGTAACCGCCTCGGTCCTATCAGTTTGTGCTTTCCAGATCTTCCGGAATGATCAGAATCTACATAAGTGTTATAGTAGTGCATGTGACTACGTTGGTACTCGGAGGTAAGCACCCGCTATATACATAAAGACAGCTTTAAAAGATAGGTGATTTTAATACGTTTCATTTGGAAACTGTCCTTCTAATAGGTACCATGTGGTGTAACGTATCATGACCGCAAGTAGATAATGCCAATACGATATTTAGATAAAATCAGATTATGCGCTTAAGAAACCTATTCCACACCATAGCACACAAAATCATTTAAACCAGTTAAATCTCAACCTTACGTTAAATGACTGATCAAAGCTTCTTTTATCATATGATTCAGTTATGTCAACATTTGATAAGACCCTAAGGTACCGAAAGTATTGATCGGCACGCTCAACACATCTCTGAACACACTATTTCAGACTACACACTATTTCAGCCTATGCATTAAGTTTATAGACACTACTCTTCATTTTCGTTACCAACATTTTAATAACCCAACAATCAGAAGGGCAAATGGAAAGTTATATAGCAATCGCCTTGAAATTAATTTCTATTGCCCTCCCAAAATATAGGGTATGGGGATCTCGGGCACGCTCAAAATAACTTTTTCAACCCTAATACATAATATTTTTCCGAATTAGATAAAGGCGTGTTCGTATTTTTGTAAGTCATGATGAGCATTTCGGCCTTCTTGGACAACAATCAAAACAATAATTTTCGGTTTTATACTGAACGATGTAGAAACCGTTAAACCCTTAGAGCTTCTAAGATTCATAAATGTGAGAAAATCAGAAGATGTAAAAGTTCATCAGCTTTTCCGACATTTTTTATGACTCCTTCATGAATATTTTCTGAAGTATTTGAAAGAAATTGACACCGTTATGACGTCAGTTTGAAGTTTATTCGTGTACCTACTTTTAACAACGGTACCCTATCGATGAGCTTTAACTTTCAAATGTAATACATAATTGCTTCACCTTCCAAGGCCTATAAATTAAAAGACACAATAGTAAGAAATTTTCTACTTAATCGATGCGATTATATTTATTTGAGGTTTGGGTGTGTTTTGGATAAGAATGGGACCGATGATCGATAGGCTATATATAGGCAACGCCAACAGTTCGTATCAGCACCATGTTCGGACAAAAGGTTTGGCCCGTGCATCGGTTTGAATATTTTCCCAATAGATGATGATATTTGACGTGAAAAATGAAACTATTGCACTGACTCCAAAAATTGTTACATAAGGGATGAGCCAGCCGCGCATGTAATTTCTGCTCAATCGAACAAACTGGAAAGTCACCATTCTATTATTTATTTTTTGGGTGTAGGTACCTACGAACATGACTCTTTCCAAAACATATTTTTCTCATGTTTGAAGTTAGTGTGATGCATATAAGTCATGCTCACTTCAGTTTAGTACCTTATATTTGGATCTAAGGTAACCATTGAGATGAAGTGCCAGTAGGTGCCAAATATATAAAACGGTGCAAATTATTTCACAAAGGTTTATTATTTTTAAAATTGAGTATGATCATAGTTTTAGTTGGCTTGCGTACGTCATAAGGCCCGTCCAGACTCCTCGGCGTGTCCTATTTCGAGTTGCCACAACCTATATTTCTATAATCATATACGTATGTTTATATTTCTCGATTTGAGCTCCTATCTATTCAAACAATCATTGCCTTAATAATATCATTATCTAAGTACGTACGAAAAGTCGAGAGGATTTGTTATTAAATATGCGTAGGCAAAGCATTGGTATTAACACACAAATATGACCTAGAAAAAAACGTATATTCACGCCTCGAAGGAACATGAAATTCGAAAGCAATACAAGTGTAGGAAGTTTTCCACGCCACCCTGGAGGTACTCCCTAGGTCTCGTTACCTCACAACCGGAGGTTCACCGCCCTATTACGCTTACACTATCATATCACTCATATTTTCCCATCAACATTCATTTGAAAGTTGTGCATTTTGAGATGAGTGAATTTTGTCCTAACATGAGAATAATAATTATTAGGTCGTGCAGTTGTGGTCGTGCATGATCTGGTCCTAAAGTGTTCTGTTGCGAAGTCCTACTGCCCATTGTTATCCTAACCGTGGAATATTAGCTTGCGCAGTTGTGGTTGAGCAGGTTGGAGTTTTAACACGTCAGTCTAACACTCAAAGTCTCGAAAAAGACACTTTTTCGCCCTTAACGTTAGGACCAACTAGACCCCAAATGGAGTCTGTGTGCGAAAGAACGGGTTTTTTAAGTCAATTCTTTGGCCTTTTATGGCCCGGACGGCGAACGGCGGACGGCGGACGGACATTTCAAATTTGGATTCTACGCACCTTGAAACGTAAAGTGACAAAGTTTGAGGGGGGGTTATAAAAATTGTTTGCTATACGATCACATAGGCTTATTATTGGAAATAATAAACCAAAATGGAGTACCGTTGTACCTATGAACAGAAAAGACGTTGTTCCTACGCACGATCTTCACTATCTTCCCAGTCGTGTAATTTATCATTAGTTAGAAAGTTTTTCATTTAGAGCTAATCAAATTGTTACAGAAAGGTGTACAACGATACCTGTTCTTAGGTACAACGGGTCGTACGTCCCTTTGTGACGTTGGAGTTTTAATTTATACGTGCCCGAAATGAAAAACTTTCCTACTAATGAAAAATTACACGGCTAGGAAGATAGTGAAGTATGGAGGGCAACAAAATTGACAAAAAATTGCATCCAGCAGTAATAAAAAGTAAAACAAAAAAATAAGTATAGCTTCCTCAAATACTGTAACATGGACGTATAGAATAGTTGAAGAACAAAGTACGAGTCAAAATGATTGGCAAGTCAACGTTATAAGAAAATAATATTTGCGTATGCGCACTGACTACTACTTTTCCACCTGCAATGAAATTCATAGGGGAACGTCTAAGAGCTAAAACGCGCAATCCTTGTCTATTTCATAAAGAGGTATCGGTCCATTAGTCTCGGAGTTTTGTCTGTGTGGATCAATTTTAGTTTAGCGCATGCGTTACAGTTATTACTCCACCAATCGCGATATAATTTATAGGGAACTTTCCAGAACACGTATCTATCGCCTCCTCGAATTCGAATCGGACTAATAGATGATAAGAAATAAACGTTACAATAAATTAACGTTTGCGCATGCGCACAGACTACCATATTTTTTACGGTAATGGAAGTTATAGAGGACCGTTTAGAAGATATCTTACACATTCCCAGAAAATTTCATCAAAATCGCTCCATTAGACTCGGAGTTTTGCTAACTTATTACTCTACCAATCGCGTTATAATTTATAGAGCATTGTTTTTAGAACATATAACCACTTGCCAACAGACTTTGAATGAAATCGGACCAACAGATCATTAGTAATCGACATTTTGTGAAATTCACGTTTGCGCATGCGCACAGACAACTATATATTTGACGGTAATGAAAGTTATAGAGGACCGTCTACTGCTACTAGGTACTGTTGATCCGACGGCATTGAAAATTATAGGGGACCGTCTAGGAGCTAACCCGCACAATCCCTGAAAATTGCATCGGAATCGGACTAAAAACTTGGTATAGTTCTGGGCATGACAAGGATAGACAGACAGACAGACAGACACGGAACCAAAATTGATCAACAAGATCTGAAACGAAAAAAGCAAGTGGAAATTTTGATTTTGGGGGTCACAAATTCTTTCGACTTCAATCACGAACACAAAGCTTCCCTACCTTCGTTAGTGAGAAAGCGAAAGTTGGGGAGACCGTTGTACCTACGAACACGATTTATTTACGTTTCTATTTTGCTTCCTCACTATTGGTATCTGTCTGTCTGTCTATCTATGTGTCTGATATCCGTCTGTCTGTGGTAAATCCTTGTCACGCCCGAAACTACACCAAGGTTAAGTCCGATTCCGATGACATTTTCAGGGATAGAGCGGGCTAGGCAGTCCCTTTTAATTTTCAATGCTGGCAATTTCACGTCGATTTCTCATCATCTGCTGGTCCGACTTCGTTCAAACTCGGTAGATCATTGGGTATATGTTCTAGAAAGATGCTCCGATTTTTATTAATGTTTCAGGGATTCTGCGATTTAGCTCCTAGACGATCCCCTATAAATTCCATTGGTTGTGGGTGAATAGTAGTGAATGCGCATGCGCTAACATTATTTTCTTATAACGTTGAATTATCAATCATTTCGGTTCGTACTTTGTTCTTCAACAAACTATTCTATACGTCCATGCTACAATATGTGAGGAAGCTTTACTGCCCACCCAACTTGGCAGACGTTTTATTTACTGCCCTGAAGTTGTATGCATATTCAAAATCGAAGTTTGATTGTTTGTCAGAGATTGGGACTTCAAGATTTCTAAGAAGTCATAACAGAAAAATATTGAGTAAGGAACACTCTAGAAGAAACAAAATACAAAATTTTGAAATTCCAGTTTTATATTTCATGAAAAACAGATATGTTGCCCGTTTGCTACGCGGTCGGGAATAAAAATTTCGAAAATATCTTAATGGCGTTACATTCGTTGAGTGATACCAAAGATGGGCCCTTGTCGGATTTTCGAAATTCCGAATTTGAATTTCATGAAAATCTCAAATTTTGCCAAGTTTTCATAGGAGGTGAAAACCCATTTTCTGTCCAAGATGTTGATTCTGATGATGAATTGATCAACTTGGGAGAGATGCATCGTGAAACTCTGGCAAGACCCGCTGGCGCTTAAGGGGGAGGCTCATGTCAATGGGTCTCCCGACCCTTATTTTACCGTCTCCCCCGTTATGGATTCAAGAAATAGAGAGCCTCATAACCCCATTGGCTCGCGAGGTTCTAGGGAAGGCGCTCGGGGGCGCCCCAGGCAGGGGCTTCGGTCTTCCTCTCCCTCTTCTTTGTCCTCTTCCTATCCTTCTTCCTCTTCTAATGCCCCTGGAGATGTCCACCAGTGTGCCCACTGTGAGAGATCCTTCAGTTCCAAGCGTGGCCTCAATGCCCACGTCTGACAGAAGCATCCTGTACAGGCCAACGCTTGGATTGATATAGAGCGAGAGCGGCCCAGGTATGCCTCTGAGTATTTGCGGTGAATGGCAGCAGAGGAGGCAGAGGCTGTGGGTAATGGGGTACGCAACATTAATGTATTCCTTCAAGCACGTTTTCCCCTGCGTACGCTTTCTGCCATCCAATCTCTTCGCCTGAGGCCCCACTATAAGCAGCTTGTCGAAGATGCAATCCTGGCAAATAGCAGTGGGGGCCTCCCCCGCATCTCCGACAGGCGTGGGACAACAGCCCGCCGTTCAGCAATCCTCCCCCAGAACCTCCAGTCTTCTTGAGTATTTGAAGACTGAATTATTGAGGCTCGGGGAGCAGGTAGGCCGTATTGAAGGCTATGAGAGTGCCTACCTGCAGGAGCTGGCGAGGCGGGCTGTTGAGAGGCCTGTTGGCTTGGAAGAGCGAGGTTACGGCTTATGTACAGAGGATCTTCCCACAGGTTGGGGATGCGACTCTGGCGGGGCATCAGGGAGGACATCCTCCTGTGTTGGTGCCCCGTTGAGGTCGCAGAGCAGCTAAGCAAGCAAGGAGGCGGGAATACCAGCGGGTCCAGAAGTTGTGGAGGAAGCATCCGGCTCGTGTAGCTGCGGAGGTACTGGAGGGAGCTGGGGATGAACAAGTTTTGCCCCCACTTCAGGAGTTTGTGGAATTCTGGGAGCCACTTTTGAGTGCTCCCAACCACAACCCTGGTGTGCAGGTGGTACCCCCAGCTCTCACCAGGGATTCCTTACGTGGCATTATGTGCACGCCGGTGCTTCATGAGGAGGCACATAAGTGCAGTGTCAAAAACTCCATGTCTGCTGTACCTGACGGTATTTCTTCCCAACGCTGGAATAAAGCCCCAAAAATTGTCAGGCTGCTCATCCCCAACCTGTTACTTCTATCGTGAAGGCCCCCAAAAGTGATGACCCGTGCCCAAACCATCTTCATCCCAAAGAAAGGAGGAAGTGGGGCTGGAGGCTACCACCCAATTTCAATATCATCGGTAGTTTTCCGCCACTTTCAAAAGATTCTGGCATCTTGCTTCCAAGTGGCTGGTGTCATAGGTGACGTCCAGAGAGCATTTCGGCTAGCGGATGGCACAGCGGAGAACCTAACAG
This sequence comes from Adelphocoris suturalis, assembly GCA_030762985.1. NCBI lineage: Eukaryota > Metazoa > Arthropoda > Insecta > Hemiptera > Miridae > Adelphocoris > Adelphocoris suturalis. The sequence goes on along the minus strand of CM061045.1, from coordinate 15,669,752 downwards.
TTCTCCAAACTGTCATTTCGCTGGCCCACATTAAGAAACGGCAGCTCCATCTTGCCGATCTGGACATCGCTATAGGCCTTTGATACTGAAAGCTATTTTGCCCTTACCGATTGTCTTCGTGGTGTCGGGGGACCTGCTCGCTTAATTGAGTATATTGCCTGTATGTACCACGAAGGCCCTCGAAGCAAGAGGCTAGATGTCGGGGGATGTTGTGATTGGGCGTGGGGTACGCCAGGGGGATCCTTTACCACCACTCCTCTTTAACCTGGTCGTTGATACTGCCTTGGGTAAGCTGCCAGATGAAATAGGGTTCGATCTCGCCCCTGGGGTGTGAGTAGGTGCTTTGGCGTTTGCCGATGATGTCATCCTACTCACTGAAACCCGTGAGGGCTTGCAGATCACCCTCAATGCCTTTGCCGAGCAGCTAGCCAGGTGCAGTCTAGTGGTCAACTCTTCTAAGTGTGGGTCAGTCTCCTTGGTCCCGTCAGGCCACCAACATAAGGTGAAGGTCTGCTTGGATGGTGAAGGTCAGGAGTGCTTTGTCTTAGGACAGACACTGATCCCTGCCCGATCCGTGTTGGGGGTCTGGTGGTACCTTGGTGTTGACTTCATGAGGGTGGCCACTATAGCCACAAGCAGTGTGGACCTTGGTGGAGCATTAGCTCGTGTTACCAAGGCTCCATTGAAGCCACGGCAGGAGCTGCACCTCCTTCGCACGTACTTACTGCCACAGTTAAACTATGGGTTAGTCTTTGGCAGGCTTACAGCGAGGAGGCTGCTTGAGTTAGATCGTGAAGTTTGCTCTGCTGTGCGCTCTTGGCTAGGCTTCCCTCATTGTGTCCCAAGTGCTTACATCCACAGTAGCCTGCCGTTCAGCAATCCTCCCTCAGGACCGCCGGTCTTCTTGAAGATTTGAAGACTTAAGTGTTGAGGCTCAGGGAGCATATAGGCAGTATTGAAGATTATGAGAGTGCCTACCTGCAGGAACTGGCGAGGCGGGCTGTTGAGGGGCTGTTGGCTTGGAAGAAGAGGCCGTGGCTTGTGTATAGAGGATATTCCCACAAGTTGAGAGAGCAACCGTGGTGGGGCAGCAGGGAGGAAATCCTCCTGCATTGGTGGCCCGTGGAGGTCACAGAGCAGCTAAGCAAGCAAGGAGGCGGGAATACCAGCGGGTCCAGAAGTTGTGGAGGAAGTATCAGGGTTTTGTCAGGGTTTTGCCTGTGTCTATCGATATTAGTTTCGCGCATGCGCAATGGTTATTACTCTATATATAACGAAATAATCTATAGGGCAATTTTCTGTAACAAAAGCCCAATTAGCTACCGAGTTTGAACACAATCGGACCAACAGATGATGAAAAATTGGCGTTATGATAAATTCACGTTTGCGCATGCGCACAGGCTATGTTGAATTGATGAAATTGAAAAATTATAGGGGACTTCTTAGGAGTTAATCTGCAGAATCCCTGAAAATTTCATAGGAATCGGACTAAAACTTGGTATAGAACTGGGCGTGACAAGGATTTACCACAGTCCGACAGACAGACGGACACGGAACCGAAATTGATTAGTAAGCTCTGAAACGCAAAATGCAACTGGAAATCTTGATTTTGAGGACAAAAATTGTTTTCACTTCAATCACGAACACAAAGCTTACCTGCCTCGGAATCGGCAGGGTTAGTGATTAGCCAGCACGATCTTTGAAAATTCCATCAAACTCGGTGGTTCAAGGACCTTGAAGATGTCATCAAAATCGGTCAACCAATACCGACTAGTTTGCGCTTGCACAATAGTTATCAATCAACCGATCGTGACACAACTCCCCCCCCCCCCCCCCCCCCCACTCACCGAGTATGAATGAAATCGGATTGATTGATGATAAGAAATTGATATTGAAGGAAATTCAAGTTTGCGCATGCGCACACACTACGTGCTATTAATACAATGACAATGAAATTTAAAAGACATAATAGAGGAGCGAATTTGCACACTCCCTGAAAATCCCTTCAAACTCGGTCCATTAGTTTCGGAGTTTTGTCTGTGGCAATCAATCTTTGTTTTGCACATGTGCGATAATTATTACTCGAACAATTGCGACGTAATTCATAGGGAATTTTCCTGTACTACATACCTAACTACCCACCAAGTTTTACCAAAATCAAACCTATGAATAATGAGAAATTGACGTTATAGGAAATTATAGGAAGTTAGGAACGTTATAGGAAGTTTCCGAAATGAGCACCGAAAACCTCGAGTAGAAGTTGTGATTTTAGAGGAAGAAAATTTGGAGAAGAAAGGAAATAGGATAGTGACCGATAGTTTAATGAAAGGCTCGACTCATCGGAACGAAGTTCAGCCCGCGCGCGATCGAGATAGCGAACGATAGGTGAATGAAAGGCTCGAAGGGCACTAAGATAAGCGTTTCGTGAGATAAGTTTAATAACTCTAAAATCACAACTTCTACTCGAGGTCGGGGCTCATTGCGGCCGGTACCAAAATAACGCTAGAAAAAGTCGGGGCTCATTTCGTACGGCTCTGCCGTATTCGGTGCTCATTTCGGAAACTTCCTTTTTAGTATTTTTTCGAATTATACGCAATTTTCGCTTTCCGCGGTGCTCTTACCACCCAATTCCACGGATAATTGGGGTTCTACTGTATATGTAATTTATTGGGCAATGTTCTATAACATATACCCAATTACCCACCGACTTTGAACGAAATCGACTGATGATGAAAAATCGACTTTATAAGAAATTCACGTTTTGCGCATGCGCACACCCTACTGTTGATTCGGCAGCATTGGAAATTATAGGAGTCCGTCTAGGAGCTAACCCACACAATCTCTGAAAATCTCATCCGAATAGTTGTGCTGGGCGTGACAAGGTTTTACCAGAGACAGACAGACAGACATGGTAGTCCAGTCGGTATAGGGTGAAATACGGGGGTACTTGGAAATAATTCGGGACAAAACGAAACTTTTAGAGGATGTGTATGGGTGCCTAGTAGTCGTAAATTAAAGGTTTTCTATTAAAAATACCCTGTAGAAAATCTGAAGTGGCCGAAAAACCGCGATTTTTTAGCAGTTGTTTCAGTTTTTCGCTTATAACTTGGAAACGACGCATCCTACAGGAAATGTTACTCGCTCCAAAATAAAACACCATAACATTTGGCGTCAAATGACTTCTAAAACGTTAAACTCGGTCCGGCCGTTCAGCCGCAATCGATCGTTAAAGTTCGTCAATTTTTACCAACTTGGCTTAAATAAAAATGGGTTATCTTAGAGTTGAAGGCCTGTATCTCAAAAACGGCAAACCCAAACGAAACATGTCACTTAATGAAAGATGTAGAGCATCAAATTTCAAGTTGGAAAACTCCTAACATGCAATTTTACTCACCCTAGCGCTGAGATACAAGGTGTAAACCAAATGAAGTCGTGCCAGTGAATTTGTGGTAAATCATTTTGCTCATTTAAAATTATTTTCCCACTTATCAATGTATACTATTCTTACTATGAATACCCCCTGACCATTTGCGGATCCAGGATATGGCAATGGTGGTGGGGGAATGCAGTACTTTTCGGGGTTAAAAAATAAAATAAAACTGAAGTACGAGTATAACGGTAACAAGACTTCTGGATGGGCATCTTTGTTTATTGAGAGAAGAAATGTGGGTTGTATTGTGAAAAACTTTGGCAGCACAAAATATGCTGTAATTGATGGAGGTTTCCAACTCCATAAGGTTGTATGGAGTAAGACTACAAATCCTAATTTTCAATCAGTGTGCTAGACCTATGTGGACTACGTGCTGAAGTACTTTGGATGTAACACCACAGTAGTGTTTGATGGGTATCCTAACGACCCGACCTATCAAAGCACCAAATCTGCAGAAAGATCCTGTCGTGCTGTAGTTCACGCATCCACCCGTTTTGTTTTCTCAAGAACAACTGCAGTTTCTATAAGCCAAGAGAGCTTCCTATCAAATGACCAAAACAAAGAGAACCTCATTAAAATGCCGATGGAAGAAATGACAGCCAAGGGGATTGCAGCAAAACAAGCTCCTGAAGACTAGCAATAGCTAATGAGTATGACAGTGTTGTAATTACAGGTGAAGATGTCGATCCCCTTGTAATACTTACTTTCATCCATTCCAGGCAAACCCAAAAACATCTATTTTGAGAAGAGTGGGAGAGGCAAAGCACCATCACTGTTGTACTCAACCAAAAGGACATCCTGTTCCTGGATGCAATCACTGGGTGCGATACAACTTCAACCCCCTTTGGCCAAGGAAAAAAGAAGGTCTGCAAGCTCTACGAGAAGTCCCCATACATACAACATCTTGCAGCTGTTTTTTCAGATGCTGAAGCAAGCCACTCCCAGATCATGGAGGCAGGTGAGAGATTCTAAGTGGCACTATTGGGGGGGGGGGGGGGGGAGTGGAACCGATGCTCTCAACACACTGAAATTCCAGCTGTTCAGGAAATCACTTGCCAAACCAACCTTTCAGATGGCCAGACTACATTGGGGGTGGTCTATGACGAGACACGGGGTGGTCCCCATCAGGAGCACCAAAAATGCAGCTCCAGACAATACACTGTCTATAGTTTCCTGTAAATGCAAAAAAGGGTGTAGCACTGCAGCCTGCAGCTACAAGAAAGCAGGACTGTGGTGCTCCGCCCTTTGCAGAAGCTGTGCAGGCTATGCCTGTGATAACGCCCCCAAATCCGACATGTTTGCTGGTGACTCTGACGTCGAAGATGAGGAGGGCTGGAATGTTAATTCTCTCTTCGATGACGGAGAGGAGGAATCTCCAACAACAGCAAAGCGCATGAAGTTGTAAATTGTTTTTCTCATAACTTTTATTACTCCTTTACAGTAGTTAGTTCATATTGATTATTGTTTACGATTTATTACATTTATTTTTAATTGTACATATTAACTGTACAATAATATAATAAATTGTATGTTTTTACCTATTCTAACTCCTGTACATTACAATTACTAAACTAGTGGCCCCTTTCGCGATGAGCCGGTGGTGGAGGGGGGGGGGGGTTATTCATAGTACCAATAGTATACGTAGATACGGTGAAAAGTGGAAGTCAGGGACAAAAATGTATGATGTGGGGTTCGACAGTATTTCCATTAGGAAATTCAATTTTACCCGAAGTTCACTGGCACGACTTCATTATTTGGTTTACACCTTGTATCTCAGCGCTAGGGTGAGTAAAATTTCATGTTAGGAGGTTTTCCAACTTGAAATTTGATGCTCTACATCTTTCATCAAGTGTTATGTTTCGTTTGGGTTAGCCATTTTTGAGATACAGGCCTTCAACTCTAAGATAACCCATTTTTAAGCCAAGTTGGTAAAATTGACGAACTTGACCGATCGATTGCGACTGAACGGCCGGACCGATTTTGACGTTTTAGAGGTCATTTGACGCCAAATGTTATGCTGTTTTATTTTGGAGCGAGTAACATTGCCTGTAGGATGCGTCGTTTCCAAGTTATAAGCGAAAAACTGAAACAACTGCAAAAAAATCGCGGTTTTTCGGCCACCTCAGATTTTCCATTTTTTGGGTTTGCCTGGAATGGATGAAAGTAAGTATTACAAGGGGATCGACATCTTCACCTGTAATTACAACACTGTCATACTCATTAGCTATTGCTAGTCTTCAGGAGCTTGTTTTGCTGCAATCCCCTTGGCTGTCATTTCTTCCATCGGCATTTTAATGAGGTTCTCTTTGTTTTGGTCATTTGATAGGAAGCTCTCTTGGCTTATAGAAACTGCAGTTGTTCTTGAGAAAACAAAACGGGTGGATGCGTGAACTACAGCACGACAGGATCTTTCTGCAGATTTGGTGCTTTGATAGGTCGGGTCGTTAGGATACCCATCAAACACTACTGTGGTGTTACATCCAAAGTACTTCAGCACGTAGTCCACATAGGTCTAGCACACTGATTGAAAATTAGGATTTGTAGTCTTACTCCATACAACCTTATGGAGTTGGAAACCTCCATCAATTACAGCATATTTTGTGCTGCCAAAGTTTTTCACAATACAACCCACATTTCTTCTCTCAATAAACAAAGATGCCCATCCAGAAGTCTTGTTACCGTTATACTCGTACTTCAGTTTTATTTTATTTTTTAACCCCGAAAAGTACTGCATTCCCCCCCCCCCCCCCCCCCCACCACCATTGCCATATCCTGGATCCGCAAATGGTCAGGGGGTATTCATAGTAAGAATAGTATACATTGATAAGTGGGAAAATAATTTTAAATGAGCAAAATGATTTACCACAAATTCACTGGCACGACTTCATTTGGTTTACACCTTGTATCTCAGCGCTAGGGTGAGTAAAATTGCATGTTAGGAGTTTTCCAACTTGAAATTTGATGCTCTACATCTTTCATTAAGTGACATGTTTCGTTTGGGTTTGCCGTTTTTGAGATACAGGCCTTCAACTCTAAGATAACCCATTTTTAAGCCAAGTTGGTAAAAATTGACGAACTTTAACGATCGATTGCGGCTGAACGGCAGGACCGATTTTAACGTTTTAGAAGTTATTTGACGCCAAATGTTATGGTGTTTTATTTTGGAGCTAGTAACATTTCCTGTAGGATGCGTCGTTTCCAAGTTATAAGCGAAAAACTGAAACAACTGCAAAAAAATCGCGGTTTTTCGGCCACCTCAGATTTTCTACAGGGAAAATCTTGAATTTACGACTACTAGGCACCCATACACATCCTCTAAAAGTTTCGTTTTGTCCCGAATTATTTCCAGGTCCAAATCCTATACCCACTGGACTATGGAACCAAAATTGATCAGCAAGCTCTGAAACGCAAAAAACTAGTAAAAATTTTGATTTGGGGGGGGGGGGGGGGGGCCAACATTTTTTTCGACTTCTACCAGGAACACAAAGCTTCCCTATCTTCGATTGTGAGGATGCAAATAAACAGTAATAATAGAACTTTGAGAGCAATCCTTACTAAATACCTGGAAGCGTGAAATTTTGGGATATTATTATTGATGCCAAATAACGTAAACAAAGGCAGGGGCTGTCACGATAGAAATAAAAATTTCACTTTTTTGGGCCACCCAAGTCAGATTTGCTTGTGAGCATGCGCAAACTAGAATTTCCTATAACGTCAATTTCTCGTTATTCATAGGTTTGATTTCGGTCAAACTTGGAGGGTAGTTAGGTATGTAGTACAGGAAAATTCCCTATGAACTACGTTGAAATTGTTCGAGTAATAATTATCTCACATGTGCAAAACGAAGATTGATTGACACAGACAAAACTTCGAAACTAATGTAGCGAGTTTGAAGGGATTCTCAGGGAGTGTGCAAATTCGCTCCTCTATTATGTCTTTTAAATTTCATTGTCATTGTATTAATAGCACGTAGTGTGTGCGCATGCGCAAACTTGAATTTCCTTCAATATCAATTTCTTATCATCAATCAATTCGATTTCATTCTTACTCGGTGAGTGGGGGGGGGGGGGGGGGGG